>VZRX01022615.1:95310-180189 GCA_013398075.1 Notiomystis cincta
AAGAATAGGCAAAACCTGGTCCAGGGAAGACATTAAGGGCTTTTGTGTGCTATCCTGAAGTGATCAAGATATTATTTTGGGAGAGAAGGGTGAAAAGTTATGCAGTTGATTCTGCTCTCCTTGCCTTTTTTCAAACATTTTCATCTATTTAATAAGATTTGCATTAGACATGAATTTAAATCAAAGACTGCAGACATACACTTTTAGATAGATTAAAAATTGAATTTTGTATTCATATTTGTCACCTCAAGACTATTCATATATCAGTAACTGAATGAATTTTCCCTTTCTTTAATCCAATATTTTGTTCTCACAAGATCGAGTGCTAATGTCCTTGGGTTTGGTTTTTATTATACTTTTTTTCCTTTTACTGTCACAGTCTTTAATAGTCCTTATTACCGGAAATGTTTAGCAATTTGTCAAAATTAAAAACACAAGTGGCCTACCTGTGAGGCAATAGCAACAGTTTCCCTTGAGGAGTGATCTCCTTCTGACCATTAGATTAGCTAACAAGACAGAAGAAAATCCTCCATAAGTAGTTTCTGGTTTTTAAGATAAGACAGTGGATAATGGGCAGTTACCAGGGGTTAAACTCTGCTGCTTCCCCTCGGTGGTGACACTGGGGCAGGGTCTCTGGGAGAGCAGCCCAGGGCACAGCCTGGATGCCACCAGGGCTGGGCAGCAGGTGGGTGCAAGGACCACCCAGGGCTGGGCAGCTGCTGCCAGTGGGAGATGTAAATTCGTGTGTCTATGCACAGAAATGTTCCTACTGCAGCAACTTCCACACTGTGTGTCTCTATTTCCTCAGTCCTTTTGTCCTGCTAAATATCCCTTCTTTCTCATTGCTATAGAATTACCCAGATTATCTCAGGTTTGTAGTGTCATGAAAGAAAGGTTTTGGCTTATTTGTGTAACCCTGAGTTTTAAAAGACTTTAAAGTATCTGCAGCAAAGTTGTGTGCTCTGCATCACAATTTGAGTCCTTTGTTGTGAGCTCCTCCTCATGAGAGACAAGTGTGATTATACAAAATAACATAGTCATCAGTAAACCCACAGGAAAATTTCCAGTCCTTTAAAGTTTTTTTTTAATGTTTATTCTTGGAATAAAAATAAATAACCCTATTGCTCTTAACAGTTAAGGGAAAGATCCCAAAAGGCTATGGGAAAACTTTCATAAGAAAGAGAACAATGTAGAATCATAAGCAGGGCTGAATATAATCTTCCATCAGTCAAGGATAATTGGATCTGTGAAATGGTTTAATTTTTGTCTGGTTGCAGTGAATTACTTTTGCTACAGCAAAGAAGGTGCTGTTGCCTGCCACTTTTAGGTCAAAACAGCCTCCAGACTTCCAATTTTGCTGTGTGAACACACTGAATTGAGAAGTGATGATTTCTGGGACCTTGATACTAATACAGTATTTTTCATTACTTTCATTGGCTATTTCAGTGTGTTGTCACCAAGTGTGGAGGGGAATGCCTGTGATTGATTGCCATGAATAGCTGGTGTCTCAGTTCACTTTATTAAATTATTTCAGGACCTTGGTAATGTCCGACGGCAGAAGTCTGACCTGCAAATCGAACAGTGGGCAGAGTTTAGCTCAGAGACACTGACACCAATTGCTTTTAACTGCCCTCTTCTGAAGGGACATGAGAATGACCTTGATGTTTGTATTATTGCTGTTGCTCAGGAGGCCCCCAGTTTTTCAGGTAATTAGATATCATTATACCTAACACAAGAGTGCAGGATACTGGAAATCTGAGAAAACAATGTGTACTGGGCTTGCATGGCAAGGTTTTGGTGGCAGATGGCTTCTGGGAGGAGCTGCCAGAAGCTTCCCCCATGTCCAATGGAGTCAATGCCAGTTGGCCACAAAATGCACCCACAGCTGGCCAAGGCCAAGACAATCAGTGACAGTGGCATCACCTTTGGGATAGCACAGCTAGAAAGGGGGGAGAGAAGGGAAAAAAAGCAACAGCTACATCAGCCAGAGAGTGAGAATTTGTGAGAGAAACAGCCCTGCAGATAGACAGGTTAGTGCAGGAGGAGAGGGAGATGTTCCAGGTTCCAGAGAAGATTCCCCTGCAACCCAGGGAGGTCCATAGGGGAGCAGAGATCCACCTGCAACTCTTGGAGCATCCATGCTGGAACAGAGGAAGAGCTTGAGGAGTCCTCCCCTTGAGGAGGAAGGAGCATGACAGACCAAATGTGATGAACAGACCATAACACCTATTCTCCACCCCCCTGTATCACTGCAGAAGAGGAGGTAAAGAATTTCATTAGAAATAAATTAAATTAATTTCCCCAAGTCAAGTTTGCTTTGCCTATGACAGGAACTGGTGAGTGATCTCTCCCCATCCTTATCTCGACCCAGAACACCTTTATTATATCTTCTCTGCCCTGTCCAGCTGAAGAGAAGAGTGAGAGAGTGCCTTTGGTGGGCACCTGGCATCCAGTTAGGGTCACCTCACCACATAGCAATTAAGTGAACATCAGACTCTTTGGGACAGTGTAAAACTGACAGGCCTGATACAGCCCATATTTATCCTGTTTACAGTTGTGGTCCTAAAAAAACAGAGTGTCATTAATTACCTTTATTATAGGAAGACAAGGAAAGGCAAATATTCTCAGGAGGACCCAAGACTGACATTTATAAAATCCTTGGGGTGTTAAGCACTCACTGGTGAGTTATATATTCATATCACTGGGTGCTTTGTGTTTAAAGGAACAACCAGCACATTATTTTAAAATCATATTATACAACTCCCCTTTTCTTTTGGACTTTGTACAGATATGCAGACTCAGCTTCTGCAAACTCAGAAGTTGTAGACATAAACATTCTCTCTTCTTTAGGCTCTGTGGTACAAACTGTATGAAAATTTGTTCTTATTTTAACTTGCAGGAGACACCATTATCTTCCATCACTTTCAGGAGACCAAAGTGTATCCTGCTCGTTACTGACTCAAACAATTTCAAAAAATAAAAGGGAAAGAGAAGCTAACAATTAAAAAGAAAAAAAGGGGGGGGGAAGGGATTGAGTAAATACTGACAAATGAGAAGAGATTGACAAATCAAGGAGAGCCATAGTGTATGAAGGGAAATGAGCAGTTCAGGGCCAGTCCAAGCAAGACTTGCCCAGCTATCATGGCATGTCTTCCTCCCCTCACAGGCACACCATTTCTTACTCTCAATATTTCCACCAGTCTTCTTGTCCCTTAGTCCTTTCTCATCATCTAGTCATTTTAAAATGCTGGAAGGAAAAAAGAGATTAAAGACAAAAATGAGACAGTTGTGAATCAACACCATGTTCCCTTCTTCCACTTAAATTCCTTTACTGTTAAACAGTACAGATTTTCCTGCAGCACCAGCTGCCTTCTCTAATTAGCACTGCAACTGAAAAGTGGAAAGCTAATACATTTTTATCATTTCACTGTGCACTAAAAGGCTGGCAGAGCCTGCCATTGCCACAGGTGTTAGAAGTGTTCCAACCCAACTGGTTTACAAACATGGCACTTGCACAACTGTTTTTGTCAGTGGAGCAGAGACAAATATGCACCTAAATGCATGTTGCATTCAGTTCTCTNCTAACACAAGAGTGCAGGATACTGGAAATCTGAGAAAACAATGTGTACTGGGCTTGCATGGCAAGGTTTTGGTGGCAGATGGCTTCTGGGAGGAGCTGCCAGAAGCTTCCCCCATGTCCAATGGAGTCAATGCCAGTTGGCCACAAAATGCACCCACAGCTGGCCAAGGCCAAGACAATCAGTGACAGTGGCATCACCTTTGGGATAGCACAGCTAGAAAGGGGGGAGAGAAGGGAAAAAAAGCAACAGCTACATCAGCCAGAGAGTGAGAATTTGTGAGAGAAACAGCCCTGCAGATAGACAGGTTAGTGCAGGAGGAGAGGGAGATGTTCCAGGTTCCAGAGAAGATTCCCCTGCAACCCAGGGAGGTCCATAGGGGAGCAGAGATCCACCTGCAACTCTTGGAGCATCCATGCTGGAACAGAGGAAGAGCTTGAGGAGTCCTCCCCTTGAGGAGGAAGGAGCATGACAGACCAAATGTGATGAACAGACCATAACACCTATTCTCCACCCCCCTGTATCACTGCAGAAGAGGAGGTAAAGAATTTCATTAGAAATAAATTAAATTAATTTCCCCAAGTCAAGTTTGCTTTGCCTATGACAGGAACTGGTGAGTGATCTCTCCCCATCCTTATCTCGACCCAGAACACCTTTATTATATCTTCTCTGCCCTGTCCAGCTGAAGAGAAGAGTGAGAGAGCGCCTTTGGTNGAGCATGACAGACCAAATGTGATGAACAGACCATAACACCTATTCTCCACCCCCCTGTATCACTGCAGAAGAGGAGGTAAAGAATTTCATTAGAAATAAATTAAATTAATTTCCCCAAGTCAAGTTTGCTTTGCCTATGACAGGAACTGGTGAGTGATCTCTCCCCATCCTTATCTCGACCCAGAACACCTTTATTATATCTTCTCTGCCCTGTCCAGCTGAAGAGAAGAGTGAGAGAGTGCCTTTGGTGGGCACCTGGCATCCAGTTAGGGTCACCTCACCACATAGCAATTAAGTGAACATCAGACTCTTTGGGACAGTGTAAAACTGACAGGCCTGATACAGCCCATATTTATCCTGTTTACAGTTGTGGTCCTAAAAAAACAGAGTGTCATTAATTACCTTTATTATAGGAAGACAAGGAAAGGCAAATATTCTCAGGAGGACCCAAGACTGACATTTATAAAATCCTTGGGGTGTTAAGCACTCACTGGTGAGTTATATATTCATATCACTGGGTGCTTTGTGTTTAAAGGAACAACCAGCACATTATTTTAAAATCATATTATACAACTCCCCTTTTCTTTTGGACTTTGTACAGATATGCAGACTCAGCTTCTGCAAACTCAGAAGTTGTAGACATAAACATTCTCTCTTCTTTAGGCTCTGTGGTACAAACTGTATGAAAATTTGTTCTTATTTTAACTTGCAGGAGACACCATTATCTTCCATCACTTTCAGGAGACCAAAGTGTATCCTGCTCGTTACTGACTCAAACAATTTCAAAACATAAAAGGGAAAGAGAAGCTAACAATTAAAAAGAAAAAAAGGGGGGGGGAAGGGATTGAGTAAATACTGACAAATGAGAAGAGATTGACAAATCAAGGAGAGCCATAGTGTATGAAGGGAAATGAGCAGTTCAGGGCCAGTCCAAGCAAGACTTGCCCAGCTATCATGGCATGTCTTCCTCCCCTCACAGGCACACCATTTCTTACTCTCAATATTTCCACCAGTCTTCTTGTCCCTTAGTCCTTTCTCATCATCTAGTCATTTTAAAATGCTGGAAGGAAAAAAGAGATTAAAGACAAAAATGAGACAGTTGTGAATCAACACCATGTTCCCTTCTTCCACTTAAATTCCTTTACTGTTAAACAGTACAGATTTTCCTGCAGCACCAGCTGCCTTCTCTAATTAGCACTGCAACTGAAAAGTGGAAAGCTAATACATTTTTATCATTTCACTGTGCACTAAAAGGCTGGCAGAGCCTGCCATTGCCACAGGTGTTAGAAGTGTTCCAACCCAACTGGTTTACAAACATGGCACTTGCACAACTGTTTTTGTCAGTGGAGCAGAGACAAATATGCACCTAAATGCATGTTGCATTCAGTTCTCTGCATTTTTAAGGCTTCTGATAAAAGATTGGAGGCTTATTTTTTTCCTGTGGTACAGAAATCCTCTTTTTCTGTGAGCACAGACCAGTGAACCAGATGTTAACCAAGCCTGTGAAATGCAAGCACCTAATTACAGATCAAGGAAGAAAGTAGACACTAGTTTAAATCCACAAGTCCTGAGTGCAGCTCAGCCCAAAAGGCAAACTTAGAAACTGAGCACACATATTCAGTAATAATAAAACGTTTTGCTCAAAATAATTAAAGTTTGCCAAGGAAAAAAACAAGTAAATGCACATGGTGGATATATCATAAATTACAAAGAAACTTAATTTTTCCCATTCTTCTGCATCTGAAAGCTATGGCTGATAATTCCACCTTTACTTTTTGTATCAGTAGAGTGCCTGTCAAGAGACATGAAAAATCAAGTCACTTCCAGCTCTGCTTGCCTTTAAGGTCATAGTCTCTACACCTGTGCAATATAGAAGTCTCAATAAATTTTCATTCTCTGAGTTCTGTCTGCAGATGCTCAGTATAGTTTGTTAAGTTTCATGAAGACTGCAAATGATTGAAAAGAAACATAACCAGCCACTAAAAGTTATTCTGTTCTGTACTTATTTTCTCTTCCCTGGTTATAATACAGTTATGCATAGCTACACACAATGACAACAAAATCAATCTTATCATTTCTTCTCATTGCAATATCTGCAGTTTATTTGTCTGATGTACTCAGACTTGTTTCTAGTGATTTAGGGACAGCCTTGGTTGAACAGCAGTTTTTATATTATCTTTTGTGCCCTCATGTATTTTGTAAATAACTGAGGCTGTAGTCAGTAAGGTCACACTGCTGCCCTTCTCACTGGGCTCTCTGAACAGGAGGTGTTGACATTGAGGGGACCCAGCCTAATCACTCTGTCTGAATTTTTCTCCTGGGCCATAGGGAGAAATCCTCAAAAATTTCAATCAAGTGTCACTAGGTCTTTCTGTAAAAGACACATCTTTGTATGCCTTTATCTGATTACTTCTAAGCTGGTTTACTGGAGAATTAGAAAGGCATAAAATGGAGCTAGGCAAAGCTAGGCTGGAGTGAGATACTGCAGTGAGAGATCTGTTCAATTTTTGTGTTTCGTGTTCCTGTATTCTGTAGTAACTTTGTGGTAGACAATACATCTTTTGGGATAGTAGTAGGAGAAGCAGTTTGGAGGTCTCTTTTCTTTAAAGAACTTGTAGTGACCTTGGTGTTTAAGAAGGTGAAGGGACTGGACTACAGTAAAGAGCAGAAATTAAAAGACTGGCAGGAAAAGAGGAAATCTAATAGAAATTTGTTCATTCTGCCACTGATTTGGTACAGCTTCAATTTGGAGACTTAGCTTCCATCCATTAAGCACAAATGAAATTAAAATTAATTAATTTAATTTAAATAATCAATTTATATAATACCCATGCCAGGGCATACACTGAGGAAAAGGTTACTTTCTGTTGGGATTAAGTAGATCAGTTGCTGTTTCCAAAATTGCACGTATGGTGTAGCAGTGAAAGTCAGATGCCTCCTCTCTCTGGGCTGACGCTTATGATAAAGGCAGCCATGACTGAGTAACCTGAAAGCCCCATGACATGCAAAGAGCTTATTCTTGCACACCATGAAAAAAGTGAGCAGACACTCTCTTCTTGCCATAAATGGTTTTTTCCATATCTCTGTCCCATTTCCATCTCCATGCCACTAACACAGTATCCTCTCAGTCCCCTCTCTGGTGTTTGAGTTGCTATTCTATTCACTCTTAGGAAAGTTTTACACTGGGAAGGAAGAGAGGAAGAGAAAGGGCCTTATCACTTTTTATGACATTTCTGCACATAAAAAAAATTACTATGAAAGAAGATGAAAGAACTGCTTTGCCTTCCTTTTATTTTTTCTATCTTCATATAACATTTCTTCCATGTTAGTGCATACCAACATTAATGAACATTGAAACATGAAGAAAACCTGGGTAGATCTTTATTGTCTTATTATCCCACAGCTAAAACTGTTTGTTGAAGGAAAAGTGACATAGAAACCTGATTAGTTTGTCATTGACACAAATAGATGTATTAATTTGATTGCAATTGTACAATTGCAAAGTGCCCTTATGAATGCAAGCACATTGTGTCTGCTAGATTAACAAAGGACCACACACCTGCTTCTCATGCAAAGTTCCTTTCTGACACTGTCACAGAACCATACTGAGAGTGAGTTTTGGCAGATGGCATTACAATTCAAATAAAGAAAAATAAGCTTATGAATTCATATATATTTTCTTGTCACTCAAATGCCAAGGGATTTTTTAACATAATGTTTAAAGTATGGAGTGAGTGTCCCCATAAATATCACTAATGCATAATGATGAATAACAAGAAGTTTCAGAAAGCAGTTCTATGCAACCAAAGCAGCTTTTTATTGCTTGTACAGCAAAGCAAAAAGTAATAAAAAATGGGCCTTTAAAGTTCTCACCCTCAACAAGGCAGTGAAGCCACTGAGAAGACAAAACCAGACTCTAATCTTATTTCACTAGTGTAAATGAAAAATTGCTGCTTCAACAGATGCAGTGTTAACATGAATTTTCCCCAATGCAATGTAATCTCTCTCATCAATTGTATTGATTTATCTATTTCATCAAATACTATTTAAACAACTACTGTGTCTGCATTATGTATATGCAGCCAGGTTTAGAACTGTGAAAACATATTATTAAAAAGCACAGTAGTCATGGAAACAGATCATATAGAAAGTACCTTGAGGAGGATTCTTCTGTCTGATTGATTAGAACCTCACTGGCCACTTGGAAATTAAACAGAAATGTAAGATGCCTTGTACTTGATCAGAGCACTAGTTTATTTAACCTGCTCTCAGATTTTCATCCAGGGTCAGTATCTGGTGATTCTAAGGCAGTTGCAGCTCATCACCAATAAGTAATTTAAGTAATGTGCCTTTGAAATTTTACAGTCTGGGCAGGATAGCATTTTATTGGTAGACCACCCACAGATAATAAGTTCATTGTAAGCATACAAAGTAGTACTTGGCTATATTTTTTTACATTATCACTACAGATACTACATTTTTCCATCTCTTTTTATAATACACCTATCCATTTGCACCACTGGCCTGTCAAATTAAACCAAGTAGTTGCCATTTGTTGTAATAATAAGGCAGGGAAAAGCCAGCAAAAAACCAGACAGTATTACTCTATGTGCTTTATTTTGAAACATTGACTTGAGACTCTCAAGGCCCAGTGAGAAAAAGGCAGTCATTAAACAAATGTTTTCTAATGTTGATTGAAATTTTAATTAAAGTTCAGGGTTGTTATTTTAAAAATCCTTCAGAAACAAGGCAAAATACCTTGTTTGACCAGGAAAGATGGTTAGAGGAGATGAGGATAAAGGGGCTTCCTCTATGCAGAAGAACAGCATGGCTGTGTGGAGCTCTGCTGAGCAGCAGGGGATGGAGAGTCTGTGGGGCAGGATCAGAGGAGAGCACAGTAAAAGAGACTGAGCTGGGTTGTTGTTACAGATCCCCTGATCAGAGTGAGGAAATGTACTTTAAACAACTCAGGTAAGTCTCTGGTCACAGATTCTGGCTTCCATGGGGGACTGTAAGCTCCCTGACACCTGCTGCAGGGGCAACAAGGAAGAAGACAAGCAGGCAACAAGATTTCTGACAGTTTTGGGGAATAAGATCTTGCTACAGGTACCAGATAAGCAAGTGAGAGGTGATGCATGCCTGGACCTGTTATGAACTAACAGCAAGAACTAGCAGGAGATGTGAGAATCAACAGCAGCTTTAGCTATAGTGACCATGAAACAGTGAAGTTCAAGATGCTGTGGCAGAGGAGCTCAGAACACTGGCAGATGTGTCCCAGATGATACATGGAGTCCTCTGAGAACATTTCTGGACACTTGAAGAAGAGGGTGGGGACAGAGTGTGGTGGGTTGCCCTTGGCAGGATACCAGGTACCCATCAAGCTGCCCTACCCCTTTCCTTCTCAGCTGGATGAAGGGGAGAAAATAAGATGGGGAAAAAAACTATGAGTCAAGATAAAGGCAGTTCAATAAAATAAGAGCAATGGTCAAATGTGGAAACAAAGGAAAAGATTTTGCTCTCTTCTTTCCATCAGAAAAGTGATGTCCAGCTACTTCCCAGGAAGCCAAACTCAGCACACATAGCAATTGCTCTTGAAGACAGATGTCATGAATAATGATTGTTCTTCTTCCTCCTCCTTTCTCTTAGCTTTAATTTCTGAGCAGACATCTTATGATGCAGAGCATCCCTTTTGTCAGTTTGGGTCAGGCTACGTCCCTTCCCAAGATCTTGCCCAAACCCAGCCAACTGGTGAGGTGGGAATACTGGGGAGACACCTGTGATGCTGTGCCAGCACTGCTCAGCAGTAGCCAAAGCACTGGTGTGTTGTCAACACCTTTCTGGAGCAAAGCACAGCACTGCAAGAACTGCTGTGGGGAAAGGTAACTCCATTCCATCCACATCCAATGCCTGGGAACAGCTAGTGTGCATTTACCCTCTGCAAATCATGCCTGGCCAGATTGGTTGCTGTGCTAAACTTACTGGATTTGTGGATGAAGTAAAAGCACTGGATGTCATTTATCTTGACTTATTCAAGATTATATTTTTTTTGCTGACTGTCACAAAATTTTGTGTATTACATTTAAGACTTTAAAATTCTGGGTGAATGGAGAACTGTGAATGTAAGTAACTGGGTACTGGTTAATGGCCACACTGTACCTGAATGCCTGTGGAAGAGGAGTATTGCAGCAGTTTATAGACGAATCTGCCCTGTTTGACATCTCTTTGTAGTCTGAAGGAGGCAAAAGTCACCTTTGCAGGTGACCCCATGGGGGCCTGTCCACATGGTCAAGGGCATGGCTGCATTGGGACCTAGCCAGGCTGGGCCAGCAGAAACCCTGTGAAATTCAATGAGGACAAATGCAGACTTCTACACCTGGGCAGGAAGAAAGTCTTGCAACAGTAGGGGATGGGAACTGACTTGTTAATCTGCATCTGTAATACTGAATCCAGTTTTTGGACCCCATGATAGAGAGGAGTTCAGCAGAGGACAACGAAGACAGACAAGGGCAGGGGCACTTTTCCTGTGAGCAAAGGCTGAGGGTATTCCTGTTTCCCCCTTACTAAAGTGTGGCACTGAAAATAGCACTGGAATGTGTCATTTGGGTTTTTACAGAATAATAAACCTTTTTAATTTGTTATACCAGAAGTTAAGAGGTGAAAAGATAACTAGAGTTGTTGAATTTGAGTATCAAAATACCTGGCAGCCTCTCATAAAATTTGGCCTGTACTATTAGTAGCTACATACTTTTATATAGATCTTTTTAGGTCAGTAACCAAATTTGAAGGTTTAGGTTTTATAACAACAATAAATTCAGTAACTCCATAAATTCACAGGGTATGCTGTTAAACATTTAACAGCAAAGGAAAGAATATAAATAAAGTAAGAGAGTGAAAAGCAAATAGAAGAAAAGCCTCACTTCATGACATCATGCATTTATTAGATAGAAAACACTGGTTTGTAACAAGGCTGAATTGATACAGTCAGTAATGAGATACAAGCACTGAAATATTTGAACATCCAAAAGATCAAAAAGAGTGTTTCTTTTCAGTCTGTTTTTTTCAAAGTCTAAAGAATATAGCATAAAACAGCTGTGTTAATATAATCAGTTTCAAAGGCAGAATCTTCCACGTTGGAGCTGTACGTGGCATGAAGCAAATGTGCTGAACTCCAGGAATACAAATTGATAATGCAGTGTGCAGTTGATGTGCTCAGGGCTCCTTTTCTGCAGGGAAAATGGGTGTGCCAGGCCAGTCCCTTTCATGTGGCCAGCTGAACCTTGGACCTCAGCTCCTCATCCTGAAGGGACCTCACCTCATTCCTAGCAGTGCCCACGTTGGCCAGTTTAAAGCTATGAGCTGTGAGGATAAGAGTTGCAGTGACTCTGTTTATATGTACCCTTTGTTATACTAAAAATGAGATAGCATGTCATTTAACACAGAATTCAGAAATTTTACCAAGCTCTTCTTGGAAACTGAGGCACACTGCTGTTTAATTATTCCAAGGAAGCCTGGATGCATTCCTATCCAGGCTTCTGAGCAAGAATCTGTAGCTAATGTGAGATATCTCTATTTCCCCAGAAAAATCTTGGTCATTTTAGTGGGAACTTTGAGATCAACAAGGAGCTGGTTTAATCTTCTCTCTCCACGGAAGTTCTGTGATACAAACCAGGCACCTGGCACAAGTACTCCAGAAGTAAGGACAGAGAACAAGATAAAAGGATAATAAGATTTGATGAAAAAAAACTGTAAAGTTTTATTAATATTTTTTCAGTTTCTGCTTTCCTTAAATCTATTCTTTATAAATACATGGAAAACAGTATTTTGTAATTTATTTGAAATCTTTTAATAGAAACTCTAGGCTTTCTCTTGAAAAGATCCATGGTGAGTACTTTTGACCAGCTTCAGCTATTGCCCACTGACCTCTTGAGCACTGAGTTCCTTATTAAGTCTTTATTAAGAAAACCATCTCAGGCACCACCTACAGTAATCTAGCTAAGTTCTCAACATATAAGTTAATTGCAGGTTTTAATTTTTATTTGAATGAAAAGCTAACAAGCTCTTTATAGACTCTTTTTGATTAAAATAAAAACAACAACAAGAAAAAAATAAACTCTCAGTAATTCAGTTGACACTTTTTCACTGTATTAATGCAAATCTTGATTAGCAGTTGCACAGTTCTGCATGTCAGGGGAATGAAGTATAACTAATATTAAAAAATATCCCTACTGCTGCCAGTATTTCACTTGGTAACAGTGCTGGGAAAAATATTATTGAATTTATAGTAATATTAAATAATCTACATTCTACATAATTAAGGATGTAGCATGTCACAATAAGCTACACAGAAAGAAGAAGATGTATTTATCAGATGTGTTACTTAGACATTTCTTTCCATTCTGCAAGGAGAAATTTTGCATAATGACATTCTATTTGTGAGAATAAATAGCACATGAATGCTTTTTGATTGCAGACAGAACATAAACAGTCATGATTCTGTGAAATTTGCTGATATGAGAATGGCAGTTGGAGAACATGAGTTTCATTGAAATTGAACTTACATGGCTTGACTTGGAGGTGGTACATTCCCTAGGTTTTCCAGATCTTCCATGAAAGGAATAGTCAGTTTGGGGCTTTTTGTGGAGGTGGAATTGTCAGTCCTACCTTTGTTGTTATTTTCATTGAGAGAGTGAACAATTCAACTTCCAGCTCCTTTATCTAATTTTTTTTCTCCTCCCACCCACTCAGTGTTACCATAGCCTATGCCCATTGATTTGGTTAGTTTTTTGAGCTCCAGATAGAATGCAGATAGGTGACTAGCAGAATTCACACAGGTATGGGGTAGTAGGCTAAGTCCTGATTTTCACTGGGCAGTGTTATCCTCTCTTTCCTTATGGCAAGCTGTATCAGAGGTTTCAGCAGCAGCAGCACAACCACAACATGTTCAGGTGTCAGCTGGACAATGTGGACTTGCACTAACAAAAGCATCCAAACCCAGTATCTCCAGCCCTGAGCTCCTGAGGGAGCAGCACAGCACGACTGGAGCACCATCCACCCCCTGGGAATCTGTGCTGTGCCTTAGGGTATAACAAGCAACATTCTTTTGTGTAAGCAATGCAGTGAGGAACACTGGTTTAGACTTAGAGGTAAATGTTTGCCAAGACTGTACCTCCTAGAGAAACTGGAAGACTGACACTGCATTGGACTGTGGAGCTGCACTGTTTTGTAACTTTTAATCCAACTCTTTTGATACCCTCTGCAGGGTAACTGACTTGAAAAGGAAAAACTGCATTTGAAACAGAGAGAAAGAAAAGATAAGAGAGAGATCAAGAGATGAAAAAAAACACAGGCTGTTGAGTGGGAAGATACAGTATTTTTCTGAAAAATCTCCTATATAGGTTAGAAAACAATTCCTGGCCTATGCCTGGGTGTTAACAAGGCAGGTGAACCAAACTCATGTTGACTTCCACAGCTTCCACATCCTCACTGACAGTGTTTTCCATAACAGCAGGCATTATATTTTCTTTTTCTCTCTCATGCTATATTCCTTTGAACTATACAAATATTTTGATTTGCAGCTGAATCAGGAAATATGCTCTCATCTTTCTTTCCAGCCTGTCAGTGGGGTAGTGACACAATGCTGTCTGTTTTTCTGAAACCTTGAGAGTTTTTATGACTCTCTTTATCTCAGTTAGTAAATGATAAACTTCAGAAAAATTAATCTCTGGGCTTGGTAATATGCTTTTTCATCTTGATACATTGAGATCCAAAATGTACTCCTTCCTCCATCCCTAGAGAATGCTAAGTGGCACCATTAAAAATCTTTCTGAAATGCAACAGCTTTCAGAAGGCAGAATAAGAGCATCTGCACCATTAGCATAAGCAGTCTGGGATGAGAAAGCACTACAATTGATTATTAAAGTGGCCTGCTTGAATTCATATTTCTTTCTCTTTCTTTCTTTCTTTTCTTTCTTTCTTTCTTTCNTCTCTCTCTCTCTCTCTCTCTCTCTCTCTCTCTCTCTCTCTCTCTCTCTCTCTCTCTCTCTCTCTCTCTCTCTCTTCAAAATTTTCATTACCACTGGGCATTTAACTTCTAGAAATGCTGTTTCTTCTGAATTAAAAGCTCACCCAGATGGTTACTGAGCAAAGGATGTTTTGGATGGCTGGTGTTGGCTAGATGCTGCTTCTCTTGTAAGGAATAAAGGATGCATTGCAAACACTGGAGGATATAAACATACCATGCAGATTATCCAGCACCCTTACATCCACTCATGGTGTCAGCATTGCCAACCACTGCACAAACTATTACTGATTTTTAAAAGGTGATTTTATAAATATTCCTGAACAGGCCCTGCACTGGATGATAGGAGGATGTTAGATATTTAAGATTTAAAAATAAAAGGTAGATTTTTAATTTTCTTCCTTGTATACAGAGAAAGCCTTGAGCAGTCTATAGACTTGGAGGACATGAGTGGTAGAAGTGTCAAGCTCCTGAAGCTGATGTCTGTCCTATTATAGCACAGTATCCATGAACCTGTGCTGGCAAAAATTGTACACACATGAGCATGCTGATGCTACCAAATGAGTATCAGCTGAAAGATATAGCTCCTTTCCCTATTCACATCATGGTGGCCATCAGCAATCCCCTTCACTAGGGTTTTACAGCAATTCTCTTTTACTAATATTTACTGTTCACTTTCATCCCTAGTGATCATCCCTGGGCACAGTGAAATCAAAAGGAGAAACTGTGATGCCCTCACCCCTAATCTGGCAAATGCTTAGCTTCCTGTTTTATGAAGCAGTAAAGTATTTCTGTCCTTTAATCTTTCATTTCAATAGTGAAAAATGGAATAGATGCCACTATTTAATGTAATGAAAAATAATCACAGTGCTCCTGAAAGCTAATATAGCAGAAGATTCTTCTTATAGAACCTCTGTAGTAAACTACACTCCACTAATCTCATCTGCCATTCCCTACAGGCAGGGGCCTGGGGTTTGTGCTCTAGCAATTCTGTTTTACTGGTCAACACAGAATTTTAATTAAACATAGCTTATAGGCCAAGTCTTAAATGGAATAATAAAACCAAAGCATAACCTTACATGGAGTGTATTATGGTACACAAAGGTAGCCTTGTTTTTCTTTCTTCTGAACCCATGGCTATCTTATCATGTTAAAAAATCAGTGGTCAATCCATGCATTTAAAAGTGAGTTTGCCATAGTATGTCCAATACATTAAATTTTTACAGACTTTTACACTAGTAAATGGAATTTTTCTTCTTCCTTCTCAGTGGTTATGCCAGTTCATAAGTAAAATTAAATATTACTTTAGGAAAAAAATAGGCCAATAGGCTAATAGTGAATCCTCAATTATTTCAGATTTTTATGCATGTGTAAAATTAAATATGGCATCTGCATCTAGGTACTTGTAGTGTATATAATTACATAAAAATACCTATTTCAAAGTTGGACAACATATCTGCTTTTTTATTTGTTTCATACTTGGGAAAAAATGCATCTACTAATGCATTGGGAGAGGAACCTATGCACAGCTGTGTGTGTGTATATATAGGGATGTGTGTGTGTTTGTGTGTATTTTTCTGTACAGGTTTTACTGGTACCTGGCTGAGTTTTCTCTAAGGAAATATAATTTTAGATGGACAGATATGAAAGCAGCATTAAGTTAACTAGCAGAAGAAAACTGTGCAAGGTTACATGAAAATAAAATATACTAATATTACTTAAGCTAATACTTTATATTTATTCTGTGTCATAGTGTTTGGTAAGAGCATCATTCTTCAGAGCAGATTTTTGCCTTGTTTATCATGCACGAGTTGGCAATGAAACTTACTGTAGGGGCAGTACAGGATTTGTGCATCAGCTGATTTCTTTCTGAGTGTTTATGGACTGCATTACACAGTCTTGTCCCAAGATACACAGGACTTTGAAGAGCCATTGTAGGGTGACTCACCTCACTTTACTCAGGTTCTGAGAAGGTCTGGAAGGAGCATCACCAGGGCTTTCTAATGCTTAGAGCCTTGACATGCCAGTGATGTGCCCAGGTCAGCAGCCTCCTGGGCTACACTTGGCAGAGCATCACCAGCAGATCCAGGAAATGATCCTGTCCCTCTCTCAGCACAGGTGAGACACAGCTGGAGTGCTGGATCCAGGGCTCCCAGTACAGGAGAGACATGGGATAAAGGAGAGAGTTCAGTGAGCAGCCACTGAGATGATTGAGGGACAGGAGCATCCTCCTGTGAGAAACGGCTTAGAGACCTGGGACAGTTTAGCCTGAAGAAATGAAGGTTCAAGGGAGATTTTATCAATCTAAATAAATGTTTGAAGGGAGGACAGAACCAGGCTCTCTGCAGTGGTGTCTGGTGACAGGGCAGGAGGTAAAATGGCACAGACTGAGTTACTCAGAAAGGTTGTGGAGTCTCCATCCTCAGAGATATTCAAGCACTGATTGAAGATGGTCCTGAGCAATCTGATCTGACTGACCCTGCTGGGAGCAGAGGGATTGGGCTCGACAACCTCCAAAGTTCCATTCCAACATCAACCATTCTGTAATTGTGTGACCTGCTTGAATATCTTATGCTGCATTTATTCCTATGTAGTGACAATTACAAAATGGCCCTGACAAAAGCAGTTCAGAGTGTGGACTTAGGAAGATTTCAAAGCTAACAATATTCTAAGAATAATGGGAACAATTGAGTATCAACATTAAACCTTCTGTTAAAAAAAAAAAAAAAATTATGTGCTTGTCTCTGGCAGAGGGCTGTATCCTTCACTGTAGGATTGGAACAGGCTGAGCAGGAACATCCCCTGGGGGCAATGTGACATGAATAGCACAGCAGTCTGAACAGGTTCACTCAAGAAAGGATCAGCTACTACAGATGCATTTAAAGGAGAAGTAACAAGCAGAGATTAACATGACCTTTTAACCCTTTAGTCCCCCCTTTGCCACTCAGGCTTTACTTTCCTATTTTCCCTTTGAGCATGTCAATAATTGTCTATTCATATTGTCAGTGAAAAAAACAAAAAAACTCAAGTCATCTAGGAGTACTTCTTTATGACCAGTTTAATGACTGTTCAATATGATGTACATCACTTCTGTTCTGTCTAGTTCAATACTCATTGTCTCCAAAAATTTACTTTAAAATAGTGCAATGGAGCTTAAAAAGAAAAAAAAAATCTGAGATAAGGAATTCCACAGTCAAATTTCCTTACAAAATCTCAGTCCCACTCCCATACATCATGTCATAGTCTTTAACTGCACAGAAATCAATACGTGGGCATGATGGGAATGCCCATCCTTTTGTGAGTCTCCTCCATCAAAGTCACCATATCTGGCACTCTGTTCATATCAACTGAGATACTTGTTGCCTCTGTCTGGTACCTTTCAAACACAAGATGAAATTCTGTTGGCAGTATAATAATGTTTTAAGCATTCAGTGTTAGTGATAATAAAATAAGTATGGATGTACATGAATATGTATGTGGCAGTTTGGTTATAAATGAACGCAGATTGATTTTCAAGATTATTGAATTATAAAATATTTATAACATTTTCGTTGTTAAGACCAGAATGTTTTGGGGATCTCTGTTTCTGAAAAATGTAGTTAGCTTCATGTCCAGAGGATGCTACAATATCTTATTTTGGTTTGTACTTTGTGTTCTGTTTTGTGCTCCTTTGTTCCTGATATATAACTAAACTTTGGAACAGGATGCCTTTGGAGATTGTGGAATTGCCACCACAGTAAGAACAGTGCAAACATTTCAGTGTACTTACTTTACTTATATGGCAGGAGACAAACTCTTTTTGTTCCTTCTATACTGACTTTTCCAGGATTACTAAGAAAAAAGCTCAAAAAGCAAAATAAGGTTTTGTCTGTAGCTATTTGTGAAAATAGAATGCCCTCACTTCCTCTGGCAGTGATGTCACACAAGATGTTGGCTGGTACAACTGTTGGAACAATGAAGAAGTTCAACCAAAATGTGTTGCTCTAGAAACTGAGGGCTGGTTTTTGCATGCAAATTTCCAAGTTACTACTGCTTGTGGCTGCCATGGTTGTATTCAAGATTTGGCATTTGCTTTGGTCACTGGTATCTAATTTCATTATTATTTCCCTCAACACCCAGCAAAGATCCACAATTTTGTTGTTAGAAATCTTTGCATTCTGTACTGCATTTACTGAGGGGGATTAACTCTTTGTTTTTCAGAGCTTCCATATGGCTGGGAGAAAATTGATGATCCCATTTATGGCACTTATTATGTTGAGTAAGTTCCCAAGTTCAATATTAAGTTGCTATCAATATGTCATAACTGAATACTGGTACCCTCTGCAATGCTCAGCCTGGCAAGGAAGGGATACAATTACTTGGCATGTTACACTAAGGGTGCACCAGGAATTCTCAGTCATCAATGCAGTTAATGTATCCAGATATATTCAATGTGTCCCAAATCAGTAATTCAGGCCTTCAATCACTCTCTTTATCCAGGTTCTGGTTTCATGGTACCATTCCAGCTGATACTTGTACAAAGAACATATTCATTAAAGAGATGTTGCATTTTCTATGTAAATTTTGGATAACCAGCAAGGTATAAATCTTGTTAATCAATGAATAGAGAAAAGCATAATAATTTTAACTTAGTTAAGATCCTTTTCTGGGTAGTCCTCACTTGCTGCAAATCAGGTGTTTTCACGGGTTGTACCAGAAGTTATTTATATGCTGCATATAAAATTTTTATTTATTTATTTATTTAATTAATTAATTCATTTATTTATTTATTCTGTTTTATTTTGAATTTAAAAGTGCAGCTGAAAAGAATACAAATTCTATTTTAATAGAAAAATCCTTGCTTTCTTTTTCTTCAGATTTTATTTTGTCATGAAACAAGAAAAAATAAAAGCTTCTTATTCCTCTCTGCAAAGGCCAACAAAATACTTTTGTTTGAAGTACTGGTAGAACCTGGCTGGTTTGTACATAAAATAATTAAATCTGAGAGACGAGTTCCTCTGCTTTTTAACTTAACACAGTGAATGAGACTTCTGCAAAACGAATCTACGTTCAGATTGTGATACCTGTTTTGGAGTGGGCAGTTCTCATTCTGCTCTCTACAAACAATATGCAGGAGAGGAGACAGAAAAACACTCCTGTCACTGCAAGCAGCACTTGAAAGGTTGAGAAACAACTATCCATTAGTGCCTTTTATTAAACAAGAGAGATCTTTAGAGAATATGGCTCCTGACCTAAAACCTCAGTTTCAAATCCTGACACTCAAGCAGTATATTTATCTAGCTATTTCATAGAAAATAGAAAATTTCCTTTGTGTCTCACATGATCTCTTGAATCCTTACCAACACACTGTCTGCAGGATTGCCCTGGACAGGTATTGAAGATGCAGCTTTTCCAGACTTCAGGATACGCTGCTGTTATGCAAGAGTTCAGGTGTGAGAGGCAGATCAAAAAATCATCTGATTACTGGAGGTCTACAAGATGTAAGATGCCCCTTTCTTACCTGCTGTCACAGCAGCAGCTTGTGGATGCCTTTGCATATTCCCTAGCCTTGTACAAAGCAAACAAACAACTGAAAATGGTGTTTGGTCACTGCTCTGCTGGCTCCTTCTGTCCCATTCTCCAAATGCCAGAGCACCTGCACTTCTTATTTGTCCCCAGCTTGCTTCCTGCCCTCAGGAGAAAGAGCCAGCAGCTCTGTGTACTTTGCTGCTCAGCTCAAGTCACCTTAGTCAGTCCAGATTTAAGGAAAAGGACAAGTTTTGAAGTCCCTACATAATACCATTAAATTATTCCCCCTTGTGGTGCCTGAGTTCTTTCATGATGTGCCCAAGTAAGTAAAGGCTGCAGTTCTCACATCATTTTGTACTTAACCCACCCCCAAAGATTTCTGCACGTGCAATTATGCAGCTGCTGGGTGTAAGTAAGGCTTCTGCCCCAGTGGTTTTTAGTGTATTTTGGGGTGTAACAGGTGTTGTGCAATTTCTGTGCATCAGTCTCCTACTGAGGCTCTGCTTGGTTGTTAGTGCAGCCCGAGGCATTCTGGCAGCAGCAAGGCTCACACTCCACTGCAGAGTCAGAAAAGGAACAAGTATTTATCTGCATTTCATGTCCAACCACAGGTGAACAGACGCAAGGCACCAGGCCCAGATGTTATCATGCAATTACATATTTTAAGGCTGTTAGTGCCAAATTTACTAATCCTACCACAGATAAGATTTGTGGACAGATACATCAAACCTACTGCAGTTTCAGAGGTTTTTAGAAGTGGAATGAATGCTCATGGTATGGCATTAAAACTGCAGCCCTGCTAAATTCACATGGAGTTTTATAGTCAGTAAAATGTAGCTGTAGTTTAATTTGCTGTCTGAGCTCAATAAGTTTGAAACAAATAGTGCTTTCCATTTTTCCTGCTAAAATATATAACAGTCACAGCTTTTTTATTACCAGAATTCAACAGATGAGTTCATTTTTAACTAGATAAAATCAGATTACAATAAACTGCCTTAATTATGTCATAAAAGTAGGTGAATTATGCAAAGCAAGATTACAAACTTCCACACATTCATGTCCAGCCCAAGTTTACATGCAGGCCTACAAAATCCTCCTGAAAGAAGGGGTTGTACTCTGCTCACTGAGGTACTTGTATCCCATGGGAAGTTTGTAAGGATGAGCAATGAGGAAGACAGACTCCATTTTGCCTTACAAGCAGCAGCCATGTTGAGCTCAAATATTCTGACATCAGAGAAAAAGCTAAAAAGGAAAACAAACCAAAACAAAGAAACTTAAACCTCTTGCCAAGTTGATAAAGTCGAGCTGATAAAGACTAATCACAAATTGCAAATTCTGTTAAAAAAAAAAGTCTCCAGTATAACTACCTCTCTTAATCATGCATTAATGTAGGTGTGACATAATATTATAATTTTCATTTGCTTTTTTATGCAGGTCCAGGCTTCATTTGTAATGTGTAGATGTTTGACATAAATGAGAAGTGTTTGCTCTGTGTTTGTTAACTTTCATGCAATCTGGTCTTGATCTGTAAAGTAAGAACTAACAGCACTGATCTGTGCAGGGCTATGGAGAGAAAATAGTCATTAGAGTGCACTGGGTCTTTCAGGATTCTAATTGCCAAAAGATTGTTTCCCTCTTTAAGGATGATTAACTACAAGACAGAGCTCAATTTCCAGACATGGGCTCTTTAATAGAACAGCTAAATTAGCCGTACAGGTACTTATTCTGGAAAAATACACCTCCTTCACTTACAACTTCTGACAACTCTCTGTTACTACTCAAATAGAAAAAGTTATCTCAGGGTTTTTTTGTCATTATAAAGCATTATCAACCAAAAAATGTGAATATAAAGAGTAGATAGTCACTAACAAGTTATGCATTAGAATATCCATTTTATAGGCATCCTGATCCCCAGAATTACTTTGTTGGATAATAGGCAACAATTTAAAAAGCTATAGGAAAAAACTGCAATAAAAAAACCCAGCCCCATATATTAAAGTAGCTAAGAAAAGGGGATAGGTCCAAATCCTTCTACTGGTGCACATGCTCTGACCTGCTGCCATTTTGTCAGAGCTCAGTGCCTTGACCATCAATTAACATCTGCAAATTAGGCACTACTGCCCACAAATCTCCTAAGGATGTGCTTCAGTTGTCTTGAGTGCATCTAACGAGAAACTCATCACAAAAACAACTTAGCCTGGCCCCACTGGCTGCTGAGAGGGCAGAACTGTGTCTGTGTCTTACAGGCTGGCTGATGGTGGTGGTACCCCCTCCTCACACAGAGACAGTGTTTGGACATCACAAGTAAACGCAGCCCAAAACAAATCCTACTCTGAGGGTTTGTCCCCAGTTGAGACACAGGGAGCTGACAGGGCACAGCACCAGCAACTCCTTCTTCTCTGCACAGCCACCATGGAACTAGAAGAAATTAGTTGGGTTAGGCTTTGGATTAGGCTTTTAGGTTTTATATATATTGTATAAAATAAAGGAAGAAAACTGAAGTTAGAATTCTTCACGGAATTAGATCCTATGAGCAATGAGCAATACATTTTGGCTACCATCCCAAACCTGTTTTAACCACAAAAGCACACACTTGTAACCATCTCTAAAACTCACATTTGGCTTGTCTTATGAAGGCCTAGGCTAGCAATATATATTTTCTATGCTGTTTAAATAACTAGATGAAAAGCTAGAATGTCCTTTCAAGAGAATTGCTTAGCTTAATAACTTCTTCTCAAGTAAACTCATCAGAAGCACTTTTTCTGATTTAACCATGAAGCTGTATAGCACTTAAACTCACATAAAAGAGATGTGTTTCATGTATCATCAGTATAGGAACATAATACAATATTACTGACTGATAAAAATGACTGATTATAAATCTAATTTTATTTTCTTTGACTCCTCTTTGGACACAGTATTTAATGCAGTTTTTTGAATTAATTGGAAGTTTCACACTGTGCTTTTGAGACTGCACACTACCATAAAACAGTCAAAATAAGGGAATAAATTGGAGCTTAGAATTATTAAAGTTGCACCCACAACATGAGGTGCTTCAAGAACCTGTGGTAGTCTTCCTATCTGATCTGATAGGACAAAAAGTCATTTTCAAGATAGCTGTTATCAAAGATATTCCCATTTCAATGGACCAAACTACAACTTAAACTCTACCTAAAAATTGTAGGTAGGCAGTAGAAAATGGATTCTAGCTGTGATGTCAGTACCACAGTAATAAATCTTTCTTGAGCCATGAACCGATCTTATATTAGCTAAAATCCCAACTTCTTTTATATCACAAAACCACAGATAAGTTGAATCTTCAGCTTGCAAGGGCCCTCCTGCAGCTCTGAGATGTGCCCTGCAATTACAACACGACACTAAGCATAGTGCAAGGTCCTGAATAAAGATCCAGAGTGTAATCTTGGATATCCATTACATCTGCATGGGACAGCACAAAAGCCATGGGAAAACTATGCTCTTGTGGAGGGCAGCTGGAGAGCAGGGCAGGATATTTTAGAGCCCCTAAAGTAAGAGATGATCCCTATGTTGAAGCCATTAACCCACTGTGTAGCATCCCTGGGTTTAACCTTATTAAATGCTAACATAAAACAAGCAAGATATTGTACTCCATACCTCCTCCTGGAATCTGTTTTCTAACTTCACACTTCTCTTGTGAGAAGCCTACAGACTTCAAGTCTGAAATCTTGGCATCTTTAATACATTCTACTGTTTACTTCCAAATGTATTCAGAGAATGCAATTATATATCAGAATTAATTCTGCTTGAATAAAAAGCTAAAACTCCTTTGATCTTCTGTAACAGAAGACTCCATTTCACTGGTCTTCCTGTAAAACCTTTCATATAGATTCATTCCATTTGATCATGGGTGCTCAGAACTTTATGTAGCATTTCAATTTCATCACTGTCTTGTGTAAAGGCAAAAGCAGTATTTCCTTTACAACTAGAAATACATCATATGATAAACACATCACAATTACTTTTTTTCATGCTTATATTAGTAGTTCATGATTATGTTATTTAATGCACATAAGTCTTGCTTTCTCCATTTTTAACTAGTGAACTTTTTCTCTCTTTCATCATAAGTTTTTAGGTTTGCAGTAGAATGAGGTGCTGAAGACCCTGACAGCTACTAGAAATAACAGAAAGCAAAAGTCTAGGAAAGGAACACTACAATCTTAGACAGTCTGTCTGAAGAAGAAAAGAAATTGAGAGGGACTTTCTCTGTCTGCAGCATAGACCAAAATTTACTATTTTGCTATTAATCAAAATTTTAGAGTATGAGAGTAAGTTAGCAGCCACTTGAATGACTTATAGCCATGTGAACAAAGTAGCAATTTAAGAATTTATCACATTTACTTCATCTCACTAAATCAAATATTCTTTTACATGACTAAAAGTCTTTTCATTTCATTAACACTGGCCACTAAATCCGATTTTGCGAGCATGTTGCACTTTGCACTCCCACAGGACGTGCTGCCTTTCTTCTACCTCACTTTCTAATGGCAGTTCCACTTATTTCCTTGAAGCAGTGGTAGGATCAAAATCTCAAAGGACCTGAAATTGCTTAATGTGGCACAAAAGGTCATTGCAATGTAAAAAAAGACCCTTTTAGGATCTTAGAGTTGTGAAAGTTCCCAGGTCACCTGTCCAGGTGCTTAAACCAATGATTGGGATGGGATTTTCAGAAGACCTCAGTAGATGATAACCCAATGAGAAGAAATAAGGAGTGACATAAGCCTGCCCTTTTGTACATATGCATTTGTTTCCCCAGAACAGTGTTCAAAGCACAAGCCCTTCTCTTTGCTGTGATTCTCTTGTGGTCCTGTCTTACAGCTGTGTTCCATGCAGCCTACTACATTGTTTTGCCTTCTTCAGAAAACATGCAAAATATATCCCAGGACAGGATTGTAGGATAGCTCAGTGATTGATAAAATGTGTGCTTTAAAGAATTAAAATTAAGGATATGTTGACAGTGTGTATTAAAGATCATAGTTCTGAATACAATGCAGAAAAATAATGACCTGTAGTAGGAAATGTAAAACATCAAGAAAAAAATGTGTGTACTAACTTTTCTTGTATTTCATAAATAATCTATGTAGTTCTAATCTACCATCTAATTTAGTTTCTGCATCTGATTTTTCTGTACCGCTGAGCAGATATGCACCATAGTACTAAAATGAAAAATCTTCAATTTATTACCTATGTTAGACTTATTTGTAAATTACCATCATAAAAGCACTCTGTTGTCTAGCACTCTGTAAGTGATTGAGTAGTTTCACTTACAATTAATTGATAATAATGCATGAAATTGGTTGAGACCCTTTGAATCGTACATAGAACAGTGGTCATGCTGAAGACATGAAAAACTGTTGCTGTAGCATGTTTCAGCAGTGCTGCTGTTTAATACATAGCCCCATAGATCAAAAGCATTTGTCTGTAGCAGAGTTCAGCATATTGGAATGATAGGATGCTGCTCAGTGCTGCTCATTACACAGGGCACTGGTTGTATAATCTCATCCCCAACAAAACTGTGGAATGTAAGGGACACGCTCAGGCCCATTGAGGGCTCCTCCAGCTTTGATCTCTAACCACACACACTTTAGCCACATACAGCACCCTACTGTGAAAATTATCATTTTACCCAACTGGACCCAGTTTTTAATCAAAACCAAATTTTTTCCAGCCACATAAATAGAAGAACTCAATTTGAAAACCCTGTCCTAGAAGCAAAAAGGAAGCTACAGCAGCATAACATGCCCAACGCAGAACTTGGAACAAAGCCTATGCAGGCCCAAGGTTTCCGAGGTACAGTATCATGTCAGCTATCTTAGTTAAGATGGAAGATCCTGCTCTCCTGTTTATTTGACAATGATTTTGTCATAGTCTGGTTAAAAGAGTAGTGTTGCCAATGCTTGAAGGGTTATCACCTATATCGTAGAAATTTTCTCCCTTAAATGTCCGAATTCCAACAGTTGCAGGACTCCTGAGCCAACTGAAACCTTCAGAGGAGCGGAGAAAAAACAGGAAAGTTGAATCTAGTGTTTCCTAAAAGCTGAGAAACTGAAAATGCAACTGAGAAACTGGAAGTGCAATAAGACTCCCAAAGTAATTTTCTAAATAAAATCATAAATTCTATTCCCGGGAATGTACGACTCTCTCTTGAGCACCCGAGGTTGGCAACATTGAAATACTTAATTGTACTTTCTCTAAATTACTCTTAATTGATGTTTGGTATGTTTCTAAGCTAGCTCATCTAGCAAGCATCAATTAAGTTAAAAGCCTCAAGCACAGTGTTATAGGAGTTTACAAGAATGCAGCCGCTTGGTAACATAAAAATTAATGCGCTCAAAATGAGCTGTATAAGCAGCAAACAGTACTGGTATAGACAAATGAACTTTAATGTAAGCTTATAGTCAGAGAATGAGGCTTGTTCTCCTTTGTAACAGTAGAAAGCTCCTCATCAACCTTGCCCAGACCCAAATTTGCCCGCCTGCGCCCCGCTCCCAGGAGGTCCCGCAGCGTGAGCGACCTGCGGCCGTGGCGGCGCGGCCCGCACGGTACGTGCTGTACGGTACGTGCCGGGCCTGCCGGGCACACCGGCCCTGCCTCCCGGCCCTGCCTCACCGAGCGTGGCACGGCGCCTCCGGCAGCTCCCTGCACCCGCCCCGCACCCCCGGGCACGAAGCTTGCACAGCAGTCGTGTGTGTCACTTGTTGGATGCCTAAACCCCATGTGTTTGGAGATGAGAGCTCATCTAATATTTACCTCTTCGCGGTAACAAATGGAATGAGATATTCACAGGGGATGTTTTTCTCATCGTGGTTGGGAGGGAAATTACGAAGAATGTATTATTTTGTAGACAAAGCTGAATTTATAGGTTAGGCAAGAGGTTTTGAAATTACCTCACAGATCATTTTTATTGTTGTAATTATTTTAGCTACACAATATCCACTTCTAAATGGCTTTCTAATATCAAAGGATAATTTATATCTCTTCATTTATGGCTGATCCGCCATAGATAAGAAATCTGTTTTAAGCTTTGTATTAGTACAAGAACTCACGAATATTTTCCCTGGAATGCCTGCACTCTTTATTTTCTTGCCTTTGATGCACTGTCACTTGGTGTCAGCTAATATTGTTATCTGCTGTCCCTGCTGTGTTGTGACTAGATCAGAACTTTTGTCTTTCTTGTTTGTGTTGACTGATGTAGAAAAACCACTCTTCACCCGTGATGCATCACAGCTGAAGGGGACTTTCCTCAGCACAACTCTTAAGAAAAGCAACATGGGTTTTGGATTTACCATCATTGGTGGGGACGAGCCGGATGAGTTTCTCCAGGTGAAGAGTGTAATTCCTGATGGGCCTGCAGCACAAGATGGGAAAATGGAAACAGGTAATTATGAAGCTTCCTCTGTTCTTTTATATGAGAAATAGAATGAGAAGTAGATTTCTGAGTCTCACTCTCTTCACAAATGCATACATTTTCAGTATGACTTCCTGTGTTAATATGTAGAAAATGTAAGTTTATTGGTAAAAATTTCTTTCTAATAAATCCCAGGTAGCTTATTTTTCCATGTTTCACCCCATATTTTAAGGGAGAAAAGATCTCTGCATTTTCCTACATAAAAGTGGGCTATAGGCTGTTTACTTAAGGGAAGTCTACATGGAAAGAAAAGAGAGAGAGCACAGACTACTAAGTGCAAATTTATTTCTTTAGAAAGGATTGTTTTGCAGAATAATCAGTTGAGTCTGATCCAATACTGTTCTCATTAGAACCATCATAACAAGAGTTTTCAGTGTGGCATATGGACATATAGGCATTTGTGTCCTATTAATAAAGAATCTGTGAAAACTCATGAAATAAAAGAAACTTCTGAAGAGATTGAAAGCTGCTCTGAAGATCTGGACCACCACTGCAAACATTTTCATGTTCCCAGATTACTAGAGATTGGAAACTACTGTTTGACGGGTCACATCAGGTCTATGTATGCATGAAACTCTTTTGGAGGAAGATTAATTTATTTTTCAAGCAGTTGTCATCTTCTTTAGGAAAAGACAGTCAGAGAATAATAGGATAATTTCAGTTGTCAGGACCTTCAGTCACTAGCCCTCTGCTTAAAACAAGGCTAACTTTGTGACTGGATCAGGTTTCTCAGGGTCTTGAGAAAATTTTGTAAGACACAGATTCCACAGCCTCTGTGGACTCCTGTCCCAGCATTTCACCACTCTCATGATGAAGACTTGCCCAGAAGTTGTGGATGCCCCATCCCTGGAAGTGTTGAAGGCCAGATTTGACAGAGCCCTGAGCAACCTGGTCTCGTGGGTGGCAAGGGAAGTAGATGATCTTCAAAGTCCCTTTCAACACAAACCATTCTCTTGTTCTACGATTTTTGTTCTGTAGGTCCCGTTGGGCTTTCCACGGGTACAGCTGGTTACTAGGGGCTGAAGTCCTGTGTTCCTGTGTTTTTGCAGCCCTGTCTCTCTCTACCATCTCTCCCCAGTAGTTCTTGTTACTTGGATAATAAATCAGGCTGCACATTGGTAGTGAGAAATGTGCATAATTTATCCTTCCATTTCTCACCAAGACATTGCAACAAGGAAATGCTGGTTTGGGATTTTTGTTGCCTCTCTAGAAAACCAAGTTCATGGTGGCCAGAGTCACTGTGAGGATAATCTTCTAAACTTTGATAACAGATCATTGTGGATGGACCACAGCAGCAGAGAAAGATCCTTTTAGTTTGTTACAGTGCAGGGAGCAGAGACAGAATCACACACAGGCACAAATGATGTGAGTGGAATAGTCCAAAGGGATTTTTCTGGAAATTTAATTTCATCTTTCTTTTATTGTAGTCACTTGTTTTATTGTAGTCATATTCATATTCAGAATAAATCATCCTGGATTCTGGTTTATTTTGTGGTACTCTCCAGGACTTGGCAAGTAGAAAGTATGAAGGTTGTGAAAAGTATTATTTAAAAGAAAAAAAAAATGGAATTTGCTTCAAAGCTAATGTTATAACTGGCATGATGTTTCTAAAGCCAAATAGATAAACAGAAAATTTATATGAAGAAATAACATGTAAGAAAGAGGTAGAATATAGGGTTTTGGCACTGATTTTATAAAAAACAGTATTCTAACAGCTTTTTAATTCTCAGTTCTTGGTGCCATTTTAACTTAATGCAATTTAGTTCCTGAAGGCAAAAATTTATTAAATTAGCTGATTAAGTGAACAAAGGATACAACAGACTTCAGAAGATTTCAGTGATATAAACTTCATTTTTTCCCTAATATTTTCATACTATACAGTACATGGCATGAGAGCTTTTTCTTGTTTGTCATGGTTTAGCATTCTCAGATGCAGCACACAAATATAGTTACTTGCTAATCCCTCTGAAGTGTGGGCTGGTTATTAGTGAACTTGGTCATATGGAGTTCTTTTCTCTGGAAAACAGGGTATCCTTGCCATAAAACTTGAATTTTTATGCAGAAATTTAATATGTGTTTCATAATACTGTTGATTGTCATTATTGTAGTCATGAATTGTGATGAGAACATGTAAGAAAAATGTGCTTTAGCATGCATAGAAATAGCATTGCTTTTTTCCTCAGGTAATTAATTCAACTACATTATGAATGCAAAACAGAAATGTACATTCAAATATATAATCACTCTACCATTATGTGACCCCAAAGCTTACAAAATGAGATCTCAGAACAAATTTTGCCCTCAAATGTCTTCATTTTTAAGAAGAGTGACAGATTCTGATGTAAAGTAATTGGAGAATCTCAGACTAATAATTGTGGCACCTTACATATGAATAAAATAATTTCTAAATATGTTAATGGTAAACAGAAAAAATATATTTAAGGTCAGAATGTTTATAAAAGCACTGTTCAACAAAGTATTTGTATTTCCTGATATTAAATCCTTTTCACATTTCCTGAATTGGAATTTCTGCCCCTATTGAGCTATTTTGCAATATAATCGGCTAAAGACAGGAAAGTCTTCCAGGTGATGTCTCAACAGTTTTATGTTCATAAAGCTCTTAAAATCTTACATATGAAAAATACTTGAAATAGTGTATGTTTCTTTATGTTTGATAGCTAGGTATCATTGGATAATGAATAGAGCTTTCAAAATAGATTTTATTTATTCTTTTGATACTATGTGTCGTTGTTCAATTTATGTGCACTCCAGATATGATCAGAGTCATGGGGAGCTTTGGTTAATGATCAAAACATCATATTGTGGCAGTAGGGCATCACAGTAGGAAGTCTGAGGGCAGTGACAGTGAGCTATGAAGCAACCTGGGTGTAAGGGATAAGCACAGCACTGGTGCTCCCAGCTCTAATATGGTTCTGGACCTTGTCCCTTGCAAAGCTGATACTATTTTTTGGCCAAGTGGTTATTGAAATCTTCATACTTCAGACCTGCATCAGGTTTGGGGGAAATAGGAAGGAAAGGCACCATCTCACTATCTTGCCTCATCTTTGGCCACAAGCTGAAGACACTGAAGCTGTACTTCAAGGTAATTGTTAAAGAAACAAGCTCATAGAAAACTATCATTGTAACTTTGATTTATTTCTCCACCCAAAATCTAATAAAGGGGTCAGATACAAATGCTGTTCAAAGAAGGAGTCTATGTAAGACATTGTCACCCTTTAATATGGTCACAGGAAAGCAGTTTGACCTGAAGGTTTTAAAATGGAGCAGTTTTGGATTTCATCCTTTGGAACACAGAGCCATAGAATGGTTTGGGTTGGAAAGGGCCTTCAAGATCATGCAGTCCCACCTCCCATACCAGAAACAGGTGAACCTTCCACTAAACCAGGTGGAACTCCAGCATGTGAGCACACAGCTTGATATTGTTGGCAAGCTTGTTGAGGGTACACTCAGTCCCTGTGTCCAAATGACCAACAAAGATGTTAAACGGTGCCTGTCCCAGTACTGACCCCTGAGGAACACTGCTGAAAGCCTAGAGCCACTGGGAGCACAGAAGCAGCTGCCTGACAGTGACTTGGCACTGCTGTGAAGCAAAGCAATGAGGCAAACCAAGTGCACTGAGATGCAACAAGAGATATCTGAGGTCCTGACAATCTATCAGCACCACTTGGTGCCCAGTACTGGGCACTAAGAGGTATTTATATTTGTCCTAGACCCACAATAAACCTCACAAGCAGACTCAGAGGAACAACATCTCAGTGGATGAGTTAAAAACAACCAAAATTACATTCTTGATCCCATTTGCCAGATGTTTCAGAATTTGTAGGGGCTATTATGCCCTCATGTAAATCTAGCATCTGTGCTCTAATGGTTGCTAATAATCCTGAAAATGCCTTTCTAGGACATGTTTTAGCATTTGGAGCTCAATCAAGCTGCTGGATATGAACATTACACTCCACAGCATCTCTGTCTATCTCAGGACAGCCTAGGAGCTGATACCATATTCTTTTCTGGTTACATTGCTTTGTCTTGTCTGAAGCCTCATGCAGCCAACAGAAAACTGCCTGTATTTCAGATGCCCCTGCATTTGATTAAAATGCTGAGTGAACATCACTGGTAAAAGACTGCATCTACATGAAAAGATTTTTATACAGTGAGTGATTTTGACTGACTGCTGTTCTAAGGCAAACAAAGATTTAGGCCTGTGGCTGAGTCAGATAAAAGCTCAAGCTGCAAAGGCAAAAGCTCTCCTACAATTCTCAAGGTTATTCAATGGACTGGATAAACTGAAACACTCCCACATAATCAAGCTTGGGGAAAGAGTCTCGCTCTCCACATTGCAGCAAGCTCCATTTCCTTGGTGAAAGTTTCCAGGAAACAGCTCAAAGACATAGTGCAAAAATGGTTCTTGGAGTCTGGGGATGACCCTTCTGACTGATGAATATCTTTGGTCACTGCAGGTTGAACGTTCCAGAAACATAAATCTGTGGGGAAATGTCATAGCTCAACAGTGGGAATCAAGAAAGGGGAAGTATGTTCTTTCATTTCATCTGCCAAGCATGCACTTGGCCAACTTTAAGATGCTAAATCATCTGTAAACAATGCAAACTTGGGCTTTTTTAGATGTTGTTCTCTCAGGAATGGTAGTTTTTTCTATATTAGTTGATCTATTCTAGAGATAGAAATTCATAAATTAAAGATTAGATTCAGCCAACAGATATACTTGTCTACAATACACGTCTACACCTACCACATAAGCAGACATCTATTACTTTTGTATGACTGTAATAGGATGAAGCCTAGAGAAAAAACCTAGAGATGGGTCCCACATCTATCACTCATAATTTCTACTGCGCCTTAGAGATCTCCAAAGGGAATGAGCTGTTAGAAATGCTGGCAGGAGTGACCCATGGCTGTGCTTCTATCTGTGGACATACCATCAAGACCCATAACCATCTTCTGCATATGATGATTTTTTCAAGAAGCTGAGGTTACTCTAAATGTAAGAAAACTGGAGAAACTGCACTTGTTGATCTACAAACCCAAGAATGTTATTATTTAAGTGAGTAAGAGCAAACCCAAAGCCATTATCAGGTGGTTGACCCTGATAGGGAATAATTATCTAATTTCATTAATGCATTCTTTTTCACAGTAAGGCTAATATCCTAAAACCTCTATAGAAAGTGGAGTACTCAAGACAGAAGGAACTGGGGATATCTGCAAAAGGATGCATTTTTATAAATTCAAACTCAAAAGATCCTTAATTCTGTTCCCTGTTTATCAATTGTCAGATCATGTGAACAAACCATCATCTCACCTGATGGGAGGTCAGCTGAGGTGCAAGCTGTCTAGTTTGAGCAACAGAAAAGATGAACTATGTATGCACAAAGAATGCCTTCAGTCCAAAGTGCAAATATGTTAAAATTAAAATCTATGTTTTGGCAGTCATCTGGAAATGTTAGTAATTTCAGGACTCAGGGTATCGTGAACACAAACCTATATTCTTTTTTCAAATAGATCATATCTTTCTGAAATGCCATCAGTCAAAACCCAACCAATAATCTTCTCTTTAACAACATTCCCTTCCCTTGGTAGCCAACTGTTTACCACAGTTGCCATCTCAAGAGGTGCACTGACCAGGAGTTGGCCACAGTACCTGAAGCTGGCTGAAATTTAATTATCTCACCTGCCTGACACCTTCTCATGCAGAGGCTCCAAGAAAACTGGCCTCCCAAAGTTAAGGCATGGTGTTAGGAATGTGAGAAGCTGTGCTAATAGTTGGACTGCTGAAGAAGGACTATCTTTTCCTTGGTCTTGTGCATCCAGGCTAAGACATTCTTTTAATATGCACCAAGGCCTCATGAAGTGTCACTCTTGCAGCTGCAAGCTGATGCCAGATGAGGCAGGACTGTGAGAGTGGAGCAGCACATAGAAAACCAGCTTGTATTATCTGCTTCCCTTATTCCCCCTGCTTTATTTGGAAGCTAGGATGTTTCATTTGATGTTTTAGTCTAGCTGAGACTGCACATCTCTCTCTGTCTCCATATGTTGCTAATCATCCCATGGAATTCAGAGAAAGAAAATTAATTGTTTGGAAAGTAACTAACAGCAATAACAAAAATTACTTCAGGCATTGGGGAGTGTGATTTCTCCCACCCACGTTAGACCAGTCAGTGTGAATTTGTGTTATATTTACTGCTTGTATTCCAGCATCCTCCAGGCTGATGATGAAATGGTGCAAAGCACAGCAGAAGCACTATACTTGCATCAAGTACAACCAAAACCAATAGTTCTTTCCACCAGCAGTACTGGTTACAGTTTCTTGTTTGTGAGTCATAGGAAGAGTAACTATTTGTTAAAACCGTAGCCTGGTTTTTCAGTACCAGTCTTCTTTCATTTCACAGCTCAATTTGTTTTTTTAATTCAAGGAGATTATGAGGGTCTGGACTGGTACTACAACACGAGTGCTGTGGTCTTTACACAATACATGAGGACACAGTTAATTGATGCCTTGCTAGTTCATAGCTGAGATATAACCTTTTTTGGTGTTTTGTTTTTTTTTTTTTTGCAGTACACAACATCCCATTTCATTTAATCCACTTTATATTTCTCACCATAAAAATTTGCACATCATATAACTAATGCCAAAACTATGCAAAAGTTGTAGAATTAAAATTAACCGTGTTTTAACAGTCTGTCCGTATTGCTAGTTCTCACAATTTTATCCTGAGTCTCTGTGCAACTAGAATTCCTTAAAGCAAAACTCTTAATTATTTTTTATTGTTTGAAAGGAGACTAAATCTGAATCTTAGGTTAAATTTTACAGGATAAATCTTCTGTTCCACTGTCACAGAGGAAAGTGCTGAACTACGAGCACATTATACTTAAGGGGTTTCAAACACAAAGCAAAGAAAAAATGCCAGTTTTACTCTTTGTTATCATATATGTACATTATTGAGACTCAACATACCTGGGGAAGGGGATGTGACTTGTGGTTTTAAATGTGCGATGGCGACAGTAAAATTAGTACTTGAGCTTTAGGTATATTAATAGCAATTAAGAGATTGTTTGACAATCCCCCTTTCTTTCATATTTTAAGGCAGGCAATTCATTGAGCTCTGCATATAAATAGAAAGACCAGGAATCAGTACTTAGGTTGCTAGAAATTTTCTGTACTTGTGCTACTTTTTTCTAAGATTAAGTTTTCATTTTTTTTTTTTAGGTTTCTATGGCTTTCAGATAACTTGGTACAGTGGTCTCATAAATATCTGTAAATTTTTCCTTATTTTCACCAAAGGACTAGGAAAGATGTCTACTTTTGTCACAAAGTTACTGAATTTTAATCTCCATGAAGTTCTTATTTTAGTTTTTTCTTCATATTTTCCTTCTTTTCATACTCATTGTATTGTGAGGTACTCATTGAATGACAACCAGGACAGAGACAAGCCTAGACTAAAAAAATGTATCCATATTTTGTATACCACACACTATTACTGTCTACATCTGAGGTCTTTGTGTGCACCCTGTCAGATTTTTCAGTTGACTGGTGTGATATTCAACATCGTTGTGTTCTCTCTGAGTTGCAAAAAATCCATGTGTCACTATCTGTTCTGCCTGATAGGGAGTTAGAGCTTGAGTCTGTGCTGCCTCTCCGAGCTACTGAGCATCCGTTGGGTACTGCCTGCACATAGACATTCCTTGAGCCATGAAGAGAGCTTTTGGTTCTTTCTAGCCCTGTCATTTGTCTACTCCCTTGAAGACTTCAGTTAAAATTATTGATGCAAACTGAAAGAGCAATTGTAGCAGAGCATCTAAGTTGAATTTCAAAGAGCTTCTGAAAATGGACAGAAAATGGACAGGGTGTTGTTTAAGTCACAGGAACAATTAAAAAAAAAATCTTAGGAACTTCTTGTCTCGTGGTGGCTCGAAGCAGGACAGTAAGGAAGATTCCCAAGAAGGGTGGCAGTAGGGAGGAAAGGCTTTCCTCTGGGAGGTAGCTGAGACTACCGATATGTGGGTGCAGTTCAGTTGCATAAACACAGGTGTCCAGTGCCATCAAAAGTTCCAGGGATCCCACCCAGCGTCCTCCTGCCTTTCCAGGCAGCACTCCCTTCTAAGTCCTGTGTGGTACCTGCAAGTCACATACATATATCTCAAGTGCCAAAGGCTGTTGCAAATGACATTAAACACCTGCTTAAATGACTTCATTCCTCCTTCAACAAGGAGTGTGTTAATAGACTCCTTTGATTTTCTTTATCACCTATTAGAGCAAGCAGTGATTGATTAATTATTGCAATAATAATCCTTTTATGACGGTTTTAAGGATGTTTGTTTCCCCTAGCCTAATTCAAAGCTCACATTTGTTGTTTTATAGATACTTTAAAAAGCAACAAAAATCACTTTTGAATTAATAGGCTTCATTCTCTCTCATTTAACTAATCAAACAACAACATTATAAGAAGTCTGATGATTGAGTTCAGCCATATACTGGGGATTATAAATTCATTTTTGTCTTCAGCAGTTACAATATTTTGCTTCATGTATTATTGGCACTCATAAAGAATATGCCAGTATTAGGATTGAATATTATATATGTAACTTGTTTTCTTTTCTATGGTCACTTTTCTTCAAAATTCATTTTGAAGTGAGTCACTCATTTTTTCCAGTCCACATATTGCACAGAAATGCAGGAGGCATCCAAAAAGAACACCAATCTTTCATTTTGCTTTGATAAAATCCATTTATACTCAGGAAACAACTCATAATACTCATGGTTTATGACACTTCATTTTAAAAGAAATTCACATTTGTTGACACTGTATTTTGATCTATGATTTTCAGTCTCAAAATGATAATGTGTACTTGTTACTTGAAACAGCAAAATACTGGACATGTAAATAGGTGAAATTCTGGGTTACATAAATGTGCCAAATAATCTGCAGGAGAGAGTATACGAGCAGGTCTGCTTATATGTGGTAAGTTTTCCCTAATATTTAAGCCATTAGAGAGCTCTTCCAGCACCAGCTATAGAAAGCTGAAGATATTTGATTAGAGATGGCTGAGATCTGAACGTGTCCAGCCATGCCAGATTCCACATGTACAGCACTTACTATCTTTTATCCTGTTTCACCTGTTGAAGCTGTTTCACCTTTGACCAGATTCTGGTTATGTTTTTAAATTATGTTTTTGTTTAACACAGAAATCAATGGTGAAGTAGCTTGATGGGAAGAAAGGGCTTAATGGAAATATGATCTATGATAATATAAAAATCCTGTCTCTTGTGGACAAATGCAATACAAACCATAAACACAAGGCAAACACCCCATTTAACCTAAGGCACTGGCCTCAGTCTCTCATAAAAAGAGTAAATGGAGATATTCTGGTGCTCAAAGGCACTATATCTTTAGCAGAAAATGAGATCATACAGAAATCAAGAAATATGGTAAAGTAAAATGTGAAAGAGTACAGGTGAAAAAGCAAAGAGGCTATTTGGACACAAATTATTCAAGTATGTGTAGTCACATATTCCTATTAATTCAAGGTCTGACTCCATGGAAAAAAATGGCCACAAAGGTCAAAATAATAGACAAGGATACTAAAACTATGTCATACTTATTTCAGTATGCAAAATACAAAGGCAGAAAAAAATTTAAATTATTTATTCTGTCCACTATCACATCCTAATGTACCTTTTTCCAATTTTAGTGTTCATATTGAAATAAACACTTGTTTTGTATATGACAAGTTCTAGGAAGACCATAAATTCATTCTTCAATTTGAATTTTATCATGTGAAATCTGCAGATTCTGCTACTAGGACATTTAACATAGACCAGAAGATGACAAATATATTGTCATAATTCTCACATTTATTAGGACAGTTTTCGTAAATTTTGCAAGTTGCCACTTGAGTAAGCGCTGTGCGCTGAACTCATTGGCTGCCAAAAATGCTGTAGTTGCAGAAATTACCTTTTTTCTATCAAATGTAATTAACATTTATTTCACATGACTTGGCTATTGGTATGAACAGACAAAAATATACATTGAAAATAATAGTCATCATCTTCTCATGTACTATTTCATTCAATAAATAATGATGTTATGTTTCTTCAGAAGAATTATCTCTGAGGTCAGAAAGAGGTTCTCACTATATAAAAAGATGACAGGGAGAGTGAGGATTTCATATTGCATGATGAAAATTTTCTAGGACATACTTTTCACTACTGTCAGCCATGCCATGTTTGACTTTCTTTCATTTTGGCATATAGGGCTTTATTATACCATTCAGTTATCAAAACAAAAAGTAAATTTTTAGCTGAGTTTCAGATTTTTATTTTAATTTTGTGTTAAAAAATTAATAGATTGATGCATATTCACCTCTGCCTCCACACTTGTACAACCAAATGCAATCTGTATCTAGATTAAAATCTGAGAGTTCAAAAATTATGCTTATTTTTTGGCTTTGGCCATTTTTGAGAACAAATTTTAAACTCCTTGAGAATTTAAGAATAAATTAAGTAACTCTTTGAGAATTTAAGAATAAATTAAGTAAGGAATTTTAAGAAACAATTTCTGCTGTACATTTAGAATGGGAAATGTCTTTCTTGACAGTTAGCAAATATTTTGCTTGAACAAATTAGTTTACCTCTGTGTACCTGAATTTCCCCATCCAAATGGAGAAATAGTCATTTTAGAACTTAGTAAAGCCCAATAATTATTGAAGTTAGCAACTCCCATCATAACTGCTAAAAACATAAGTGAAGCCTAATAGAGTTCAGCTTAAGATATTAAGACCAAATACTGTCAAAGTCCAATTGTTTAATGTATATTAAAAGAGAAATCTCTGTTCAATCGCCCATGGATCAATATTGTTGTCAGTGCTCTGAGTTTTATCACTTGATGCATGGCATGAGATAAAACTATCCAGAGTTGCATTAGAGACTAAACATTTCCAGGCATATAAATCATATTTGAGGAGCTCTGTGAACCTTTAACTAATGGGGAGTTACAGAGACATTTGAGGCAATTTTATTAGGAGTTCACTTCTAAAAGCATCTTTCACTGTCTGTTGCCAGAATCAGGATATTAGCCCAGATGCACCTCTCATCTGACCCTGTTTAGCTGCTCACATAGCCTTTATAAGAAGAGCAAAGTTTATTCCAGCACTTATGCAACTGCCTCTTTGTAATTGATGATTCTGACATTTAAAAAATGGCTTGTTTGTTTAAAGACCTGTAATGAAAATTTCTCAATGACATAAGGAGCACGTTTCCAACCAGGAGGTGAGCATGAAATGAATCCTGATGGGAAGTGAGAAGCCCCTGGAAAAATTCTTACAGCCTTTTCTCTCTCTGCCCCAGGAAAGTCTTCTCCCCTCCAGCAGTCACATAAGTGTGATTTTGTCTCAGAGCCGGTGGATGGAAGTGGAGCTCCCAAATGCTCTGTGTGCAGCAGCAGGAGCTGCCTGGGCACCACTGGCTCCTCCTCAGCTCCTCCTTCTTTAGGTGTCAGAGGGAAGCAGTGCCATGGTGGCAGAGCCAGAGAGCCCCAAACACTGCTCTGCCCCCAGAGTGCCTCAAACACTGCTCTGCCCCCACGCCCAGATGAGTGAGGATCATGTACAGGAGCTTAGACAAATTCTTGGTTTCAGTCTGGAGCTGTGGTGTTTTGCCAGGTGTCAGCCATCAGCCTCAGGGGGTGACTGCCTGGTGGAGAGGGGAGAAGAGGGTCCAGTCTCCAGATACTGGGTGCAGAACAGGGAGAAAACTGGACTAGGATATGCTGGAGCTGAAGATGACATAATTTGTTTTTGTTCTGCAGGGAGGCAGGGAGAAAAGGCAGTAATTTCATGCTAGAAATGGCTGGAGAGTGGGTGTTTCTATGCATGTGTGAGTGTGTAGGAGGCAGGAGGGGGAGGGCAAGGTTCTAAGGAAAAGAAGAAAGGAGCTCTGCAGGAAAGGTCTGAGAGCACTGATGTGAGTACAGATCTTTTAAACACTGGCAGTTTCACTCCTTTTGATGTATTGCTTTCTTCTTCAGCTCCAAATGGAAGTAAATTAAAATTCTTTGTATTAAACTAATCTCTTCTGAATTAAAATAAGCATCACTGTATGCAGTATTTACTGAGACTTTCTTTGCCATACTGAGCATCATCTGTAGCACTGCTGGGGGAAAGTCAGATAATATTGGATACCCTGTCCTGATATGTGTTCCTTGAGAATTGATTCATTGGGTAAAAGTCAGTCATGAAGCATGTTGGATTATGCTGCTGCTCTGTTATTTGTGATCTCTTCTATTCCACCTTTACATAAGCAAAATAGCAAGTTTCAATAAGCAAAGGCTATCAGCAGTTCATGATTATTGGCCTGAAATCCTGCCTTTGAATCTGGCAAAGCTGTCAGTTCTGAAGAAGCTGCCAGAGCTAAGCCTGTAACATGGTGAAGGGCTGAAGGAGCACTGAAAAAAAAATGGTTGTTTTGAGCTGAGGTGATTCAAAAAATGCATCAGAACGAGGTGGGAAACTGTAAAATGAGGGAGTTGAGTTAGTGATGAGAACCTGACAGTGCTGGAAGTGGAGAAGCATCATTGTATGGGACTGAAAGACACACCAGATGTGTAGGGCAGCATTAATCATACCCCCCTCAGTAGCAGCTTACCAGGATTATTCTCCTGATACTGGGCAGAGCCTCAGCCAACGCTCCTGGTACTCGTCTTGTTTGTTGGAGTCTGGTTGACTTTCTTCCACTGAAACCTCCACAAATTTCATGTGCCACATAGCAGCTTGGTGCTCAGGCAGGTTTCCCTTGGAGAGCTTAAGAGGAGCACATCCATGCACAGCAAAGACACTGCCTCCTGTCAGACCTTGCCACTGGCACTAGAAACCACATGTGCATTTAACCTCGTTTATTTGACAAGTGGGATTGAGGGTAGATTCCTCTCTCAAATTCCACAGAAATTCCACTGCAACACTGCAGTGCTGCATGAGGTATGAAAATATTGATCACATTCATGTGTTTATACTTTTAATATCACTTCAGAAAGTTGTTTTATTTTAATGGGAGGGAATTGTTCTAAAACAGAAGAAGTCAAAAACATTCATATCATCTCTGGTCAGTTTTTAGACAGGTCACGACAGCAGCATCATTACTCAGAGTTCAAAAAAGCTGGTTTTTTTCAGCAGACTTTTTTTTTAAATCTCTTTAGTCTGTCTTGTTCCAATTATTTTCTGCATATCAGACAAGAGTATATTTTTTTAGGCCAAACTTGATTGCATCAAAAGAAAATGCTGTTGACGATTATATAAGAGATTCAAGTGTTTCTGGCACAGTTGAAAAAGTAGTTCTGAATTGTTTGGGGAAATAGGAATATTAAGAAAAATTGTACTTGTGCAATTGTTTATGTTAAAAATTCCACTCTAGCCAAGGTGCTGAGCAGATGGATTTTTATTTTAAACTGTGCAGTGTTCTAAATGCTATCTTTCAATAGTCCATTCAGTTCTGAAAGCAGGATTGTGATACTTTAATCATTTTGTTTGCTACAAGAATAATGAATTCATTGCTAGGGCATAATACTTGTAATCTCAAGTCAACTGGAAGTAATATTTTTCAAAAAATGTTAGAGGATATTAAAAAAAATTCAAATTGAAAATATTATGAGCTTAAGAACATTCAGTGAAAAAAAAAACAACCAAAATCACAATATTTCTAATTTTTAGAGAGTATTTTAATTCAACTATTCCAGAAAAATTGCCACAGACTGAAAAAATCTTCTACCTAACCCCAAGCTAGGTGTTATCAGCCTGGTCCCAGGGATGTAGGATTTCATCTTTTCCACATGAAAATATAACCACACTTAGATGTTAGTCTCATTTTGCATGTGTGTGTCACAATCGGGAGCTGGTTGCAGTATGAATTCTGTGTTAAACCTGCTTTACCACAGTCTGACAGAAAAAGCCAGGCTTTCCCTGATTTGGGTCTCCACTTGAGTTGTGCAGTAGTGGCAGTAGCCATAGCAAGGTACATCAGGCTGTCTCTGTCTGTCTGTCTGTCTGTCTGTCTGTCTGTCTCCCTCTCTCTCTCTCACAACTGGAAAACACAGCTGTGGGAAACAGCCAGGCCAAGTATGGGGAAAAGGAGGCACTACAACAAAGACCCAATAGCAAAGAATAAAACAAAAAGTGTGATCTCTAGAAAGACTGTATCAAAATCTGTTTGCACAATGCAAATGCAATAGAGACAATGTAGACAACCCTTACTCTATCATTTTCCAAAAGATTACCCCAAATTTGGAGTATATAATAGAAATCATAAAAGACACTTGAAACAATCTCTCTCAGAGTCCAGACTGGAAGTCAGTTGTTTAGTCAGTTTCTGACAGCCATCCCGCCAGCAGAGTGATGCATAATACCTTTACAGTTTAATTGCATCCACTTCAACAGACTGCAGCAAGATTTTTACTCTTTCTTGCAAGGACAGAAAGCTCTTCTCCCAAATATTAGAAATTACTTGAGATATGATTCTTTTATGACCTCTGTTTGCATCCTGCAACAGCAGGGTTTAGGGACAGGCTAAATATAAAACCTACTCTTTCAGAGTAATTTAAATTTCTCATGCACCATAGCCTTACTATTTTATTGCTATTAGTGATGGAGTTAGATATTCTTATATATCTTGTTTTTTCTGTAAAAGAGAAAAATCACATTAAGCTTATACAATTTTAATTCCTTTTTCTTTCATTTCTTTGCATTTCAGTCAATTTAATGCAACAGTATTGTCCTTCCATTAGATGAAGGCACACCTCGTATTTTTGTGTCTGAATTAGGCAGTGCATCTGTCTTTTAATTTGGGAGAGTGAGAAGTTTGAGGAAATTGCAGAATTCTCATGTAACTAATTTCTCTTTTAATGGCAACAGTTTTTAATCTCTTTCACATCTTGTTGGTATCTAAGCACATCTGGGTCTTAGGTATTCAAAATCCTTGTTATGCCTCAAGAGCATCCTTCCCAAATGGATTCTATTTGTGCAAGTGAAAAAGAAGAATATATTATCATTCATCTTAAACAGTCTTGCTTTTGCAGTTTCTCTTTAACTACACAAAAATAACCATACAGACACGTACTCATTCTGATTTTCATGGCTGGGGGGAGGGCAAGCAAGAGTCCTTCGACAGAAGAAGTGTAGCGAGTGGGTAAGAGAGAGTTGAGCAAATATTTAGTTCTAATCCAAAGCAGAACCTGCATAGACTCCAGTGGAAGAGAAGCACATCTGTTATGTGCAAACAGTTTTTCCCTGTTTGTGCAGAAGGCTTGCCATTGGACCCGAACCTCATTTTTAATATTACTCATTTTAATGACAGTATTTTTTTGAATGACAGGACAAAGCCATTAATAGGTTTGGGGAGCATGCTTTTTGTAAAATTACCTATGGGCTGGCAAGGACTGTGCAAATACAGAAATGCTTTCCAGCTTCCTTGGCCAGCTTGGGGGACAGTAGGCACTGTCAGAGGGATTTGCCTCACAATTTCTTCACATCGTTATATTTCTCCTTCCATTGCTGCTAGTATTTGTTTTATCTCTATTTCCATGTCACTTTATTGACACTACCAGTTCCACTATTCCCTTGTGCTCTGCTGGCTTTGAGGGATCATCTCTGGTGCTATGGGGCTCTTTGTGACAGCAGCAGCCTAAAACTGGGCATGAGGGCAGGTGCTCTCTGCTCTCTCAGGGTGAAGGCTGTCCTGTGCCTTCAAGCCCAAGGGAACACAGCTGGAAGAAAATGTGCCTCCTCTGCTTATCAAAAGCCAGCACCAGAGCAATAGCTATGTTTGCTGTTCTATAAATTCCAGATTGCCTCAGAATCCAAAACATGCTCTCCAGATTTTAGAGTAGATGGACCACTTATTCTCCTTCTAAATCAGAGCTTTTCTGAAGCTAACTGAAGATACATGAATAAGTGTGAAAATATGCATACTTCTGTTTTCCAAAAGTACCTTTTAGATGAGTTCTGCTAGGTGGAACTGCAGTATTCAGCATTTAGTTTGCAGCTCATTGCAATAAATCTGGGAGGACAGTGAAGTCAGAGAACAAAAATACTGTCACTGCTAATATCAAAGTTACTGTCCTCTCTTTTTATGGTGTCTGTCACATAACAAATAAGCACACTGAGAAGTATTCACACTTAGTTATCCCGAGCATATTGAATAATTCATAGAAGTAGCGTTAGAAATTGTGCTATAGGGACATTAACAGCATGGTACCCTTTTTTTTTTTTCATAAACCCCTTCTGTAGTCCCAGTTAATCAGAATACTCCTTGCCATGGGAATGTTAGCAGTGCTGTTGCAATAGTTTTGCCATAAGAGATACAAATATACATACTTTTGGAGGGACAGTGAAAAGACGATAATTGCATTCTCAATAAAAATAAAATTATAGAACTCTTCAAATTTTTTTTCTTCACAGTGTTTAATTGTAATTAATTTATTCATTAACCCTAAAAGCCTTGACAATGTTTCAACAGCAGTTTACAGTATTACAGGCTCACTAGACATTTAATACATTGATTGATTGGTTCATCTTTATGTATGTAAAATTTGTCAAAGCTAAACAATTTTGGAATTCCTTGCTAAGAACAGCTAGAGGACTGTCAGTTTCAAAATTATTAAATTCCTTCTTCTACATATTAATTGAAAACATAATATATCAACTATGAATGGAATACAACTAGGGAAAAATTATATTTTGTAATTATAACATTTAGTGCATTGTTATAAATTATTTTAAAAGCTTGTTCTGTTTTGTGAATTGGCTTATATTTCTTTATTTTTTATTGTAATGAACAGATACAAATCTCTTTGATATATCATCATAAGGTCCATGAAGTCCAAATGCACTAGGTCAAACAAACACTGTATTCATTCACCCAGCAATGCTTAACTTTGCTGCTAGGACAGTATTATTTATGATGTCACTCTTGTAAGTGTCAGCAGCCCCATCTTGGTTTGAGGGATTCACAAAGACAATCTTGAGGGTTTTTTCTGAACTTGTAGTTTGTAGTAAAAGCAGAGATAGCTAAAGTAGACAAGAAGCTGTAGTTTCCTTTTTATACCCAGGGTTGTTTGGGTTTTTTTAGTTTGATCTTAGATACCTGAGCTTCTCTGATTATAATCTCCACTGGAAAAAATGACTGTGTAATTTCACTGTATTTCTAAGAATTGCAGTTGACATAAAAGCAGCTGGCACCTGACTATGTTTTTTGTCTGTAAGCCATTTTCAGCTAGTGCCTGTATGTGAACATTGCTTGCATACAAGTCTGAAAAATTAATAATTTCATACTTTAAATGCCATAAGAAGAAGAAAGAATAAAAGGAGTTTTAATGTAAATTGCCCTCTGTTTTTAAAACATTAACTTTTGGAGCAGGATTCACTAATGAACTCCAGTCTGTTTGTGCCTTCCTGAAGCAGGACAGGGCTCTTAGACAGGCAGCCAGTTAGGTTATTTTTAAAGACAGGGAAGAACAAAGCTCCCAGTGCACAGCAATTTCTGGTTTCTCTCTCACTCTGCTGCTGGCATTCGTGTCCCACATTCCTCCTGCTCCTTCCATTCTTGTGCCCCACAGCACACACACTCATCCATTGTTCACCCTTGGTTGTCCCCTGTCTCCAGTGTGCTGCATCCATTAACACATGGCACTCTTGCCCTTCTTTGTGCACTTCTCATGCAGCATTTCCTAGATGGAAGTTTATGGAGTGGCTGTCCCACTTCCCACCATTTTTGCAGGCTTTCCAAAGAAGAGAAAGCTGTGCATATGCTTGAGAGAACTTTTCCATGAATCATCTTCTACCACTATGGCTGCCATTCCAATGGGATGGGAGACTGCAACTTGATCTCAGTTTTTGATGGGCATAGATGGACATAGAAGCAGTACACTCTCAGGAAGGATGGTGCCACCTGCTTTGTCAGGAGCAGGATGAAAATATTGTGTGGAAAGAAAGGACAATAAGTGGTAGCTTTTTGAGGAAAAATTAGATACCATGACAGTTTTGGGAAGGGGTTTTTAATTACCATGGGATGATTCACAGGGAACATTGGGAGATGGCAGCCAGAGTGTGAGACTGCTTTTTCATGGTCTGAACAAATAGTCTGATATGGCATCACAGTCATTCATACTAACACATTTTAGTTTACTTTTATTCATTAGCTAATTAACAAATTAATAAATTCAGACATCGAGAAAATTATTTCTTTTCCAAAGAGGAAGATATGGTGTGTTCTCAAACACAACAGGGTTAATGCCCCTTTATATATAAGATCTGAGATTTGACTACTGAACAGCAATTGATGTATTCATATTGCAGCATCGTTTGTGGCAAGTTTTGGGTTCCAAACATTCAGCTGAACCCCTACATTGCAATGGAAAATGATAGAGTATTTGCCCTACAATGGTGTTGTTATTGGTCATATATTTACAATTGTGCACAACAGTATTGTGACTTCTCTGTGCTATAAACCATACAAGAGCACCACAAATTCCCCTCTCTCTCAGAAACCAAGACAGAAAGTAGAGAAGGCAGATGAGACATAAAAGGAGGAAGAATAGCTAGTGGGAGATTGGATAATCCTCATAAAAGGGGAATGGGATTCTTAGCCATAAAGTTATAAGGGTAGAAAGTGACCTTTTCCTAACTATTATAAGGCTGGAGTTTTCTGTGTGTTATAAAGCGATTTTGAAGAAGGAGCTTGGTGGGACTTTTCTTAATGATTTTACCTCCTTCTTCTTAAAAAAAATATCCAAGCTGAATTTTGTAGTTTATCCTCAATGTAGTATTCAGAAATGAGCTGAAAGTGAAAGAATAGTTATTCAGTGATGAAGGTGTTAAATTGTTTTGCAAAGAGTAAAAATATATTGTCCTTGAAAATGAGTGCTTGGTAGTGCAAGAGGCTCTAGAGATATTAAGGCAACCAATGTTTGCTTGGAAGGAAGGTCAGTTTGGTAATACATTACCCTCTATTAACCTGGAAAAATACTGTAAAACCTTAGAGAACCTAAAGGAACTCCACTATTTATCTTTACCATGCAATTTTAAAGCAAGTAATATATTCATACATGCCTGAAAAACTATTGAGTAGATCTTTTGGTATAGAAATTATGTGAGAAGCTCTCTGAAGATAATTTTTTTTTCACAGATGATTTTACTATCAAAAAAGAAAGAAAATACAGAGGTAATACATAAGATAAGCACATAGAAACTAAAATTTGAATGGCTTTTATAAAACTTTGGAGTAGAAAATTACTTATATACTAGCCATACATTTGTATAAGCATTTGTTAATGAATTGGTAATCAAATATAGCTCCATTTCAAATGCATTTATATGCATTTATATTTATTTATATGTAGTAGACTATTAGTTAAAATCCCTTTATTTAGCTGGAAACTGTTTCACTGTTTTGTTACATTTAATTTCTGCTTGATAAAACACTCCCTGTCTTTAATTTTGCATAAAAGCATTAATCTGTAGTGATCCAGAGCTCTTTTGAAATATGTGTGTCTGAAAGGTGCTGGCCTTGTAAACCCTGTGTACTTTCAAGACAACAGGAATATTTGAGGATTTATATACATGTACAACTAGGAGTGCATATATATATATATATATATTCTGAATTTCTGGTTTGGCATGACAGCAGAAGCTCCAATAACTAGCATGAAGCAGTGAATCAGCACATACTTCATTACAATTAATGGCATGATTAAAATGTTAATCAGTCAGATTCTTCAGCATAAGGTTTGGTGGTGAATTCGTAGCATACAATGTAGCATCTGAGACAACAGTAAACATTTATTGTGGGAAGAATGTGGATGCATATTTTNTTGTGCACAACAGTATTGTGACTTCTCTGTGCTATAAACCATACAAGAGCACCACAAATTCCCCTCTCTCTCAGAAACCAAGACAGAAAGTAGAGAAGGCAGATGAGACATAAAAGGAGGAAGAATAGCTAGTGGGAGATTGGATAATCCTCATAAAAGGGGAATGGGATTCTTAGCCATAAAGTTATAAGGGTAGAAAGTGACCTTTTCCTAACTATTATAAGGCTGGAGTTTTCTGTGTGTTATAAAGCGATTTTGAAGAAGGAGCTTGGTGGGACTTTTCTTAATGATTTTACCTCCTTCTTCTTAAAAAAAATATCCAAGCTGAATTTTGTAGTTTATCCTCAATGTAGTATTCAGAAATGAGCTGAAAGTGAAAGAATAGTTATTCAGTGATGAAGGTGTTAAATTGTTTTGCAAAGAGTAAAAATATATTGTCCTTGAAAATGAGTGCTTGGTAGTGCAAGAGGCTCTAGAGATATTAAGGCAACCAATGTTTGCTTGGAAGGAAGGTCAGTTTGGTAATACATTACCCTCTATTAACCTGGAAAAATACTGTAAAACCTTAGAGAACCTAAAGGAACTCCACTATTTATCTTTACCATGCAATTTTAAAGCAAGTAATATATTCATACATGCCTGAAAAACTATTGAGTAGATCTTTTGGTATAGAAATTATGTGAGAAGCTCTCTGAAGATAATTTTTTTTTCACAGATGATTTTCAAATCAAAAAAGAAAGAAAATACAGAGGTAATACATAAGCACATAGAAACTAAAATTTGAATGGCTTTTATAAAACTTTGGAGTAGAAAATTACTTATATACTAGCCATACATTTGTATAAGCATTTGTTAATGAATTGGTAATCAAATATAGCTCCATTTCAAATGCATTTATATGCATTTATATTTATTTATATGTAGTAGACTATTAGTTAAAATCCCTTTATTTAGCTGGAAACTGTTTCACTGTTTTGTTACATTTAATTTCTGCTTGATAAAACACTCCCTGTCTTTAATTTTGCATAAAAGCATTAATCTGTAGTGATCCAGAGCTCTTTTGAAATATGTGTGTCTGAAAGGTGCTGGCCTTGTAAACCCTGTGTACTTTCAAGACAACAGGAATATTTGAGGATTTATATACATGTACAACTAGGAGTGCATATATATATATATATATATTCTGAATTTCTGGTTTGGCATGACAGCAGAAGCTCCAATAACTAGCATGAAGCAGTGAATCAGCACATACTTCATTACAATTAATGGCATGATTAAAATGTTAATCAGTCAGATTCTTCAGCATAAGGTTTGGTGGTGAATTCGTAGCATACAATGTAGCATCTGAGACAACAGTAAACATTTATTGTGGGAAGAATGTGGATGCATATTTTATTATTATTATTATTATTATTATTGTAGATTAACATTGTTAATCAGTACATCAGAGCAACACCTTCAGATGTGGTGCCTGGCATTTGGCTCCACATCCATGGTTTGGATCTGAAATAAGCACACTGACTGCTGGCAGCTCACGTTGATCTCAGTCAGCAGAATGTGGACTTGAGCAAAGAATACACAAAGCATCCACAAATCAAAGCTTTAAGTCTTAGCTTTAAATTAAATTAATAGCCTCACTGATAGTGAAATCAGATTTGTACTGGTCTCAGGGAGTCAGCTGGAGAATTAGGCACCTGGATGGGCACTCTGCAAGTGTAGCAGGAAAAACAAGGTTTTGATCAAGCAATATTGTAGTTTTACCAAATAGATAACAGAGTTATAAAACTGACCCACTTCTAACAATAATGCCCACTGCAGTTACAAGGAATCTCCTTGGAAACCGTAATATCTCTAAAATAGAAATGAATTTTCAAGTTGTACCTCTACAGATATTAAATGGAGATGAATCCTACTCATCTATCTTTGCACATGTTTTTTAAGTGTCCAACAAACTGCTGTTGCTTTCATAAATTACTAATTTAGTCTGTGACTAGTTATTCTTGTCCTCACGGTGCTAGCATTACTCAAAGAAATAAAATAGCTCTATTAACCATTTCAGTTCACAACATGACTGCCTCTTACTAAAAATTCCCAGTAACATACATAGAAATATATATTTCAACATATGAAGGCATTTGTCACTGTGCTGCAGCATCTTTATAAATGCTCCATCTAATTCCTCACCTCATCCATCTCCCTTTTTCCTTCCTGGCAGTTTATGTCAGGAATCAGCAGTGGCAACAGTGTGCAGTTGACAATGCTGCTGAAAATGTCTTCCACCAGGGACAGGTGGCACATTGCCAGGATTCCCAGTTGGGCACAGGGGCTGCTTGGTATTTACATCATGCTTTTCCATACCCTAATGCCTGTAGGCTGCTGGGAGGCTGGCTGGGCTGCTTTCCTCCTCCTGGGAGCCATTACCTAGATAAATGTGATGCGCTGCCTACAGAAATAAAATGTGCGTACAAAAGCAAATGTGTTGTAAATTTTGACCTCCTTTTTCTAAAGAAAAAGGAGGGTTTCATTTCTGCATGAGCCTCTGTGCACAGTGACACCTTTCAAAGCGATCCCAAGTAGCTGTGCAAACATGGCATACATTTTTTATCTCTCTCTTCAGATCCACTGACGTTCTGTCACGCAGTTCATTCACACCAGGCATTTCAGGATGCACAAGTAGCTCCTGCAAGCAAAGCTTAGACAGAACAAGCTTACATAATTTGTAAATAAAAGGCTACCTTGAAAATTGGGCCTTTTCCTTTTTATGTGGTCTTGCCTCCAATAGACTTACCATCTTTTAAGTAATTTTTTTTTTGTAAAGTAGCAGTTTTAACATCCATGCTATGCTTTCAGAGGCTTGAAAAAGTGAAAAACTGTTTCTAGGAAGAAAATTTGCCTACTCTTTACTACTTTATGGCCAGCATTCATTTAAATATGCTTTTGCTATTGCATTACTTACATTTTTTAATCTACAATGTTTCGTGTTTACTAGATCAGCAAATAATCAAGGTCTTTAGATTTTTCTGGGATGTATTTTATTTCTCTCCCAAATAAATGCCTCTTTTTAAATAGCTTTTACCACTATATTTTTAATACAAATAAAATGAAAATAGTTTCTTCTACTAATCCACATCTGCACGAGTGTAATTACATGATACATGCTGGTTAAGCACAAAAATTTTGAATAGACAGCTTTTTAATTAGGCATATGCATCGGGTCACAGTAGAATTAAAATGGGTTCTAAAAAATTGATTGTATAAAAATGGCACCTGCTTACTCAACAGATCTGAGTCCTGGTTGAAGATGCAGACAAGTGTGTCACATATTTGTGTTGGCCCCTGAAGCAAAGTTCAGAGCCAGTGCTCAGTCCTTCCAAAGATGGGAACAGATTTTCGCCCAAGTTATCCCTCCTACAATGCTGTTTTGTACAAGTACTGACTCAAATCTGACAAACAGATGATTTATATCTGTTGCTCAGGTTTCAGTAAGAGGAAAATCTAGGCCTATTTTATGCCAGTTTGAGTGCCTGAATGCCTAGGAATACATGTGGGCTTGACTTTTTGTCCAATTAAAAGAAATAATAAATTATAATAAAAACAATGATTGATTAAATAAATAATATTTTTATTACCCTGACTTTCCTACTGAACCTCAGTTCCCAGAGTTCAATAAGTGAAAGAAGGGGCTGTGGATAGTGGCTACCTGTCAGCTTTTCCAGTTTGTCACACATGGATAAAACTTTCTGTATGTGATGAAGACTGGGAAATGGTTCTTCCATGCCAGTATGAGCAGTGATATTTTAATGGACTATTTAGTGTTCTCACTACCAACACGTAGTCCTGAAACTATTTCTGAGTGCAGAGGCAGCTGACCATTGTGTCTCCCAGCAGCTCCTTTAATTTCACTGTGGCTGCTGCAGTACTGTCTATCAGAGAAAATTGTTATAAAGCTGATAATAATGTGGCCAGTTTTAAATTTAGCTCTTTTGATCAGTAGCTGTAGTTATTGAGATATTGTATGCATGTACATCTCCCCTGGTTGCCCTTTTGATATGTTTTAGCAGTTAATCTAATGTTCCTCTTTAGAAGAACTAAGTATTTTCTTGGCAGGTGTTTTAAGTATTTCAGTACTAATATGCAATAGTCATCTTACACTTCAGTCTCCTTTAAGGAGTTGTAATTCCAAAATTTTTATTTAAAGATTAGTATAATTTTGTACTGAGTATTGACAAAACTTGGGGCTCTTTTTTTTTTGGCTTTTTTTTTTTTTAAGACAAATCAGGTTACCATGAACTACAAGACCCTAGGCTTTATCTTTTGTCTGTAAAAGTCAGGCTGTCAGATCTTAGCAGCTAAAGCCAAATAGGTTTTACAAGGTTCTGTGGCAAGTCAGAGTACAAGAAATCAGAGAATTTCTGTTTATGCAGAACTTTCTGAAATCTTTTACATCTGAAAAAAATGTTTCTAGCCATTTGTAATGGAGATTATTTATTCATGCACTGGATTAACATCTCTGGCGAGTGGAGGGAAGTTGAGTTTCAAAGTTTCAGAATGTAGTTTGTCTGCTACTGTTTAACTAAAGGATCCCTCACACACTGGTTTCTGTGCTGCTGCTTGTAAGTGCATGTGTGAATGTAAAAATGGCTCATTTCTTACAAATCTTTGATTCTTTCATGACCATCAATCACATGCTGTTGTTATTAAAATTACCCCTATGTTTCATATTTTGGTGCTGGAGACGTGCTCTGAATTTATTATTAACAGGCTCCAGTGGCAGCAATCTTGCAGCACTCTGCAGAAAGAGAAGACAAGGTCACTGCTGAGAAGTGACAGAAATATCTGGTAATGACAGTAGAGAGTGTGGGTGGGCAGGTGAAGGGAAAGCTTCAGCGATGAAGTAATCATGTATTGCTAGTTCTGAAACTGATGCAAAGTATGCATATGCAGAATTTAGATTATATGGGTGAGAAATGCAAGTGGGAATAAGTAATGCTGGAGAACTTAGCAGAGTTTATGTGGGCTATAAATGCAGCAAAAAATTATGCAGCCCAAGTCCTGCAGAGCTGGTGTGTCCTGTGCTGACTTGCCAAACTGTGAGCTGGTTTTAACTCCATTGCTATTGGCTTCTGCTGGCTGCAGGGGGGTAGCAGAGCTGTCTCCACCCCAAACCACAGCATTCTGTCATATTTTAAGCACATAAACCTAGCACTAAGAGCATGATCAAAAACCTGTCAGAAAGAATGGAGACATTTCTACTAAATTTCGAACGAAGATCTAATCTGCACTTTTTTCTCTGCATTCAGACTTCAAAGTTTAGTGAATTCTAATTAATAATAAGAATGGCAGTCTAATATGCAATTCAGTTCACTGAAGTACAGCCAGAAACCTAAGTGCACAAGAAACATAATAAGAAGAAATAGGCAAAATGTTTGTATACAAATATTGGGAACATAGGTAGGAAAATAGACAAACTATATAAATGGATATAATACAAATAGATAAATCTACTAGTGCAAGATGTTTACACAAAGAATCTAGGAGTAACAAAAACCTAGCAGAAATAATAACTGGAGTCAACTGAATAGTACAGGTACTTCACAAAGGAGGTAAATAGAGCTGGTAAGATTGCCTGAAACTATATGTTATGTTGTGATTAATCTAATTATGTCAATAAAACAAATTCTTTTTGGATCAAGCACTTCAAACATGAAAAAAGTTGGGAATTTTTCAGAATTAATGCTTGTGGAAAATCCCCAGGGTGTCAGATTTAATTCTGCAACATTATTGTAGAGAGGAATGTAAAACAGAATCTGTCATTAAAAGATGTTGAAGCTCAGAAATTTCTTCACCAGTTACTAATCCAACTAAAGATAATGACAGTATAGATCTGGGTTTTGCTTTGAAATATGTATTTAACAAAATGTAACCTCTAATCAACGTTCAGGCACTGAGTCAATTAACATTACATGACAGAATAAGTAATGGTCAGCAGACTTTAAGAAGCAAAGTAAGCCAGTTAAATAAATGAAATATTATGGGGCTTTGTGGTTGTTTCTGTGAATCAAATTTCATCAAGTGTAACATATTGTGTTGTATCTGACAACAGAGGAGAGGGTCCAGCCGTCCAGGGAGTCCCCTCCAGACCCATGTTCCTAAGTTTGTCAGTTAAATGCAAAAGCCTTAACTAAATCAGAGGTAACTTTAGGACAGTTTGACAAATTCGCTTGTGTCAGTATTCTTAAACATTCTTCAACTCAGTGCTGAATTTAGACATTGAAGAATCTGTTTTTGTGGCAGTGTAGATTTTTGAGATGCAGGCCAGGGTATCTGTTGTCTGTTGGGTGTCTGTCAAACCTGCCAGTTCATCTAGAGAGTCTGATTCAGATGCCTTCTCCATCCTTCTCCAGCCCTTCTGGGCTCCCTCACCCCTGAACAGTCTCCACTAAGATAAGGTTGATATGGCATGTGTACACTTTGTACAGGCCAGCGAGGAAGAGGAGATTGCAGAGCACCTGATAGAGTGGGTGTTCACCCTGGAGAAGAGAAGGCTCAGGGGGATTTTATCAATCTACATAAATACCTGTACAAAGAAGATGGAGCCAAGCTCTTTCCAGTGGCAAGAAAAGAGGCAATGGGCAAACACTCAAACACAAAAGGTTCCCTTTAAACATCAGAAAACACTTTCCTACTGGGAGGATGACTGAGCACTGGCACAGGTTGCCCAGAGAAGATGTGGAGTCTACCTCCTTGGAGGTTTTCAAAATCCACCTGGACATGATCCTGGGCAACTGGTTCTGAGGGATTCTGATTGGGCAGGGTTTGGACAATATCACCTCTAGAAATTCCTGCAAACCTTAATCATTCTGTAAGCAAGCTCCAGTCATTTTAGTAAATTTAATTCTGAAAGTCAGGCAAAGTTTGATGCTTAATATAAATGTTCTGCATAACTTCAGAGATACCCACTCACTGTGAAACTGTGATTTCTGGAGGCAGACTATGGCTTGCTCAGAAAATCAGACAGGAATTATAAAGTGGATCACTATTATGCTTGTCCATATGCACCCATTATTATTAGAAGCAGCAGAAGAGAACAGGCAGAAAAGATGCTCCAGGAACCTTTAAGGGAGGTTTCCTAAAGAAGAGAGGTTTTGAACTTTGCATTAGCATGGCACTGGCTCTCTAATGCTCTTAACTTATCTCTCTCTTCCTACCAAATGCTGGGTACTTCTCTCTGTGTCAGCAATGAGGAACTCTCAGCCTGGAAAAATGAGTTAGTTTTGGAGAAAGTAGAGTTGAGAGATTAATTTGAAGGATTTCTGAAATTAACCCCTTTTTTTCATTCTTTCTGTCTCATGATCTGAAACTGTTTCTCCCCACTGCAGCCTCACTGTAACTCCTTTCTTTGAGCTGTACCTGGTAACTCATGCCCTTGTGCTCATCCCACCTAACCTGTGGCTGTACATTCTCCATGTGACAGCACAGCAGGTGTGTCCCAAACGGTCCCACTGAGACTGAGTTGCAGCCTCAGAGTCTGCCCAGGCGAGCTGTTCATGTTATATCTCAGAAACAGCAGTGAGCTTTACTGATTCAGGAAATGCTGAAGGATTTTCTGCTGTCCTGTGAGGGATAATGGAAGCTTTTTATTTGAAGAACTTACCCAAGATCTTCTAGTGCTCAGATTTGCCTGTTTAGTGCCTGGGGAAAGGGGCTACTTGGCCTGTATGTTTCTTTTCTGGTCTCCTTTTGCAAAAGCTAATTTCTTTTCACTACAGATCTATATAATGTCAACTAGTTTATGTAATTTTCTGATGTATCAAAACCATATTAATTTAAGTTTTATATCATAGCTAATCCTGTCCAAATACTTAAAGTGAAGGGCTGCAAACAGGCACCGATTTACTTGCCCAACACAAAAATTGCATTTTTCGTTTTGCACCCTGCTAATGTATTGTAAGAGAGGATGAACAAACAGATTGGTCTCCTCCCACCACATAGCTGCATTGCCAGCACTCAGGGAAATAAAGACTGCATGGATTAAAAAGTCGCAAGGTTACTATTAAGGCATAGCTACTGAAACAGGAGCTTGCACTGAAGAGCTCTCAGTTCAACAGAAGCAGTCCTGTTGTGAGCAATGTCAGCCTCACTGCTAACGTGGGAGCCAGGCATGAGAATGCAGGTAAGATCTCTCTTAGCAGGGCATGAGCAAATCATGATGAATTGCAGCCATTGCCACGGTAATTTGTATGCTGCATTTTTTCTTTTAAATTTTGACTTTTGAAAACTGCTTTATTTTCAGCTGCCTTAGACAAAAGCATTGGAGTTCTTTCAGCACTGCCTATGAAGTGACATTACTGTTTGTGCTTGTTTTGAAATCTATTTATGATGCACATTTAAGGAAGCATTTGCAGCTCCTAAGGTTTATGTGTATAATACTCACAATCATTTAAACAAACTTCCTTAGCATTTTTTCCCTAGGCACCCTCTGAAGAAATCTTCCTCTGAATCACAGTTTGTGCATATGCAATTAATTACTGTCAGGCTGTTACACTGATCATGTGGGAATTGACCATTTCATTTTCGCATAGAAACAGCCTTTGCCTTTTGTTCTCACTTAGAAACAGCCCTTGCATTGGCATCCTGATGATGCTCTTATCCTCAGTTTGCTGGGTTAGATATTTTGATTGAACTACTTGAAAGACATAATTTCGTAAATACACTTAAATTAATTCCACCTAAACCACCTCATTCTCCCTAAATCATTCTCATTTTATTGCTGAGTTTTCAAATACCTTTAAAAAGCTTTGTGTTGTGATGTGTCAGTTTTTGAACCGTGTACCTTGTAGACATCTCACAGTATCCTGGTGATTAATGGTAGGATAATACGACAGTCCTCACTTAGAAAAATACTTTAACTTCTAGAGTTCTCTAACCAAATATCATTTTCTTTTTCTATAAAGATACAAACTGTTTCATGAAAGTGAAAACTGATTGTGGGTCATCAAACTATTCTGAATACTGTTTGCACTGATGTCTCATTTTTTATTTTAATATGCACCTTTACAGTATGTAAAAAAATTATTTATGGCTATAAATAAAGCTAGATCTATTCTAACACCAAGAAGAATCTTAAACTTATTTCTGAACTTTTCAGTAACAGTAGATGGTTGCTGCATGGGCAATATGGAGACCCATAAATAGCTTGTTGACTTAAAGTATTCTGCTTCCATATGCTCAGACTGGTAGCTCTGCTATACATGAGACAGATTTGAAGGTAAAGGTAGTATCTTTGGGTTTATTTGACCAGCTGTTTGGTGAAAATATTAAACTGATTTTTGGATATTTGACTGGATTTTTCTAATATAAAGCCATTGAACCTACCCAAAAAAAATAAAAGTTGTGTCATTGTCCTTGAGCCTTTTAGCTACAACAAAATGCCATAAAGCATTTCTGTGTTAAGTAAGATAGTTCATGCCTAGAATAGGAAATGACAGTTGTAGTTCTGAATGGTTGATGGCAAGTAATCACATTTAACAGAAAAGTGTCAATATCATGATCAATGCAAAAAGTGTTTCCTTATGCACATGCATACACAGTCTTGCATTGCTATTCATTGATTCTTAAGTCCAGGAATACTTACTTTTTTTTCTTTTACTCTTCACCAAACAATGGTGACAACACACTCTCCAAATAATCTTCCATTTTACCTTGTAAAAAAAGTAATCTGTGGAGACTACACTGAAAGGAGTTTGAAAAAGAGGGAGGAAATGTTAAGAAAAGGTGAATGTCTAGGTCCATCTAAATTTTCCATCTGTGAGCTTACAAAGAAAATAATCGGTATTGTCATTGTGTCTTTGTATTACATTTGCTGCCAGACAAACTTTACTTTTTTGTCTCTTCTACTTGAGTCAGTATGTTGATTGAATTTATCATATTTTTTTTAGTAGACCTCTATCTCATTTTTTAGAAAAATGCACTGCATATACAGCAATTGAAGTTGTCTCATGTTGTCACTGTTTGTTCTTCTCGTTCTAGGTGATGTGATTGTCTATATTAATGAAGTTTGTGTCCTTGGACATACTCACGCAGATGTAGTCAAACTCTTCCAGTCTGTTCCTATTGGTCAGAGTGTCAACTTGGTGCTATGTCGTGGATACCCTTTGCCCTTTGATCCTGAAGATCCTGCCAACAGCATGGTGCCACCCCTTGCAGTAATGGAGAGGCCTCCGGTAGTGGTAAATGGAAGACATAACTATGAAACTTATTTGGAATACATTTCTAGGACTTCTCAGTCTGTTCCAGACGTAACAGATCGACCACCACACTCCTTGCACTCCATTCCAGCAGATAGTCAGCTTGATAGCACATTCCCACCACCTGCCCATGATGATAATGTATCAATGGCTTCTTCTGGGGCCACCCAAGCTGAACTCATGACCTTAACCATTGTGAAAGGGGCCCAGGGCTTTGGCTTCACTATAGCAGACAGTCCTACAGGACAGAGGGTGAAGCAAATTCTAGACATTCAGGGATGTCCTGGTTTGTGTGAAGGTGACCTCATTGTTGAGATCAACCAGCAGAATGTACAGAACCTGAGCCATGCAGAAGTAGTGGATATACTTAAAGAATGTCCTGTTGGAAGTGAAACTTCTTTGATTATCCATAGAGGAGGTAAGTTTGGAAAGTCTGTACAATTACAAAAATGTGTGTAAAAGGTTCTAAACCATACGACATACATATACTCACTACATCCTTGTTTGCTAGATTGGAAATTAATTTCCATGTTGTGGGAGGTAACACCATTGGTTCTGGAAAAGTGTGTCTGTAATTGAATATCCTAGGCAAAATTTTACAGTTTGTTGTACATTCCTTTATGTGTTTTGAGTGTCAATGGTCCCATCTCTGTATAAGGGTAAAACTAAGGGCAGTTTCAGACATTTCACCTCCTAATAGTTTGTGTGGTGTCTGCAGCAAACATGTAGTCCCAAAGCAGTGCTGCAAGCTTTAGATATAATTGTATGTATTGACTCATTAATGTAGATCAAAATCAGAGCAATTTATTTGCCCTTTACAAGGTTACTGGTTTTCCTAAGCCATTTTGCCTCCTTTTCATTCATTGTAAAATTTTTGTACAACAGTTGTTGGGGTTATTTTCTTTCCTGATAACAGAGATCCATGGTATATATCTCTCTGATTTAAAAAAAAAAAACAAAACAAAACAGATTCTAGCAACTGGTTTTTTCTCACCAGCCTGACACAGTAAGTTTGAATGTTCACCATTGGAAGGGGGGAGTCAAGACTTATTTTTTAAAGAAGCAATAAGAACAGAAAAAGAATTAAAAACTTGTCAGGGATAAGTTATTTCATAGCTTTTATCATTTTAGCCAAAGAAAATTTCTTTGGTGGTTTGAGGTGAGCATCCGTCCTAATTTATTATTACCTGAAGTAAATAATGATTGGATTTTTAAAATTAAAGATCTTTGTTTCTCCAAAGGCATTCATATGTCACTTAATGTGCATTACTCTGTGCTTCAAAAGAAAGAAAAAAGGATTCTATGCACAAAGATGCAAAAATACTAACTACTTTCCTTCTGAAGAGTAGAAATTGGGAAGTGAAGCTTTGGTGTTTGCATATGCCAAATGTTTATCATTACAATACCTAAAAATCCTTAGAATAAGGAATATAATAACGTTATATCAAATTGCAGAAGTAACAAACTCAAGGTGACTATAGGTGATCTATAGTCACATAGTCAATAAAGGCACAGTCAATAAAGTATTTTTCATGTATATATATAAAAGAATGACTTACAAGAGACAGAATCTGATATTTCTTAGGAATGAAAGCAAATTAGGATGATAATTTAATTGGAGTCACTATAGTATATGAACTTGGAGAAAGTAAATGGTTGCAGATAAACTGTATTGATGTTAAATCTGGTTCTCCTTAATGGCCATTAAGAATCTTAAACAGTGGAATAAGCAACATTTTTTTTTATTAAGAAGTTGACAAATTAGGGAGAATTTCATAGCCAAAAAAGAGTATAAAGAGGATTAGAAGGGTTAGTGTAACCCCAAAAAGGTGGAATTTTATTTTGAAAAAGGCAAGATAATCACCCTCTAGAAGAAAACAATTTAGAACACCAGTCTTCAGAGAGAAGTGGAGTGTGAAATCCAGTATGCTGAACAAGCCTGAGTAATAACAGACAACGAAATAGATATTTCAGCAATCACTGCAGGACAGTAAAAAAAAACAACCTGAAGCAGCAGCATACTCAAGCCCTTAAGGATAATTGCTCTCTCTGAAGAGAATTTCTTCGTAGATCATTGATTCATGATCAAAACATGATAGTTTAACATTGATCAACATGATAGTTTAACAAGTTCTGGTACATTAACTGAGCTGTGGTTATTTTCTACACATCACTGTGGCAGGTACACGGAGCAGAGCGCTTGATAAAAGTGCTGTGAAGTTTGCACCACTTGGTCTCCTCTCAGGCCAAGCACTGAGGTACAGGTCATCCCCCTGGCTCAGCTGACACAACATCCTAGGTCCAACTGCAGTAGCATTTAACCCTCTTTTGCTGGGGCAGGAGGAGGTTGGTTGTTTTAGAGAATGCAAGGAAGAGAAGGAGAGCGTGGTTTGTTCATGGTAGAACAATGACCAAGACTAAAGCAAATGTTTTTAAGTACTATAGTGTCATTAAACCTGATGGGATGATACAGAACAAATGCAAGTTTACTATCATAAATTCCTGTACACCAGAAATAATGACTATACCTTCACTCAAGGTTCTGAGACTATGAAATTAAAATTTTTAAAAAGCTCATTTGTTTGAGTGATTCAAAAGAACTGAAAAAATAGTGTATGAATCAAACCTACTCTACCTAAGAGATGGCTAAATCATATCCTAACACAAATATGAGAACTGTTTTAAGATGAAAACCAGGGGTTTGTTTCTCTTTTTTTTATATATTCATAGGAAAAGGGAATCTATGTGACTAACTATACACCTATAATGCAGGTTATTGTGTCTATGTTAGTTGTCATGTCTCCTTTTATAAACCCTGGGCAGAAATCGTTTTTTTCTATTTTGTAATTCATGTAATTCCACTGTAGATGTTTCAAGTAAGTCAGGTATACCTTAAAACCACATTTGCTGCTTGACTGATTATAAAGGGAGTAGAGCATGACTGATTCAGGTGCATGTGTCTATCCAACATGTTACAAATAATAAACAGGTGATAAGATTTGGTCATGTGAGATCATCTGAATACAAAACCAAATATTTAGAGAACCTTTCTTTGATTCTAAAATATTTAGTCAGTGACACCAGTAAAGCAAGGCAGATTCTCATTTCTCATGGATCCAATTTTTAGTTACTATCTTTGATGTGTAATGACACTTGAATTATGCCATCCTTTTCCATCTTTACCCTATGCATCCTGTCTTTAATGTCTCATTTTTAAGATTAAGACTGAAGGGCTGTTCCTGCCTGTGGAGGAAGGCTGTGTTTTGCATAAGGTTGTGTGTTGCCTTGTAATGTTTCTGTCTCTGATATGAATATGGCCTGACTGCACACCTAACTGTGGCAAATCCATTTCTGTAAGTGACTTAATTTCTCTCTCATCCAGCAATCTTATTTACATTGCAGACAAGAAACATATTGACATTGACTGATATTTATTCTCACTGTAGGAAGTATCTCATACTGGAAAAAAAATACTCCCTTGGATGCACACAGTGTGCCTGCTACAGCGTTTTAAAAAACATTGTCCCTCAAGTTTAGAAGGTCAACAGACAGAGTATGCAGGAGAAGGAAAGGTCTGCATGTTTCAAAAGGATGGATGGAATAGCAGTACTGAAATTTAAAGAGGCTGCTAAAACCTTTCTGACCATCACCAAACAGAGATTTTTCATGGGGTACAATCCAGCTGGAGGAAGTCCCACAACTCAGTCTACTCATTTAATATTTCCAAAGCAGAAGTAGCAATTTATTTGCTTGTTAAAAAAAAAAACAGTAATGGAAATAGTATAATTGTCTGTCAATGGAAATGCAAAGCAGCTCTCTAGAACTACCTAGACATCTTACTGTCTTTTTTTTGTTGTTTATTGGACAAGTTCTTTGCTAAGTAGATGCACCATAATAGTCTTTACATCCGTTTTTGCTGAACAGCCATATTGTTTCCATTGATTACTATAAGCTGACAGATGCATTTGCACTGAAAAACAAAAACTAAAATTAATGGAAAAGTTAGTGGAAAAGTGTTACCTAAAAAAGAAAAAAAATTAATATAAAGGAAAGAAAATAAAAAGAGATTTACTCATTTCCAGCTTTGTTTCAGGCTTTACACTTTATCCTTAGCTTCTGCAGTAGATTTCATTGAGTATAGGCTGCTGAAAGAGTGTGGAAGAGCTCTCAAAAATCAGTCTTTCTGAATGTAGATAGAGCATAAATTCTGAATTAATCCAGTACTACTGAAAAACAGCACTTAGTGGTTGAAGTGGTATGCAGCAAATTTATGTACAGCAAAATATTCAGTAAAGAGGACTTCAAAAACTAGGTTTGGCATGTTCTACTAATTGAGCTATCCAAGTATTTGACATATGCTATCTCTTTTGGAAAGTACGTTTGAAATATATGAACCTATAGACAGCAGCCCAGCTCCAGAAGTGTTCCTGTCTGAAAAAGAACTGATAGATTCAAATGTAGATCCATCAAGACTGTGTCTGAAATTCTGTTGTTAAGGAAACCTGGAGACAACCCAGGACTGATTCATGAGGTTATGGCAACTCATAACAGGTGTTGAGAGTGAAACATTAAATGCAAAAAGTGGGAGACTGACAAAATTCCTGCATCAGATGGCTATTTTATAATCATGGAATCAGAGAATGGTAGAATCTCAACTGGCTCTGAGAAACTGAGAATGTTGGTAGGAAACTGAGCCAGAGAACTGACACACTGTCAACACTGTTAGCCCAGCCCTGGTGTGGGACCAGACTGTCAGCAGCCAATGTCACCATGACACAGCATGGGAAATAGTGAGGGCCACATGCAAGGCACAGTCAAGATGAGGAGGGAGAATTTAACTATGTACTTGTAAAATGTGTGAACAAAAGGAAGGCAAATTATCTTTCTCAGATATTGTCTAATCTCAGTAGAAGTGTGTAACTACCATTACATCACACACAGCATCAGCAATTTCAAAATCAGGCAGAAATTTCACCAAAAAATCTCTGAATATTCTAGTGAAAAACATTAACCCCTCAAAATAAGCAGACTTCAGTGAAAGGAACCCTCTATCCTCTCCAGCCTCAGTACCATTACCACGGACTTATTTCAAATTTGTCAGCTTTGCCTTTCTACCAAAAAGGTGAGATTTCCCCCCTCCCCCCTGCCCCCAGGATTGCTTTCTGTTTCAATTCCTCTGGGCAGGAAAGCTCATGCTTCTTTATCTCCAGGTTGTTGTCTTTTGGGAAAGCTGCACAAGATAAAGCAGCACTAGTCTGGCCCAGGAAATTCTGATCTCTTTTTTCCATGAGCTCAGCCCACCAATGAGGTCTCTGCAGCTTTTATTCTCATTCTGCAGTTCTTCATTCAAAATATTAACAGAGTACCTGTTGCACACTGGAGACCTTGTATCTCATGGCTTGCTCATCCCCAATTCAGGACTTTCTAGTCAACAGTCCTGAGAGTTTCAAGAAATTAAATTCTTGGAAGTATGTTGTAGGTTTTTTATTTTGGACTTACACAGGTTTTCCATCATCCTACTGTTTCTATTGTTTTACATCCCTGAGTCATTGGCAAATTTTTCCTTTCCAGTCGCTTCCTAAAGGAACCCAGTCTTGGTTTAGTTGCATCCTATGGGTACTCTAAATTAACAGTACTCTGTTCATACTTGCCTTGTTCATGAAGTTCTGCTTCTTTCATTGTTTCTGAGAGGAGATTTTGGGACAGACGAGGTCTCATATCTCTCCTGCTTCCTGATACACTTTCTCCTCTCCAGACATTTACTTCAACTGTACATTTGCTCCTGATCCATCTCCTCCCATTTCCTGAAAGAAGTCTAATGTTGAGAAGAATATTTGGCAATATCTTCATTTTTAGCCCTCCTGTATTCTTAAATGTCCCACATATCTCTTGTTTGTGAGCTTAAGGGACATTTGATCACACAAAGGGAATGTGCACATGAACCTAACAGTGAACCACTGACCCATTTGAAGTGAACCATGTGATCCACTGATACCTAGAAATTGGAGACATAAATGCCTTCTGTCAAACACACTGCTGACAGCATCCTCTTACAACTTTCTCTTTCCAATTTGCCACACCATTTTGCCTTGCCACCCCTCTAAGTGCTCTGTTTTTCCTGGATCCATCTGCTATAAAAATGATGGAAAACAAAGGTTCATGGCTGACCTTTTTCCTTTCCATCTCAAAATTATGAGCTTCTTTTATGACATCATAAATTCAACAGTTTCCTCAGCATGATTTCTCTGTAAACATATTCTTCTCATGCTGGCTTTTGAGTTGTTTCCTTTTATTTTTGTGCTCATTTTTGTTGCTATTTTTAGCTAGTAAAGCCAAAAATATTTAATGATAAAAATATTGTGAGTCATGCTATATATTGTCCACTTCACTGACCTTTCCATTAGATGTCCTGTTGCCCTTTTCCCTACCCCCAGCCATGGATACTTGTCCCTTCCTACCTTCCCTACACAGAAATCAGTATTTTGTGCAAAATAGTTTCCTAACAGCCTTGTGAGAAGGACAGTTGTCTTTCCTTTGTTAATTCTAGAAACAAAATTTCTGAAAGATTTTTAGACAATACTGTTAAAAAAAAGCTGCTGTTACATTAACGAAATTCCAGAAGCACTGCTTTCCTGACTCATTTTTACAAGGTATGGCTCACCTTGCAGAGTACCATATTTTTGACTGTGGGATGTGTACTCTCCTAGTAACCTTCCAATTATTTACATCCTTTTTGCTCTACACATTGAGACTGTTTTATACTTTGGATTCACTTGAGATACTTTTTAAGCATCTTGTTTCAATTATCTGGTACAAAATCTATTTCAATAAATATTACACGTTATAGCAGGTAAACTAAAAAATAAGTTACAAGTATAGCCTTGTTTATGAAGGGATTATGAAGAGAAATTGTAACCTTTCAGTAACACAGGGAATGATAAATTTGAACAGGAGGAGTTAGGGCAGGAGACCAGTTATCCTAAAATTTGCACTAATGAAACTTTCATATCTTTTCTTGTATAGCTCTGATTAGCAGTAAAACAGTGTGCAATTGCTTCCATATTTCTGAATAAAAGATAAAGAAACCATAGACCTCCTTAATGAATATGGATTCCTGAAAAAATAGACATTAATAATAGTTAGTAGCTGTTACACTGTATTACTGGAAGTAGTATTAATTGCATTGCTTTTCAGAGTGGTAGTGCTGGTTTTGCTGCTTCTTTCTTATTAATGTTTGTGCACTGTGGTACATTTGTGGATAATTTTGCAAAGCATTAGATAAACCCTTTTTACATATAACACACAGAAGGTTTTTAATGGCTATTAGAAAGCATTTTGTTTCAAAAGTGCTTTTATTGCTAGCGAAACAGTTTTCTAATGTAGGCTTATACAGTCTGTGTGAAATTTGAACAGTGCTTCTGTTAAAACCTGGGGACATTTCTCCTAGGGATGTGTGTGCCCAGCTCTTGCTGACATTGGAAGGAGTTAGTGTGCACACTGGAGAAATAGGTCCCTGTAGAAAACCCTTTAGCAAAAAGAAACACAAGTGTATAGGCATATATTGTCATTGTTGCATGCCATAAAGAGGTGACTACCAATGCTCCAGTGGCTATTCTGCCATTAAATTCTTATACCCAAGAGGCTGCAAACAGTGAGCAGTCAGACATTAGAGTTATTAGGACTACAAAGAGACTTGCTGTGCAAACAGAATTTGTGCAGAACTGCAGGAACTCTGCCTTCAGGACAGGCAACTGCTTGTCTGGGTTGAGGAGTACAGGGCACAGTATTGTCTGGTAGTTACAGCCCACATCACAGCTAGAACCCAAGAGCTCCACTGGCAGTACTGCAGACTGGTTTCAGTCTTACTGATATTAGTGAATGAATTCACACAAACTGAAGAACAGTTTGTTTGAGAAAACAGACTTTTTGGCTTGTCTACCTTGGAGTCTGGCCAGGCCAGAGACGTTTCTCCTCTGCACTCGCAAGCAGTATTACGAGAAAACTTAATGATATTATCTTGGACTGTGCATCTCAGTGAAAGATGACATCTTTTGAAGCCAAATACCTCCCAAGCATGGTACATGGGAGAGCCTACTGCAATACTGAGGCATGAAGAAACTTGGGATTTTTCCCAGTCACCCATAGTCTAGTTTCTGAGTGAATCTCACCTTCCTCAGAGGAGATTTGGGAGATCTCAGCCTAAGGATGGAGAACTACAGAGCTGGACTCTAAAAAAGTACCATACAACCTGTGCTTGTGTACTGAGGCATGTCTAAAGTTTAGTCTAAATGTGTTGAACAATGTTTTTGTTGGTTCAGTATAATGTAATGTCCTATTAAACAGCATTTGTTGGGCTTCCAAATCTGTTGTCAAAGTACATTGTGTAGACGTTGTGATGTGGTGATTTGTAAAATAGTGCAATATTTTATAGTAATAAAGTAAGCTAATACACTATGAAACAAGTGACTACATTATCTATTGTGCTACAGACTTGAGACACAGCACTGGGGAGATGGGAAGGTGTGCTTTTCAGGCACTTCCTGAGCCACAAAACTCTCTTGGCCCCTATGGTTTACATATCCAGCAAAAATGCAGAAACTAAATTAGTCTTCTAAATGAGGTATTAATCCCTGTACAATTCTTTGAGCAATTTTCATATACATTCTTAAAAAGGGAAAGAAGGCTTTAACAATGGCTATGGTTGCCCTCTATGATTCATGCTCAACATTTTTTTAAATTTTTTTATAAACCAAGATTATAACATTTATTAAATACAGCACTGCCCTTCTCAGGAAGCCTTTGGGTGACTCATAATTCCAACACAATTAAAACCAGCACCAGGATACATACCCCTTTGTTGTGCCACCTTCAGTTTACAGTTTTAAAAAAGAGACATGGAAGCCAAAGCTGCCGGGCACAAATTCTGAAAGTTGACTCCCAAGTATGTCCAAACAGATTTCTGAAGGAAATAATTTTTCATAATTTGGAACAATATTTCAGCACAGAAGAAACATACTGTGCAGTGTTCCTGTTTGGTAAATGAGAGAAATCTTGACTTTCATTTGTTTGGTACCTTTTATTACCATAAACTAAAAGAAGGCAAGCTTTCTTTACACATATTCACAGGGTGATCTTATTTTTAGTGTATATTTCAGATGAGTGAAAATTATACTCAGTGGACTTTTTAGATTATTTTTTCTGTAATGTAAGTATTTTAAATTGCATTTCATGTGTTCTAGATAGAGCACTTCTAAAAATTCTCATATAATTAGAAAAATACTCTATGCATGAATACAAGCACAGATGCAAAATCTTTGAAGGAGAAAATATTTTAATTATCTTTACATTCATTTTATCAATTAATTCCCATTTCTATAATTAGGTTTTTTTCATAGCAGAAAATTTGCTAATATTTTAAGTTGATAAACAATGAAGACGGTAGTAATAGTAGTAGTAATAATATTTATAATTATACCATTTTTCTTAAAGAATTTTGAAAAATTACTAAGTCATACTTCAGGGATTAGTTGACATCATAGAAAAGGATTGCTGATTATGGGAATACCACAGTATTATCTATATTTTAATAGTTTAACTAAATTCACTTATCAATGCAAAGCCAACATCTTTTTCTTACTACCTATGCATAATTTCTGTATTTTAACTTGTTCTCAATAAATATGATTATTTTAGGCATCTGGGGCCAAGCAGTGCCTCTCTACTGCAATATAAACATTATCATATCTCTGAAGTAAAGCACAAGACACCTTGCTCTGTTCCTGAAGGGAAAAAAAAGGAAGACCAGTTGAGAAACTGTAAATATGGTCCTGGTGGGATGGTGTACCAGAAGACCCGGCTTCTCTTTTGCATCACTCTTAAGCCTCACACGATTTAACATCTCATGTTGTCTGGAATGAGTATGAGGAGGTACTGAGTGAAAATAGAAGGATTCTGGCAGATGATTCAGCTGTATAACCAAAATGCAGGATGATTACATCGATGGAAGGTCCTAGAGCAGCCCAGAGACAACTCTGGGGAAAGCCCATCAGGCTTTCATCTGTGGCCAGGGAGAGCCAACAAATGGGGCAGAGTCAAAGATGATCAACTCCATCCAATTTCTGCCCTTCTTCACTAGCTTTTTCCATGTTTTACCCAGTCCTTCCTCAGTCTGCATGTTTGCTGCTTGTCATTCTGGCTCCACTTTACTTCATTTGGCAATTCAGAGAAGCTGCCTTCTTGAATGTCAGCCCAGTCTTTGAACTTAGCCTTGCTTTGAGCAAGAGGTTGGCCTAGCTGAACTCCAGCTGCCCCTTCCAAGCTAAAGACCTAGAATATTCTGTGGTTTTCCATATTTCTCACATTTAGGCCCAGGGTGCTAGAAGAGAAGTTCTCTGATTGAACAAATCATCATCTGGATAATTTAAACTTCTTCCACAGTAGTTCTCAGAGAGAAAGAGAAGCTTTTTAATCTTCTTTCCTTATTATACCATAGTGAATATATATTCCTTTATATATGAAAGTTATATAGAAGTCACTGTAAACAGGAAGAACGGTGACATGCTTTTTGATTTCAGCTTGCCAGATGTGTTCCTTGAGATTATATACAAAACAAATTATTCTCACACTGTAATTGAAAAATAATGCAGTGTTTATTTACTTATTATGTAGCATCTCTGAGAGATCTCAGCAGCTTGTGGGGTTGGCTCTAAAATAGAAACATCTGGAGAGTCTGATACAACTAACATTCATTACATGACCACCAACTAGAATGATTATTTCTACTAAAGTTAATCTTGAATAAGCAAGAGGATTATCTTCTAAGTTGCTCATTCCATATCAGACTTCTAAGTTTATCTATCCTAATAGCATCACATTAGGATGCATTGTGCTAAAAGAAGAACCATCTATATACAGCTTCAGTCAAAATAGTCTTCTTTAAGTATTCATCTCACAGTGATTAATTGATTCTACATTTTTTTCACATGTCCCTGAAGGCAAATAAGATGAAACTTTTCCATACAACATCCTTCAACCTGTCTTCCCAGTCTTGCCTTGCAACATTTGTCCTCAGCACTTGTTATCAGGGATCCTGTGTAGGCAGCTGCAGTGAATCCTTCCTCATCTGCTCTGGGCAGCAAGCAGGGATCCTTTGTGATGAGGGAAACAGGCATCTCTATGGTGCCATTCAGTTACTGTAAACATCTAAAGTAGCTGAAATCAATAGTATTCTAAAAGAACTTATTCTTCCCTGTTGATTGTTAAAGTTTTTAAAAATTCATCTACCAACATTTCACATTTGAATTTCTTCTCACTTTTGGTCAGATGAATCCCAACTTAACTGTAAAATAGTTAGATTTCTAGTCTACATGAGTTGAAATATTTACTCCTACAGCCAGCAGTGGAAAATAGGCACCTGAAGAAGATTACCTAAATCATTTTATTCAGTCATTGCCTAAGCAGCTGGTTCTCTGGGTTTGCCCATTATGCTCCACGGATTAGAGAGGAGTCCAGATGAGAACCTTGGGATAACTGAATGAGGCCAGATGAACAAGGGTGCATGGGATGAGTCCTGCCCACACACCAGAGGCAAGCATAGATAATAACCAAAGTTATTAAAAAACCCTGCATTGTCACAAAAGCTGAAATCTATCTCATGCACTAAGGCTAAATCTAGAATCCCATTTATGCTACTATAGAAAACAGTCTGGATTTCTTTATAAAAGTGAAGTTAGAAATGTAGACTACATAAAATATTTCATATTAAATATATATTCATATCTTTATTAATAATTAATGTTTTATTATAAAACTTAATTGTTTTTATATAATGGACTTTTGTAAGTCTTTACATGCAACAGCTTCACTCCTTACCTAAAAATGGAAACATGTAAAATTAGTATGGCTTACATTGGATTGAAAAATTGCTTCACTTATCAATCTTTTAACATAATTATAAGGAGGAAATCAGTGAAGGAATTTATTTTTAATGAACTATCTCTAGGAAAAGTTCTTGGCTTCTGACTAAATGCACTTTCTTTGAAAATTCTGTAGAAAACATAAAGTCAATACTGATAAACTTTGCAGTTGGCAAGGAGTTTGGTCCATGTCATTGAACAGATAAGACATTACTGATAAGGAGCCATGTGGAATGCTTAATAAATTAAGCATCAGCAAGCAGGAAGTGTTTTTATCCAGTCATTGCAAATTAATTCCTGAAAGAGAGTAAGGAATGCAGCCCAAACTTGTAGAAGTGCTTTTGAATTATTATGTGTAATCACCTGAGCATAACATCACAATGAAAAAGGCAGATTCAGCAAAACTTCTTAAAACTAAAGGTTTTGTTTATATTTTTCTTAGTAAGATGCCATTTTATTGCACTTACTATTAATGTTAAGAAAATCAATGAGATCCTGTTCCAGATTGTCTTTCCTTGCTTCTTCATACTTGTCCTTCCATGTTATTTGTCCATTTTTTCCCATTTACTTCAGTTTCTTTGTGACACTTCTGTATACTGTGCAAAGATCAAGCATCTTGTACAAGTCTTATCTTTAACTAAAGTTTCTTTTCTTTTAGACCTAAAATATGGGATTTCTATAGGGTTTTCCATACAGTTCTTCATTAGCAAAACTAATGGCTAATTCAGTTGTCCATGTGCAAGGTAGATGGAAAGCTGTATCCTTACTACCTAGCTCCCACAACAGCTCTAATTTCCTGTGCACAAGTAGGCATGTAATTTCAGAATTTATTTCCTGTGAGGAATATTGCAAGTAGTTGTTCATTAAAAGCTTGTAGAAATTAAAGAAAAAGGACTTTGCTTGGGAAAAGTAGTCTAAAGCAGAGCTGAAAGGATAGAAACCAGCTAGTGAAGAATGAGATATTAAGAAAAGATGTTTTGGCTCACATGAAGAGTAGGAGCCGTGTTGTTGGATGATCCTTTTTTCAGCAGACAGGAGGCACAGGCCCTGACCCGCAGTTCTCTGCATATCAGACTCTCTGAGCTATAAAACTGCTCCAAAGACATTGGTGGTTACCATGAGTGAGTATTTACCTGAGACAGCTGCAGCCATCCTCTGTGTCAAGTAGGCAGCAGCAGTCTGATGGAGAGACCTCGCTGGTTTTGCTCCTCTGAGAAGTGCCTGGGTTAGGCAGGTCCTTCTGCACTGAAGACAGGCTCCTCCTTCCTGAGGTCCCGATGGAGACTCATTTCCAGTGGCTGTGGGTTCTGAGCAGGTGGAAGAAGGGGCAGGGCAGAAAACTGGAGATGTACAGCCTAATCCAGCAGCCTGCAGAGAGGAGCAGAGAGCACACTGCTGCAGAGGGATTGGGATGAAAATCTCCTGGGGACTAGCAGGGAGCATACAGAGCTTTTTGTAACTCAGGGAGTTGTGGATTTCACTGGAAACAAGGACCTCTAACATAGGGACATCGTGAGCAGGGCAAGCGCTCAGAAGTTTCTTTGATTTCTATATTCTCCAGTTAATGATTTTAATCTTCCCTATTTGAAAACATATGTTTTAGTTCTATTATGATAAAGCTCAGTAGTTTGGGGTTTTGTTTGGTTAAATATCTAACAAAGCCTATGGAGCTCTAAGGAGTAGTCTAGGCAGGTCTAGGTAAAATCTTTGGCCAGCCTGGGATCCAATTTATGTGGGAAGAAAACACCAGTTTGGTATATCCTTCACCTTGCAGATTAAAGGCTTGAATTCTAGAACTGAGAACTGAAGTTGCTTTTTCTTCTGAACTGATAATCATTTCTGAACTGATAATCTGTAGCTATTTAATTGTTAAATAGTAATGAAGAAACAAAAATTGCACAGAAATTCTAGGGATTTCAGCGATTTTTGCAGAAAGGGAAAGTTCTACTGCACCAGATCTACAATTTGGGGTGATAAAGACAAAAATAATTTACATTATTGTAATTTTGAAGTCAGAAAAATTTAGGAAAGAAAAATTAATGCCTCTGAAATTTTGCAGGTGGGAGATCAGGCCTAGTCTCTAGAGAATGAGTATTAATTCTGAAGTACTCAAAAGCTTTTTATTTTTCGCTCCTCTCTGTTGTCTGAAAGATAAAGAATTGCAGTGTAACAACGTATATACTTTTGTCACTAAATTTAAATGCATCTATTGCAAACTACTGGTGTAGAATTGCAATTCAGTTACATTTCTAACTTGTTCCTACTAGGAAAGGGTTGAACAAAAATTCTTGACTTGTGTTTCTACAGAGCTACCTATTTTTATTCATAAATATGTGATAGCTACTTGCACACTGGTTTGGTTTTTTCTATTTGCCTCAACAGTAAATAAAATTTACCAGATTAAGGAGACTTATAGGTATTTTCCATGTCTCCCATTTAATGTCTCTTTGTATGGCAGAACACACAACTTTCAGAACATTCTCCAGGGAAAAAATAGTTCACTGAAGGGTCTGAAAGCAACTTTTTTTGTTTGCTCTTACATAATGATTTTATTTTCAAATTGCAGCAATAATTTCTGAATTACTAACTTATGAATAGATGAAAATATAATTTTTTTAAATTAGAATGGATTTGTAATTTGTTTCCTCTATCCTATGAGTCCTAAAGCTTTTAAAAAATTCAGCAAAGAGAACATCCACTGAGAAGTAGAGCAACTTAATCTAGAACTGTCAGTTGCCTGATAGATCAAAAACTTTTTGATGGTATGAGAAGCAAAGGCCTGCTTAAACAGGCTAAATTACTTCAGGCTCAATGTTATGAAGGACATCTAATATTTAGTGCTTGCTAAATATTAGATGATCCTGCTAAATGTTAGATGGTCAGTAGGTATTTTGTCTAGAACCTGAATAGAGATTTCATCTGAGATCTGATTTATTATGTTTTTTTAGCCATTAAATGTTCAATACATTCTGGAAATGCAGCTGCTTTTCACAAAAATGCTGTTAGAGAATTACTATTAACCAATGAAAATTCCATTTGCTAAAAGGCTCTAATTTGAATTAATCTTCTCCCTCCTCTTTCTCTGAAGTAGACCCTTGGTTGTTGATCCCTGTGACATGAATTATACTCTTTAAATTAGCTTGTTAGTATTAAAAAAATAGAAATTTTTTAAAAATAACAACACCAGGGGAAATTTCCTCTACAAACAATTTCCTATCCTATAGGGTGGCTGGGTAAAGAGCATACAGATCTACCATTAGTATAATTTTATTTATCTGTCCTTTGGGATAACCCAAGGAGAAAATATCATGACCATCACAGATTAATTGTGCTTCCTTCAGCCAGCTATGTTCTTCAGGCATAAATTCAGTTTTTGTCTTGTGATCAAATGGGAATACTGAGGTATAAGGGTAAACTGAGGAAGAAGATGTTTTATGGATCCAAAGGCTACAGCCAAGTTTGTTTTCTTACATAGAAAGTTCTGATTTTAAATAAGGAGGGACACACATGCAATGTACCCTAGCATGTCTTTCTAAAAATGCTAATTTTTAAGGTCCACAAAGTGCTTCATGGTTGTCAGAACCATAATCTCCTCTGTTTAACTTGTCATGTTTATGTACTGTTCCAATTTTCTCATTATTGAGGGGTTCATTTCTATTATGTTGGACATGTCATCTAACTCAAGTCTGAAACCAATTTGTGTTCCTCTGAGAGATGCAGCACTGTCACAGGGGAAAAAAAAATCTATTCACAATTTTTCTTCCTTTTCCTTGTAATACATTTATTTAATACTTATCACTTCCCAACTATCTTGTCAGGATCCTTTACAGCATCATTTTTTACTGTTCTGTTCATTAACTTTTCAAGGTACTGCACAGGACTACATGTGACCAGCACATAATCTAAACATCATAAAATTCACATCAATACTGTTCCTCTCTCATTAGACTTCAGGACACAGCCTGAAGTTCTTTATGTTAGTTGCTCAACCCCAAACTTTCAGGAATTCATAAAAAATTTACATTTTGTAATTTTTTTTTTTTTTTGCAAGCCAGATTATCATGATCAATTTATCATGCTTTATACTCTTCAATGTTCTGTTCAGCAATAATATCATGCCCATCAATCATTATTACTCTCTCATTTTTTTTCTTTCCGGCTCCTGTGGTCTTATGCTAAACCTTCTGAACTTCATGTCATTTTAACCAGTATGATTTAGATCACTAAAATGACCAGCAAAGCTTTTAGTAATTCAATTCTGTTGTTCTTGATAAGTAAGTTGTATACTGAGATTTACCTCCTGAATAGGAATGTGAAAGCAAAGACATTTATCTCTACTAGGTGTGGACAATATCAAATCTTCAGCAACTCAAAGCAAAGCAACTTACCTGGAGGTTCAGCCAGGGAATTTCAAATTTAGAACTTTGCTGTTTTGTTACCCTTTGTACACAGCCCCTCCACTAACATCCCTTGCCAAATATTCTGCTTTTCAACACTAAATGTTTTATTTTTCACATTTAAGACTTACCATGTAAGCCTTGGTCTTGTGGTAAGTTTTGCTTCTCCAGGTAGTCTTATCTTTCACAATCTCCAACTGTTTGTCAACCTTTCTGTTCTACCTCAATCTCTATAGCCAGGAAAAAACTCACCTGTCAAGCTGGTGTGAAGAAGCAGGAAATTGGAAATTAATTATTACTTTGAATAACATCTGGATCCAAAGCATCAAATAATCATGCTATTGCTTATCCCAGCTTTCAGCACTGTGGCCAAGTGGCATGATTATCTTTTTATTATGTTGCCATTGAGTGTTTGTCATTCCACTATGTGGTATAAAAATGAGCCAATTATGGTTAACACAACTGAGCTCCTGACACTTCCCATTGTCACAGAACAGATTTCAAAAGCAAATTAATAAAATTTAGAACCATGAAGACAGCTTGATGCATATTAAGCACAAAATACTGAAGTTACTACAGTGTAATTTAATAATGACAAGCAGTCAGAGGAAGCCAGGAGGTTCTCTAAGTCTCTGTAATTTCACTTATTTGTTGCTTTATGATGAACTTTTGTCCAGTGCTCCCAAATCTCAGAGAAAGGAAGAGGAGACTCTGAGCTCATTAGCAACATCCAAGGCCATCTGAGATGCACTGGCATACCAAGAAATCTTCACTGGAATGGCAGACTAAGGATGACAACTGGAGCTCCGAAGTCTTCCGTAGATTCTGTGTCAAATCTGCCAATCCAGGACAGGTTTCTGAATAACATTAGGTTATACTAGATCTGTGTTTCTGCATCTGTGTTAAGTTCCTAATTCACAGAGACTATGACATGAAAATTTACTTGTCTGAATATCAGTATCTAAATCTGGCATGTGTGTTTGTGTGTCTGTTATAACTGATGGGGACTTTAATAAACAGCTGACATACAGGCATCCTGTTCTATTGGGATGCCCATGGATATTCCATCTCACTTCCCACCAAAGGTCCTTTTGTCACAGTTGGCAACTCTAGAAGGATATACATGCAAGCAAAAGAATGGATTTATTATTGAATATTTTTCCCCCACACTGGCTGAAGACATTTTGTGAATGTATTTTCATGAAGAGGACTTTAGAACACTGTAATAAAACAACTTATGAGCCATCTAAATTTTACAGAAAATACTTAGAATATGCCCTGACATTCATCAATATGACATACTATATATAATGTAATGCAAGATTTCTTTATTGGGCTTGGAAACTGTTAAAGCTTAAATGGGAGCAGAATCTAAACACATGAAAGAGCAGAGAGAGTGATATAGTTAGGCAGAGTTTCTGACTGTCAACGAGCCCCAAAAATATGATGCAGTTTTCCTGAAAAGTTTTTGAAGCTCAAATTAGCTTCTGGTAAAGCCAGGCTGAGTTGTCAGACGTGTTCTTAGCAAGCATACAAAGTCTTTATGGGTATGGCAGCACTTGCAGGCCCTTCTAGAAGGAACAGCCACAAGCTGTCAGGGTTCTGAAGTCTCAATTTATATTCCCAGTGATGTTGTTGGTTCTGTGTGTATGACACATACCAGGCTTTTCACCTTGCTGTGTCTGCTCTGCTCGGGGGGAGTTGCATTCAACAATATGTTTTTTGCCCAAGACAAGGCATTGCTTTCATTAGCAGTTCTCACAGCAATGGAGCAGCAGTTGAGTCTAATTGCTAGTCTGGAGAAGTGCACCAGTGACACTTTCTAGCAGCAGTCATTGGACAACACATATGAGCAAACCTGGAGATTCTTCAGGGAAAATTTCCCTTTAGCCAAACAAAAGGTTCTTTTTCATGTCTGTACAAAAATATAGCCTTGACCTTTTCAAAATGATGATAGAATCAGCAACCTGTGAGCAAACTTCTGAGATGTCTTGCTCATCGTGTATGAGTACCTATGCATAAAGACTTTTGCTAATTGGGTTAGTATTTAAATAAAAATATATATTTTCAGTGTGGAAAATAACAGTTCATACGAAACACCTGCAGCTGCAAATCAAAGCCTAGAATATGAACCTAAGGATTTGAACTTTTAGTAGAAACTTCTGTATAAAAAACAAGAGGCAAGGCTCTTCCTCAATTCCATAAGATACCTTTTTCTACTCCAAGTCAAGCTGTCCCAGTAAAATCTGTTTTGCAGCATCATTTTCTTTATTTCAAGACATGACTGTTCTCCAGATAATATAGTTTGCTATCAGCAAGGAAATAAATCTGTAACACTGTTTTGGTAATAGGTGTCTGAAAAGAGAAGGCAGTTTGTTTAAAAATGAGACATTCTATAGGTGTTTAGTATCTAACTTTGTCCTTGGAAAATAATTCATTCTTGTTGACTACATACAAAGCTTGTTCCAAAAATGTATTTTCCATTTCCAAGAATTGAGATTTTTATTTTTTCGACCTCTAGTATATTTACACATCAAAAACTTCCACTAACTGTTGCATTTGCCTCTGCACTATTTTAGATATGATGCAGAAATTCTCTGCATCACATCCAGATTAATTAGAAGGACATGGTACTTGTTGGGTTTTTTCCTGGTTTCATAAATTATTTTAAATCTCTGCCTGATAAGCAATTCACAGAGCTGTAGCAGCCAAGGAAAATAAATACCTATATGTCCATTAGAATGTAAATTAACTCATTACTGTGCCAGCCTCTGACCTTTTCTGATGGCTGTATTCTTGCTAACAAAGTCTCTTTGCTATTCATGAAAGTGAAATTTAATGGTAGCTTGTGATTCTCTGGTGTATTTTAGATTACATTCTGATAGACTCAGGTGACCGGTGAGGGTTCCAGCTTGAACAGCAAATACTTCTAGCATTCATGGCTTTGAATAGCTGTCCTTTTTCTAATTATTTGTGAAGATTTGAGTATTGTTGAAATTTTTTGCTTAAGCAGGCTGGGTCAGTGAATCTTCATGAACTGCACAAAAAGTGCTCCTGTGTTTGAAAAGCTGAATATTGATAGTACCTGATCTCACAGTCATTTAAGCTTTTGTATCAGTTCTATAAGCATAGAAACTTAGAATCATAGAGTCATAAAATGGTTTAGGTTGGAAAATACCTTAAGATCATCAAGACCAATCAGTAACCCAGCACTGCAAAGTCCGTCACTAAACCGTGTCCTGAAGTACCACATTAACACATCTTTTAAGTACCTCCAGGGACTGTGACTCAACCAACTCCCTGGGCAGCATGTTCCACTGCTTGGCAATCCTTTAGGTGGAGAAATTTTTCCAAATATACAATCTAAACATCCCCTGTGCAACTTTAGGCCATTTTCTCTTCTCATACATCTTGTTTCTGGGAAAAGAGGTCAACCTTCACCTCATCACAGCCTCCTACCTGAAATGTGTAGAGCAATATGGTCCCCCCTGAGCCTCCCTTTCTCCAGATTAAGCACCTCCAGCTCCCTCAGCTGCTCCTCATCAGACTTGTGCTCCAGATCCTTCACGGGCCCTTTGCAGACCCTTCTCTCCCATTCCAGCACCTCAATGTCTTTCTTGTCCTGAGAGGCCTAAAATTGATTCAAGGTGTGGCCTCACCATTGCTGAGTACAGGGGAATGATCACCACCCTGGCCCTGCTGGCCACACTATTGCTGACACAAGGCAGGATGCTAGTGGTTGTAAGACTTCTGCCAGCTGCTGAAATAGAAAATATTCTATATATTATATCATGTACCTCTTCATCCTGGTTGGGTGGTCTACAAAAGGCTCCCACCATGTTATCTGTCTAGTTGGCCTTTCCCTTGATTCCTACCATAAACATTCAACCCTGCCATCACATCACTAAACTCCAGACAGTCAAGACAGCCCCTAACATAGAGAGCTGCCTCACCACCTCTCCTTCCTTGCCTGTCTCCTGGGAAGAGTTTATATTCATCCATTGCAGCAGTCCAGTCATGTGAGTCATCCCACCATGTTTCTGTGATGGCAACTATGTCATAGCTTCCCTGCAGTACCACAGCTTCCAGTTCTTCCTGTTTGTTGGCTGTGCTGTGTGCACTTGTGTAGACATTCTTCAGTTGGGCCATTGATTCTCCCACCTTTTTTGGGGGAGAAGCCCTAATTCATATGTGACCACTGTCAGCTGCTTTCGTGGTTTCTAGCACATCAATAACCCTCATGTCTCTGCTGTTGCATGGATCTCCATCCCCTATCTCCACTAAGACAGCAGACCAGAGGACACTGCTAGCACACTGTCCCTCAGTGACATGCAGCCCCCAGGTTTACCTCTAGCAAGCCTGGTTTTATCCCTTACCCCTTTCAAGTCCAGTTTAAATCTCTTTCAACGAGTCCTGCTAACTCCTGTGCATAGATTCCCCACTATGAGACAGCTGTACCCTATCTGTCCCCTGAAGTCCTGGTGTTCTCTAAACTAATCCATGATCAAAAAAGCAAAACCCACACTTGTGCTGGTGGCACCAGGCTCAGAGCCAAGGATTGATCTGCTGGCTCTTCTGTCATAATTTCCTGCAACTGTAAAAATAGAGGAGAACACTGCCTGTGTTTCGGATCCCTTAACCACTCATCCCAAGGCCCTCTCTTGATTTCCCTCTACCCTTTTGTTGCAACTTCATCATTTCCTACCTAAGAGAAGAATAATAGGGCTGTGTCAGGGTAGGAAGCTTTCTTCTCTTCATGTCTTTAACCAAAGCTGCAGGGAGGCAACAGTCTTCCATAAGAAGTTGGTCTGGGCTGCATATTGGGCCTTCTGCTCCCTTCAGGAGGGAGTTTCCTGTGACTGTGACAATGACCTATCTTTGTTTTGGAAGGCAGCTTTGGCACAGGAAGAGAGCCAACTTGACCATAGCCCATGCTGGATGAACCACCCTTGTTATGTTGGTTCCACTTGCAGAGCCTCATACCTGCCATGCCAGGACACCTGGGGAGGTGAGGCAGTCCCAGAGGAGACACGCACTGGGCAGGCACTTGTCACCACTGCCACCAATCCCTTAAGTCACTGTGTTCAGCCAGGGGGAGAGGATAACAAATTCTCTCTATCATCTGTCTTGTCCATCTGGGGAGGCTGTCCCAGGAGAGACAAGGACTGAAGGTTGGAGCACAGTGCTAATAACACCAAGGTCATGGGCTCGATCCCTGGATGAGGCATTCACTTAAGAGCTGGACTCGATGATCCCTGTGGGTCAGTTCCAACTCAGAATATTCTGTGATTCCAGATACTCTTACACTCCCCCTGATACTCCTCAGCCCACTCACTTCATCCCAAAGGTGTCACTGAGCACAAGAGCTCCTCACTGTGCCACAAGTCCTGGCATAAGGGCGGTGCAAATCCTGGTGCCAGGATGGCAGCATGTTCCCACTGGAGCTCCACCTGGGCAGCTGTGTCCCTCATGGTGGCTGCAGAGTTAGAGAGGCCATGTCTTTCTTCCTGTAGCTGGCAGAGTTTCGGCACCATTCCTGTGTGCCCTTCTGTGCCAGCTCCCACCAGACTGTCACATCATGCATGCCCTTGGTTCCCACCCTGCTGCTGATGCTCCTGGCTTCTTTATCCTTTTGGAGGAAGGCTTGGCCCTTTGCTCCTGGTCCTGTCAGCCATATGGCATGAGCTTCAGGTTGCTGTTGGCCCTCCTCTGAGCTTCCCAATTCAGGCAACTCCCCCGTGCACTTCACTGGAGCACCCACAGCCAGAGCCACTCGCCTTAGCAACTCCAGTAGGATGAGATCAGGTACATTTTCCTAAGGTACTCCTCTACCTCTACATCATTTCTGATAAACTTCTGTCTCAACTTCATGCTACATGTCAAGAAGTCTGAAACTCTGAAGAGCTGAAATAAAGACTTGGGCTCGTGGTGCCCCCAAGTCAACTGGGTGGTACCACAATGGGATCTAAAGATCTATCTGACCTTCCTTTGAGCAGTCTCCTGGTTTTTGCTTGTACCTTCATGCATTGTCCATAGGCAGGAATGTATTCATTCTTTGGGATCACTTTTCATAGGTGTAGTACACTGAAGAGTGAAAGACAGTGATGATTTAAACTGGAGCACTACTTCTGTTGCAGTTTCACTTGGGTTGAGATCAGAAGCAATTGAGTATAAAGCAAAATGCCAGCACAAGCAACTACTGAGAATCAGTTTGTACCATTGTGAGTCTTTTTTCAGGAAAAACTGGTTTTAGTAGCATCTGAGCATATGTATGTAGCCATAAAGAAGACAGACTTATTGTTCAGTTTTATTAATGTGAACCTGCATTTGACACAACAACAGATGACTGTAACCAGCCTTCATCTCAGTGCAGCACAGTTACTTGCCATGCTGCTTGTGTGTAGCCTGCTGCAAGGGAAAAGGCACTGGCTCTAAGCATATGGAATGTTGTGGCCTGATCGAAGGTAGTGGGTCATTCATCTCACTCTGATGTGGGATGTGTTGATTTTTGACCCATTGCATCAGGTGCCATCCCAGCTAAAGACCAAATGGATCCTCCACAGCATGGCACCATCACTCTGAAGGACAGCTGACAGCAGGACTAGCTAACTAAGCTTGAAGAGCTAGAGCTCCCAGTCTTCTTACACCTACTCTTTATTTCAAGGTAAATCAACTTTTTGTTGTTGCTAGAGTAAGAGCTCAATATTTAGAGCTGTTTGAAAAAGTTGGACCTTTGAAAAAATATTATGTAATAATGATTGATTTTATTAGAAATTGAACTACTAATTGCCATTCTCTATACTCATCTGATACTTTAAATATGGCATGATCAACTGAGACTTTTTATCACCTGCTTGTTTTCATAAGTATCATTTCCCTTTATCTTCATTCATTGTCTCCTTTTAGATTTTGTTTACTACAGTATATAAATTAATTGAATGTACTACTTCTCTCTTTTCCTTGAAAGGGGAAAATACTTGAAGAGTAGTTGAACTAATGTTACATATTTGTTCTATATACGTGCAAAAAACTACCTCTCCCGCAAGTATTTTTGTAATTTTAGCTGTAGGATATTTTAAATCTTAATGAGTCAGCTCAATGGTAGCATTAGTTCTGTGCACCCAATCTGACCACACCTAAAATAGCTCAACAAAAGGTAAACATACAGAGGGAGAAACCAGATGTAATGGGAATGGTAAGAAACAGTTCCCTGAACCCTGCTAAAGCTGAACACCCAAATCTGAACTCTCTGTGTTCTCCCCTGTCACATCCATTTGAAGTTAATGAGTATTTGATACCTTTGGAAATCAGGCCCATGTAGACAATGGATAGACATCTCAGAGATTCCAATAAGAGAAAGAAAAAAATCAGAGAAAAAAATCTGCTGTTACAGTTAATTTATACAGTCACTTTTCCAGAAAGGAAAACTTTTGCTGAAGTGAAGTGTTGTCACATGGATGTTGATAAGATGCCCATGGAGTCAGTTAGTGCTCTGGGAGTGCTCATCAGCCATCTGTTCAGTGACTCCAAACATCTAGGAAGGAGAAAGGTCTCTTCAGTGCTTAAGACAGCTTTGCTCAGGAAGCCATATGCAACACGGATATTAAAGCACAAAAAACCCTCCCAAGAAGCCTGGTGAAAGCTAGTGGGCTTTCACCCATTAAAATGAGAGTGCCACAAGTGATGTGGAGGGATGTTGGCTAACCCTGAATGTTGCTTTAGATTAAAAGGCTTTGTCTTTGATGCTGTTGAGTTCCTCCCTGCAGCACACACCGTCACTGCAGAAATCAAGCTGTTCCCAGGATTCAGTTTAATTATCCATACACATCTGCCACAGAGGGGAACATCATTAAAAGTCCTGTGACTTAGCAGTAACTATGTTACTTAGAACTTATGGTTCTACCAGGTGTGAAGAACTTTTCCGAGAAACAATGCGAAATAGTGAGAATAACGAAGATGGAGATGTGGTGAAAATCATCCGCAGGGGAGCAAACTAATAACCAAGGGCTGCTTTCACATTACTGACATTACAGAATTTGCCAAATTCATTATTTTTACTGAAAAAAAAAAGGAAACTAATCAGAACTCTGTTTTGAAAATGCTCTAAGTCCTGCTTGATAAGCTACTTTTAGAAAACTAAACTTTTCAACAATAAATCCTTGCTGAAATGTAAGGCACATGATATCTGTAAGAATATTTTACAACAAAAGCATACTTAAACTTGGATATAAGAAGGAGTAGATACAATGAGTGTGATGTGATTTGTCTTTTGTTACAGGATATCTTCATCAAAAAGGAGAAGTACAGTAAACTGAAGCTGGATTTGCCTTGATCTGAAAAAAAAAAGGATAAAAAAAGTTTTTTTCTCCCTAATATATTTGAATCCAAAATCTGTTTTCAGTTCACAGTGTTTTTAGTTAAGTTACAACATAGAAACCATCACAGCTCTGATTTCCAGGGAAGTTCATTTTGGAAGGTGGTAAAAAAAACTTAAAAAGCAATCTCAAAAAGAATTTTTGTAACACTGCTTTATGAGAAAATGTAATTCTTATTTTTAGAAAACATGTGGTTGTTACTGTACCTCAGCTTATTTTTTTTTAATTAAACACTTAAAATGTCCATATGTGTTGGCCACCAGCTGCTGTACCTTATTACAGTTTAAATAGCCAGCCTTGAATAAGAAATAATTATGTTCTCAAAACTAATTTTGCAGAAGCATATGAGATTATGTATTCTTGTTGTTGCATGCTTACATGTTACCACAGTATTTTCCTGCTAGCACCTGGCTGAATGGTGGTGGTTGCTCTTTAACAAAAGCCAGTAACCCCACTCTTCTTTCTGAAATTGATGCAGACCTGTACTGTCTTTACAAGGGGCGTTAATTAAAAATGTACAGGAATCTTCAAAAAATGGGCTACAGTTTATGTGATGAGGTGAGAAGGGGTGGCTGTCAGGCCAACAGCCACTCAGGATAAGAACAGGCTGCATGAAGTGTTTTTAGGTGGATCTAAGTTGACTTTTATTCTTTCAAATTTTAAGTATGCATGTGGATATGGAGGTGAGGAATGTTGATATGTAAATGTACAAAATATTTTCAGCTACTCAAGTTTTTACGAAGATGCCGCAAGCTGGACAGCAGGGGACTGGGAGTTTGGGGAGGGAGAAGCAGAAATCTGGAAGTGGAATGAGGTTATAAGAGCTTATCCAATACATGTTTCTAGTTGGATGTGAGTTGACCAGAAGGTTGAGCAGTATTAGTATTGTATTAGTACTCAAAAGAAGTTGAAAGCTGCATTCTTTGGAGAACAAATTTCAGCCCTGTTGATGAATCAGTATCTGTATATGAACTGATGTCAGTCTGCTGGCAGTTGTCATTCAGGTGGGATCCCACTGTCCCTGGTGGGGAATGCTCACATGGCATGTAAGGAGCACCAGAAAGCAAAGGAAAAATGCAGTGTGAAGTGAGGTCAAACTAAATGAAAGTCCACTTCTTCTCATTGCCCACTGTAGATGTGGCTGCAGACAGCCAACACTGTTGGGTGGACATTGAATATACATTATTAAGGTATATTCTTCAGGTGAGATTCTAAGCCTCAGGTTTTTTCCACATGTAGAGGATTTGTTCCTGTATTCATACAGAGTACTGTTTAAAAGTGGAAGTTGGAAGGGAGGGTGCCCAAGAAAGTGAATTTGGCTTTTATGCCTCTTCATGTGAAGTCTCTTTTACACTTGCAGTGTGCTACATATGCAGTATTCTCTTTAATTCTTGATTTTTGCAGAATTTGTTGCATGTGTTTAAATACCAGTGATAATTCTGGATGTTTGGTACACAACAATTATCCATAATCAGTCTCATGTTGAATAAGTGATAATGCTGTATATTCTATAAAAGTCACTTTTGTTTGGATTGGGAAAAGGATGTTTAGTTCAGCTGTGAGCGCAGATCTTATGTGAGACAACATTAAAATTGTCAAGTAATATGTGGAAGATGTAATGTAAAGCTTGCTTTATGGAACTAGGCCTTCACCCCTTTAGCCTAGCACCCAGTCTTTGACAGAGGTGAGACATTATCTCACATCAGGTCAAGATGTAAGAGATGAAATTAAATCAGAAGAATGGGTTTTACTATTTACTATTTTGCTTTAGAGATTTTTGCTTCTATAGCATCCTGTACACATATGAATCTCCAATTCTTTTTTTTTTTTTTTCATTTTCCTTTGGATCTTTTACTTCTCTGACATCCTATATCTGTTAGTTCTCTTAACATAATTTCATGCCATGTGAATAAATATTGCCTTTTATTTGTTTTGAGTGTAGATGTTGTCATTTGTATGTTGCAGTCTGTGCCCACAACCTCCAAGCTAAATATAATTGAATAATTGATTTTTTTTAATTGAGGAGCTCTTTTAAAAAATCTTGATTTGATGTATACATCATTGTTTATTTGATTTATAAATACTTATTATATTTTAATTTATAGTAAAATGTTTATGATTACTCCAACATAACTTATTTTTAGGTGGAGACAGTAAATAAATAGGGAGAAAAAAGACCTTTCCATTTAATCAGGAGTAATTTTTGATGACAGTGAGTTATGGGAGGTGCACCAGTATCAATTGGTAAGGAGTGTCACCTCTACCAATATTTTCTGAACAACAAATCAGGGTAGTTAGTTTATTTGAGCAAGTTTCAAGTCTTCTCTTTCAGCTTTCACTCTTATTAGCAGCACAGAAACATAGTGGGTAATAAAAAGGTAGCCATCTGCCATCCAATAAGTTATTAAATAAGTTTCTGCTACAGAATCTTTAATAGTGAATGTGATGTACAAGCCAGATCTATCAAGGATGCCTGTTATCTCAGCTTGAGTTTGCAGATGGAAAGAAATCTGTCCACTTGTTAATAAAGCAGTTTTTATCCAGGCACTGTGGAGTCAGTAAACATAAACCTTTCCAGGATTACTTTTTTCAATATACATTTTTTTTAAAAAGCACTATCAGCTTACACATCATCTTTACTGAATAGCCAGTGTTTCACTGCAAATGGCTCAAGTGCTTTTACATTGCAAGATATTTCAGTTGAAATTAATTAGGTATCAGGGCAGAAAAGATTACCTCATTATCACAGTATTCTACAAACCTTAAATATAGGTGCAAATATAATTCCTGTTATGATTTG
>VZRX01022615.1:180566-232437 GCA_013398075.1 Notiomystis cincta
TATATATATATATATATATTTCTATCTATTTTTTCTTAGAAATTATCCCTTGTGTTTTGTGTTTTCACCCCTTGTGTGTAGAGAATTTCCATATCTATCAATATTATCTGCAGACTTGAATGAGAATGGGAGCATAGACACCACTTAGCCTCCACTCTTTATGCATCAGAAAAAGCTGCTAACATTATTTTTTGTTTATTTCAGGTTTCTTTTCTCCATGGAAAACTCCAAAGCCTGTAAGTTCCCTTTCAAAATTGTACACATTGAGTTCATAAGACGACTGTCATGCAAAGCAAATTTCTGTAGACTTTCATCTACCCATCCTGTTCCCAGCTCAGGAGACACCTCTCAGCAGTGCCCCAGCTCCAAGTGACACAGCACCAGGGCTGGCCTCCCTGATAAGCTCTGAAGGTCTGTTGACTTGGAGTCTGCCAGAAGTGGTCTGGAAAAAGGAAAACTTTAATCTTTAGATGGGTGGCAAGAACCAGAAATGTAGTGGCTTAAAAATAAGAGGCCTGGAGGAGAAGGCAGCAGAAATGAGGCCAGTCTAGTCTTCTAGTTGGCAAAATCTTTGAAATTAACAACATGCACTTTTCCTGGTTTACAAGTGGCTTTAGTTTAACATCCTCAAAGATATTGTTGTTCTTTCTTGCATTAGGAGATCTAGAACTGCAAATAGTCGCACTTCAAATAAAAGCTTTGGCTAGATAAGTGACTGAGGTGCCTTTTAATCAACTTTTCTGTGTTTCTGTGATTTTGACAGTAGAATCCAAGGTGTAAAGACTTTTTCTACTGAAAGATTGTAAGCAATTACTGTATTTCTTCTGTTGACACCACATTATATAATTTTTTGAATTTGCAACAGCATTCATATTATGAAAAGAATTTGTGGGCTACTATTTTTGGTTGTCTGGTTTGTTTTATTGTTATAGGGGCTTTGGTTTTGAGGTTTTTTTAATTTGGCTTTTTTATTCAGATGTTACAGACCTTAGAGCAATTTTTAATTCTCATCAAGATTGTGTAGAGGAAAATAGATCTTGAAGACTCCTAAGAGCAATAGGAATAGCAATAGCAGTACCTTTTAAAGAACTTAGAGTTTTCTTACTGGGGAGCAGGCAAGGGAAGTACATTGAATCTGAACAACTTCACATACCCTCATATTGGAGCATGGCATACTTAAATTATGCCAAAATAATTTTTGTACCCTGTCAAGTACAAATAGCACTTAATTATTCAGCTGATGCAACTCGTCAGACTGCTTCAGCTTGTGGTGGTTTTGCTGTCAAAGGACAGAGTCTGCCTACAATACATGGGAATGAGTGTTGCATAAGTTGCTTTATTCATCTATGTAGCAGGACATTTGTGAAAATAAATCAGATTATTAAGGGCTGCCTTGCTCTCACCAGTTTAAAGCTCCTGAATCGCTGGGGTGTTCAACTTTTAATCTCAGATAAAAAGTGATGAAATAGATAGCTTGGAGCTCACTTGTTAAAGATCCACATTTGCAGACCTCCTTCTGTCCATACTTAGCCTTTTCATCAAATATATAAATACCAGTGTATTGTTGATGATTTCCTGCAACATTTTGTTATATAAATAGTATGGTAGTTCATGATCAAGTAGCACTTGACAATAATCAGAATCTAGAAAAACAACCTGAGTTGATTTTCATGCAATGGTGTGAGGAAACCAGGGCTCACAGAATAATATAACACCATTGTGTGCAGATACTGTACTTGCAGGCAGGCTAACTGCTCACAGCTGCTCTGTTTTGGGCTAATCTCAGCAAGAGATTTCACAAATGATTAACCAAGTTAAGGTCGTGTGGATTCTTCTGTCTGTCACCACTTTTAACTAGAGAAATAGTCAGACATAAATTTCTGATAGGATTGAAACCCAGTGCCTGCAGCACTGTCTGCAGACAGTCTGAAGCAGTAAGGCCAGCACAGGAGGTTTAGAAAGCTTCCCCAACACCTCAGCACAGCTGTATCTGTGTAACAGGAAAGGAAATCAAAGTAACCTGGGCTAACAGATATTTCCTGTGGTTCCTATGTATATAGTGCATATATTATATATGTATATCATGTATAATATTAGTGCAAAACCACCACAAGCAATGTCACCAAACCATTGCCCCAGTTTGGATTTCTGCCCTGCACTCACTCCTGTGGTAACTNGGATCTTTTACTTCTCTGACATCCTATATCTGTTAGTTCTCTTAACATAATTTCATGCCATGTGAATAAATATTGCCTTTTATTTGTTTTGAGTGTAGATGTTGTCATTTGTATGTTGCAGTCTGTGCCCACAACCTCCAAGCTAAATATAATTGAATAATTGATTTTTTTTAATTGAGGAGCTCTTTTAAAAAATCTTGATTTGATGTATACATCATTGTTTATTTGATTTATAAATACTTATTATATTTTAATTTATAGTAAAATGTTTATGATTACTCCAACATAACTTATTTTTAGGTGGAGACAGTAAATAAATAGGGAGAAAAAAGACCTTTCCATTTAATCAGGAGTAATTTTTGATGACAGTGAGTTATGGGAGGTGCACCAGTATCAATTGGTAAGGAGTGTCACCTCTACCAATATTTTCTGAACAACAAATCAGGGTAGTTAGTTTATTTGAGCAAGTTTCAAGTCTTCTCTTTCAGCTTTCACTCTTATTAGCAGCACAGAAACATAGTGGGTAATAAAAAGGTAGCCATCTGCCATCCAATAAGTTATTAAATAAGTTTCTGCTACAGAATCTTTAATAGTGAATGTGATGTACAAGCCAGATCTATCAAGGATGCCTGTTATCTCAGCTTGAGTTTGCAGATGGAAAGAAATCTGTCCACTTGTTAATAAAGCAGTTTTTATCCAGGCACTGTGGAGTCAGTAAACATAAACCTTTCCAGGATTACTTTTTTCAATATACATTTTTTTTAAAAAGCACTATCAGCTTACACATCATCTTTACTGAATAGCCAGTGTTTCACTGCAAATGGCTCAAGTGCTTTTACATTGCAAGATATTTCAGTTGAAATTAATTAGGTATCAGGGCAGAAAAGATTACCTCATTATCACAGTATTCTACAAACCTTAAATATAGGTGCAAATATAATTCCTGTTATGATTTGTCTGTAGAAAGATACTATCCTAATGTTCTCATAATTTTAATTTTCTTTTTAGACTCACTTTAGAAAAAGAAATAATGAAGCCAGTACTAGTCTTTCAGCTGCATTCATTTTTTGATTGAAAGAGCAGCCCTCCTATTAGATACCTCAGTTTAAGCTCCATTTCTGTTTCTGACAAAACAAATGATCTCTTTGTTATTAGCTTTTAATCTTACCTAGGAAGGTCCATAGACTTTTTTTTTTAACTGCTATGATACTGAGAATGAGCTTTTTAGTGAAAGCTGTGTTGAAAGCTGGTATTTCAAAAAACATGACCCAATAACCTTTGTAAGGCTTCTTTTTATTTAATACTTTGTAAGGTTTTTTAACATTGTACTGCATAAGATAGGAACAGTGTTTACAATTAGTGTTTCAAATTATTTCCTTTTATGAAAAAGACATATCTGGAGTTTTAAACATTTGTAAGCTACAATAGTTGAAATTTAGGAAAGTCGCTGCAGCAAGTTATCAATCAGTCAATGACTCAGGAAAAGGAGATAAATACTGGTGTAAAAGAGGTAGTCATGCATGACTTCTTGCTAACTAAGACCAAAAACAAGGATACCATAAAAACAAGCAATCCTCTCAAGACTTGGCCACCTTATCTAGAGTGATGAAACAGTTCTTTTTCTTCAGGCTTTTCTTCTAAAAAAATCTCTTGTATTATTAGGTTTTGTTGATGGGATGTTCTGAATGCTTCTTCCTAAAGGTGCGACTGCATTTGACACATCAATACCAGGTCATTTGGTGTCTTATCCAATGTCAACCAAGACATTTGGAAGTCCTTTTGATTAGTTCTTTTAATTTTAACCTAATCCCATGCTGTTTGTAAAGTATGGCAATGATCTCAATAGCTCCACTTGCATATATATATATGTATATGTATGTGTATATATATATATATATATTTCTATCTATTTTTTNCAAAGATATTGTTGTTCTTTCTTGCATTAGGAGATCTAGAACTGCAAATAGTCGCACTTCAAATAAAAGCTTTGGCTAGATAAGTGACTGAGGTGCCTTTTAATCAACTTTTCTGTGTTTCTGTGATTTTGACAGTAGAATCCAAGGTGTAAAGACTTTTTCTACTGAAAGATTGTAAGCAATTACTGTATTTCTTCTGTTGACACCACATTATATAATTTTTTGAATTTGCAACAGCATTCATATTATGAAAAGAATTTGTGGGCTACTATTTTTGGTTGTCTGGTTTGTTTTATTGTTATAGGGGCTTTGGTTTTGAGTTTTTTTTAATTTGGCTTTTTTATTGAGATGTTACAGACCTTAGAGCAATTTTTAATTCTCATCAAGATTGTGTAGAGGAAAATAGATCTTGAAGACTCCTAAGAGCAATAGGAATAGCAATAGCAGTACCTTTTAAAGAACTTAGAGTTTTCTTACTGGGGAGCAGGCAAGGGAAGTACATTGAATCTGAACAACTTCACATACCCTCATATTGGAGCATGGCATACTTAAATTATGCCAAAATAATTTTTGTACCCTGTCAAGTACAAATAGCACTTAATTATTCAGCTGATGCAACTCGTCAGACTGCTTCAGCTTGTGGTGGTTTTGCTGTCAAAGGACAGAGTCTGCCTACAATACATGGGAATGAGTGTTGCATAAGTTGCTTTATTCATCTATGTAGCAGGACATTTGTGAAAATAAATCAGATTATTAAGGGCTGCCTTGCTCTCACCAGTTTAAAGCTCCTGAATCGCTGGGGTGTTCAACTTTTAATCTCAGATAAAAAGTGATGAAATAGATAGCTTGGAGCTCACTTGTTAAAGATCCACATTTGCAGACCTCCTTCTGTCCATACTTAGCCTTTTCATCAAATATATAAATACCAGTGTATTGTTGATGATTTCCTGCAACATTTTGTTATATAAATAGTATGGTAGTTCATGATCAAGTAGCACTTGACAATAATCAGAATCTAGAAAAACAACCTGAGTTGATTTTCATGCAATGGTGTGAGGAAACCAGGGCTCACAGAATAATATAACACCATTGTGTGCAGATACTGTACTTGCAGGCAGGCTGACTGCTCACAGCTGCTCTGTTTTGGGCTAATCTCAGCAAGAGATTTCACAAATGATTAACCAAGTTAAGGTCGTGTGGATTCTTCTGTCTGTCACCACTTTTAACTAGAGAAATAGTCAGACATAAATTTCTGATAGGATTGAAACCCAGTGCCTGCAGCACTGTCTGCAGACAGTCTGAAGCAGTAAGGCCAGCACAGGAGGTTTAGAAAGCTTCCCCAACACCTCAGCACAGCTGTATCTGTGTAACAGGAAAGGAAATCAAAGTAACCTGGGCTAACAGATATTTCCTGTGGTTCCTATGTATATAGTGCATATATTATATATGTATATCATGTATAATATTAGTGCAAAACCACCACAAGCAATGTCACCAAACCATTGCCCCAGTTTGGATTTCTGCCCTGCACTCACTCCTGTGGTAACTCACTTTCAAGAATGCCTTCTTTTCTGAAGTGGCATTATAATAACTTCCATTACTGAACGCTAGGTTACTGTTTAATTAGTTGACATGGGTTTGGGAGATATAATTCCCCTTCTGTTTATCTACTTATTTAGCTGGTTGAACTTCAAACTTGAAGATTTAGAGCTAACCAGCAAGCAAGAATTAGACATTTGGGACCCAGTAGGGTTTTGTCAATTGATCTCCATTTTCCTGTCCTTTCCCCAGGGCAAAGTTTGCTCATCAAAGATAATTATATTTTCCTTTCTTTGTTTAAATCTTTCTTTAAGTATTTTAATTTTGTCCAGTTCCGCATTTTGAATGAGGTAAGTGATCTATTTCCCCAGCACTTTCCAAGAAATTAGGAATTTTTCACTTCTAGACAGACATGGCCCTGCATGTCTTTCATCTTCATAATGATAAGGTAGATAGTTTTGTTTCACTGGCTTGTGCTCTTCTGTTAGATTCCTAAAGGAAGGTAAAGCCTAAGGTACATTCCTGTACTTAAGCTATTTCAACTCAGGTATCTCCTTATGCCACTGTGTTGCACTTATAGTTTTGAATGATCCAGCCCTACTTAGTGCTGAAATTCTGACAGAAGTACAGCTTGAATTATAATACTATATATAATAGTAATAGAATGAGGTCCTCAACAACTAAAAATGTCCAATATCCGTAGTCTGTTTATTCTTAAGTATGAGCCTAAGAAGGTCAGATCACCTGGGATGTGCAGCAAGATAGTTATTCAGCATATTCACCAGGAGGACGCTAAAATATCTGTAGTTCACACATAGTTGCTGTGCAAAAAGCCTGATGCAGTTAATCATCAGAACAGAAAGTAAAGCCTCCCCCCTGACCCAAACACCTTCTGAAACCAAGAAACTAAAGACAAATGATAGTTATAGGATTTGTAGAGCAAGCTCACTGTAAACCTGCAATCATCTTTGACAAAGCTTCGCTGATACCACAATAGAAGTCAGTGGAATTTAATTACAGTGTGTTTCTGAGCAGCACTTTTTGTGTAATTACCATTTTTGGGTTATGTGTGAGAACACACTGTTCTGGAAGCTTTACCACCCTTGTCCTCAGGAGGGGGTCACAGGAATAGCCAAGTACTCATTTCCTGGGATAAACATTTGTGTTTTGTTTAATTTAGCCTCTTCAAAGAAATTTGCTAATGCAATTTGATTAGTAGCCAACTTCTTAAGAAAAAAAGAGCGGATCCTCCAGCCTTCTTTTGCACAGCCTATCGTATCTTCAAGCTTGATGTACATGTAAGACCACTAAAGACAGTCTTGAAAAAAGCGTGAACTGAGGTGTCTTTCATGCATAGACAATAAGCTGCTGTGTACTTCTTTCCTGTAAATGGTCTGGAAGAGCTGAAAGCCTTATCGTGTGCTTGGAAACCTGGTTGTATAACGCCACTTTAGTGGGGTTTTTTGAACACTAGATGCTTGAATAAGTGCTGTAATAATTTTCTCTTCAGTTTGGATTTTCTTTTGGGTTTGGTTTTAGTTTTTTAAATCTTCAGTTGGAGCTCTAAATTCTACTCCCAGTTACACTTATCCATTTCCCCCTGGGCAGCTAGTTGGGTTTTTTATTCCTGCTTTCTCAGAAGATACAGCATTAAGGACACTCTCTTGCTGCAGTCTGTCCCTTCTTTGTTAAGCACCATCTTCACGTATGTATTTTGATGAATCCGATCATTGTGTCTTTACAAACCTGCAGATTCCACCTTTAGCAAATAATTTCCAGTAGCTCAGCACATTCTCTTGAAGGCACTCCACATACTTCAGAGCTAATGCTTGGCCTAATCTAACCTAAGAAAGGTCACATCTTGCCATGAGCAACGAATTAATAAGTAAATTTAGCCAAGTCATTTTATAAACAGTACAACACACACCTTTCATCTCAAAAGGCAGCAAACAGATTTGTTAATTTTACGAAACACATCTTCAACAGAAATCACTGTCTTTGGTCTCATTGTGGAAGCCACAGTTTTTTCAAAACTTCATTTTTATTCTCTGTATGTTTTTATTCCAGATGATGGAACGATGGGAGAATCAAGGCAGCCCTCAAACAAGTGTGTCTGCTCCAGCTATGCCACAGAATATTCCCTATCCACCCACTCTTCACAGGAGTTCATTTCCTGATTCAACAGAGGCCTTTGATCCACGAAAACCTGACCCATATGAGCTGTATGAGAAATCAAGAGCTATTTATGAAAGTAGGCGTAAGTGAAAGCTCTCTTAACCCTGCTGACCATTTAGTATTTAAAATTTTGCCTATGAATGTGTCACTGTTGACATAATTTCTGTAATTATCTTTTGTAATTTAAAGAAAGAAACTGCATTTCTTTCCAGTAAATAGAGGCCATTACAAATTATTCAAAAATTGTACACTTAGATATTTTCTTAGATCTTGCCTGGATTCTCAGATTTGACTTTCGTAGGTGTTTTTCCTTGTATTTTTGATATCCCCATTTTGACTGTTAAATCCTTGGTGAAACATTTTACTGTGCTTTTTTTTCTTCATAGTCAACCAATAGGAATTTATCAATGAAAAAAAGTTTCATCTACTTTCACTTCAAAGTGACATTTGTTAAAGAAATTTCAAATGTATTTGTTTTTATACAAATGTCTTTGACAAGTTTTCACATTGTCCTTGGTAGTTAGAAAGTAATCCATAGCATAAAGTACTATTTGAAGACCTACACTAAACAGTACTGAGCCATCAAGATGCTCATCTTGATTTAATTTCTCATGTTTTTGGAAATATTTCACATATTTTTCACAACAAGGTTAAAAGGGCTTAGACTTATTTACTCCTTTTTTGAAGAACATTTTAGCTAAAAGTATTGTTCTAAATTGTCTGCAGCCTTTGCACTTACTAAGATCTAATCTTTAAAATAGTTTACTTTTTTACTGAAAGCTTCTTCACCCCGCCATTACTTGCACATGCCACCTTTCAACTCATTTTATAGATTACTTGAGTCTATAGATCATAATATGTTATAAATTACACATAAAATATTGAAGCTGATCCAGACCAGCCCATTAATATTAGCTGGGCCTGGAGACCTGGAATGTTCAAATTTCTTCAGCATGCAAAGGGATAGTCTGAGGGAAATACATTATTGTCCAAACACTGGGTTGATATTGTTCTTACTTGCCTTGGCCCTTACACATTAGTTTCAGCATCAGCATCTCCTCTTTGGCTATGTTATTCACAGTCCCAACAAGAAATGGATGTGCTGGAGGAACACCAGAGTTCGTTTTACACCAACTCCAAGTAAATCCTAATCTATTCTCTTCCATAATCTGGACTTTTTCTTTTTTTTTTTTTTTTTTTTTTTTTTTTAGGGGGTGCGTTTTTTTAGATTTTTTTTTTTTTGTGAAGGGAGACAGTTGTTGAGATTTTCTATTTATTTAACAAGTACCTGAAATTAATTCCCCAAATTTAAATCTATGTACTTAAATAAATTGCTGGCTATTTTTAGGAGTAGCAGGTATCTTACTCACCCTAAATATGCATTTGAGAACTTACTTAGACCCCTTTAAAAAAGTATTGAATCTTCAATTATACACTGTTAGGCATAGAAACTAAACTTTCTAGTATATTTACAAACACCATGTAGCCCATGTTAGCTGGTATTCTCAAGACAATGTACAAAAAGAGACCATAATTTTTGAAATTGTAAAACTCTTTGAAGCATGGATCAGGATGCTGTGTGGAGTAGGCCAAAGCAGTTTGGAAGGAGTAGGACTAGTTTTCAGTGAAGATTGGAAATAGTTTTCAGACATCTCCCTTCTTTCACTTTCTCTTGTGTATTAAGGGCTAGACAAATAAATAAAAATATTTGCTTGAACTGAATTGTTATTCCCCAAAGTGATAGAATTTGGTATATGATAAATTAAAAGGAAAATAATCCATTCCATAGTTAGCAAGGATTTTATCTAGTTCAGCACCTCTACTGAAAAACTCTTGGCTTTGTATAGAGCTCTGACAAACAGAAAACCCTTTGCAAATAATCATTTCCCAAATCAATGGCTTTTAGAAGTGATGTAGTTTATGAAAAATCTTTCCACTCAACAGTCAGAACCATCTTCTCTGGTTAAAGTCATCAAGCCGAGAGTTCAGACTTCCTGCATTGAAACAAATATCTCTGTAAGACAATTAAGAAAACATTATAAATGCCACATGGATATATTATATACATATTTATATGGCATTTTATTTCCTCCTGATCCCCAATATAGGCTTGATCCAACTGTGAGAATATAGATCTGACATCACCTGCAAAGATTCACTTACACCCCAGAAGATTATATATTGCATTACAGGATATATTACACCATTCAGTATTCATGGGTGCTTTCTTCAAGTTTTCTGAGCACTTCTTTGACCAAAATGAACTCTTATCTTTTACTTATATAATCTACTGTGTTAAGGAGTATATCCTTCACCACAGGAAGAACCTCTAACACATAGGTTGGAGTTATGCTCAAGCCTGTGTTTAAATGGTATAATTGCATTTGAGTTCTGTCCAAGAGTCCACTGGAAATTCTGTGTGAGGTGTTTTCAGCCGGCTGTCTAGAAAAACAAAGAATTAAAAATTGTGAAGCTGCTAGGCCCAAAACAAGAAAGTGAGGGATGAAAAGCAAGACTGCAGTAACCTCACCCTAGATTTCCAGCAGTGTCCCATCTTCCAGCTAATCCTGGAAACTTAAATTTCTTATCTTCTTACACCACTATCCCTTCAACATTTTCTCTAAGATTTGATTCCACAGTTCCCAACCAGATCTTGTCTGCATTCATTCATATCCCTTATTTATAAATAGCTGCCTCCAAAGATCTCTATTCTCCCTGACATTTTGGTTTCATGAATGCCATAAGCACACATTTTAGCAAATTCAATTTGTCAAGCCTTTGATTGCTTTTATTCTCCACATAGTTCTACTGTTTCCTGAAGAGGGAAACTACAGGAAGGAAATCCATTACTGACTTAAGTAATTGCCAACTAATTTGAGTGTATAGGAGGTAGAGCTTCAAGACAACACTGTTTCCTACCATATGGCAGTGTCAGGTTGGTTGTCTTTAGGAAGAACATGCCCTAAAAGTGCACTGGAAAATTTCAGCTTCTTGGTTTTTTTAAGCACTTCTTGTCTCAAAGCAAGTTTGTCTTATCTTCTGGCAAGACCTTCTTTTCATCTTCATCTTCTAAAAATAGGGCAGAGAAGTGAACAATCATGATCTGGAAAATTCAAAAAAAAAAGATAGTGCAGGATTTTTGTTTCTCTCACTGTGAGACTCCATAACATAACAGTTCATTTTTGTACTTCTATGGCTCTGAATTTCTACAGAGCCTTTTATCATAGGGCTTCCCCACAGTCAGCACTCACCAGGACCTCCTAAAAGCCTCCTGCTTCCCAGTCAGGGAGGGAGTGAAGCAAGTTGTGCATAACAGGGCAGTTCTGTGAGCAGCACAAGCAACATGACTCGGAGCAGAGCAAGAACTAGACCAGTGTGTTGCCTCTGGCTCATCCCTGACTAATGACAGCAAGACCAGGGCTTCAAGCAGGAAGTCCCAATGAAAAAGTATGATTTGAATTCTACAGGAACATTTTTCCACCTAAGGAACATGAAAAACCTGCAAGACCCTGTGTGATGAAAAGATTTCAGTTTGTAATGATTACATATGAATTACAAAGCACTACCACTTCTGGATGGGAAATAGTTTCATAGAGACAATCAAATGATGCATTAGTACAAAAACAGAGTGCAGCTCTATTTTGTAAGTCATAGTACCTTTGCAAATTGTTTGTCATCAGTTAGCTGTTACCTGCCAGCTCTTCCTTCTTAGCTGTCAGCAGCCTCTGCTGTCACCTATCACCTATGCTCCAAGCTCCCAGTAGACACAAAAGGGGTTTCCAAAGACTGAAGAAGGCTACCAGTTCTTCTGAAATAACTGCTTAAAAGGAAAAGATGGGAAATTGGTTTATGTTTTCTTTCTTTACTGTGTCTCTCTGGTTTTGTTATTTTTTTTTATTTTTTTTTATTTTTGTTTTGGATTTTGGAGGTTTTTTTTTATTCTCTTTCCCCCCTCTCTTCTTATTTCTTCTCCATGATGAAGAATACCTACCTAACTTTCTGCTGTGACATAATTTTGTCAACTGGATACTTTTTCCTTTTTTTCTATCCTACTATTAAATCTAAGCAAAACCTTTAGCTCCTTTCTCCTTAAGAAGACTGTTAGATTGTAATTGACAGTGTGACTCTCCTGATAACCAGGTTAGGTACAGAAGGTAGAAAATGGAACATCAGATCAGGATTTTCTATTTATGAAAAAATTATGACTTCAAATGCAGCAGATTGTTACAGCTGTAACTGGTAACTGGAGCCCTGGAGTTATCATTAGAAGACCTCATTCACCTGAATTTTCAATTTTTGCTTGTATAAATTCTCCTTATCCTATCTTATATTTTATATTTAACTCTGTTTATTGTAGATTCACAGTTTATAAAAAACTTTGTTCAGACATCCCTGTAGGCAGACATTAGTCAACCAGGAGTCACAAAGCTATTGGGAATCATAATGCCATAATATTTCTCTAGTTGAAACAGAAATTTGAGGTTGTATTCCTCTAAGGAAAGCAGTAAAATAAACATTTTTTACGTTGATTGGGTTACATTTGTCCTTCAGCTAGTGTGGTAGCCAAGGCTGGTGATGTGACACAGAAATGCCAGTAGGAAGAATGAGATAAGCCAGTGATAAGCTTTCATTAAAAGTGAAATCTGAACAATTACAGTTCCAGCTGGGAAGACAAAGCTTATTTTCTTCAAAATCTCCCATGTTATTTTTCTCCTCTGATCATAGTATTTTGAATTTCTTAAGTCCCTTTCAAATCTATCAGCTGTTTTATGCAATGTATTTTTTTTTTCACTGCCAAAGATTTCAACAAATCAGAAAGGAATCAAAAAGCAAAGTTCACCAACACCTGTGAAATATTTAAATAGCAAATGTCTTTGCATAATTAGCCTCCATGAAATAAGTTGTATTCTTAGGTGGACTTATAAAACCTTTCTGTAAGGGTCAAAGACAAGCACTTCAATTCATATTCAGGGGCTACCTTTCCTCTGGAGCATCACTCCAGGTTTTCAGCACAGATGTGCATTAAAGTAGGAAAGATTTGTCAGACAGCATTATATTGACCCACAATGTGTAACTCCAAAAATACCTGTCTTGCAGAAAAATACTAGGGCAATCAGGGTTCCTAAATTTGATACTCATGGAACATAAAAAAAAAATTAGGTGTCTAGAACTGAATATATTACCACCTGAGGGGTTTTATGGCATAGTCTACAGCTAAGCAGAATTTTCCTGCCAGTGCTTGTTGGCTGAAGAGCTACAGTCAAAAATTAAACTTAAAGATTGAAAATATTAAAATTAAAGGAAAATTTTCATATAATTGGTATTACAAATTTTTTCAGACAGAATTTTCCTGACAAACAATTTGCCTCAAACATTTTTTCCCATTTCTGCTCGTTTTTACTCTAAAAAGGAATCACATTTTTTTTATGGTGCTTTAAAATGTATGGGCATATGTGTACAGATGTATATATATGCTGAACTATGACAGCACTAAATACATAGTATTCTGAAGTATTGTGTAAAAGGGGTTTTGTATAGGCAAAGGGTTTGGTTCTAGTTTCAAACCTTCCTTGCACTGAGTTTACCATATCTTTCAATATTTCTATTCACCAGTTAGTGCCCTTTATGTCAGTAAGTCATGCCTGCCTTCACTTAGTAAATAAAAGCATTGGGAAATTGCTAATTAAGGTGTATTATCATCAACTGCTCCTTGACCTAGAGTATGAACAACTGAGGTATAGGAAGGGAATTTCGCAAAGCAATTTCCAAACAGTCCATGTTGGTGTTTTCCTTGCATCTATTGCTACCCCAAGCAACAGCATGGAGATGGTCTGAGAACTTCTCTTACTAAATGAATATAACCCATTCTTTTTAATAAGAGATGATATACAATAAAAGGAGAGGAAATTTAGCAGACTAATGTCAAATGGTTTTGTATTGTTCATCACTGCAGAAAGAATTACTCACCATGACAAAATGGATTTGTTGCTTATATGAAGTGACAGTGAAACCAAAAGCATTTTCAAATGGAATTATGAGTATATCATCATCACAGTACCATGGATGTAAAATGATTTTGATTGCTGGATTGCAAAGTAGGTCCCTAACGACCTCTGCTAATAGGAAGTGTCAGTTCTACAGCTGATGGCGGTGTTAAAGATGCAGTATTTCTTTCTCTTTAAGAATTTACACTTTACTAAAAGGTATACAAATAGATTTTGATCTGCAAAGTGGCAACATGTACCTAAGAAGTCAAAGTAAAAATGTAAGAAAACTGACTTGTAGGCACAGGGGAGTTGGCCACAGGTGAATGAGACAAGTGGGTGCTGCATTGCCTATGAGTTCTGTCAAACTGCTGCTTGCACAGCTTTGGAAAGGATATTGCAGCATAATGACACTCATTCTTCTCACTTGTGAAACTCCTATTTACCTAAGGCATGGTTAGTACTGAGATACTGAAATATAGATGTTCCCTCATGCTGGTTTTGTTCCATGTATTCAGCATTCAAAGAGACTGATCCAGAAAACAACAGAATATGGAAAGCAAATATTATCAAATATTATCCCTACCTTTCATCAGCTTAATTCTTCCCCCAGAGAATACCAGTGGCTCCACTGATGTAAATAAAAATACCCTTGTGTCACATTGTGGGTGAATTGGGCTCCTATGGCTGTATCTTGACAGCAAAGACACCTGCTATTTTCACCACTGATTTCATTTAAATCAGGATTATGTCCCAGGTCTTGTATATTGCTTGTCTCTTTTCACAAAAATTTTACAGTTTTCAGTTTAGAAACTATATGTGTAATTTATTTTAGACTAAACAAGAAGGCAGGTATGCAATATTTTAACTGTTCTATCGTCTAATAACAAAATAAGTCTTGGCTTTGCATTCATCTGACATGCAAAGAATCATAGAATGATTGCCATAGAGTGGTTTGGGTTGGAAGGGATTTACTTCCAACCCCCAAATCTTCTTGCATGGCAAGATTTCTCAAAAAGCACAGCTGCATCCTCCTTCTCCAGAGCACAGGGAGTCATCACCATGGTGGAGATTTGTTCTGATTACAGTTATACACAAATAACAGTTCAGAAGATTTCTTAATTTTACTTTCCTGATTCTTGTTTCTAGGACAGGTTAGCTGAACTAAAAAAAAGTTAATTGGTGAATTTACCAAGTATTTTATTATACTTTCAAGCTCTGCTTTGTAAGTACTTCATTCCTATTTCACATGAAAGACTACAACTACTCATGGCAATGCAGCTGCAGAGGTTCAACCAAAAAGGCATCATAAGGAGAACACAGAAATCTTATACCATTATTTTAAAAACTTTCAGCACTTTGAATGCCTCTTCATGGTGGCAGTGTTGGGTAGAATTGTCTTTTTGTCCTTCTTCTTCCTCCTTTCCTATGAGGTGGAGGCAGGACATTTAACATATTAAAAAAAATTCAATTAAAAGTTTAGAAAATGTCAAAATTAATTTAATAATAAATAAATGGAAAGTTTCAAATTGCCTTGTGTAAAGGTTAGTTTCCTATAAACCTAATTGGCAGATTTTTATAAAACAAAGCTCTCCAGGGTCTCTCAGTATTCTGGTAAAACTACCAGTCCAATTTATCCTCAGCAGATAGAAGGCACCAGGATGTGTGCAAATGATGTGCATTCTGCTCAGCTGAGGACCAGGCCCAGCAGTCCTTCCTTCTCTGTTGGAAGTTGCTTTTCTGTAGGGTCTTTGAGCACAGAACTAGGTGAGCTTTGAAAAAACTTCTTATCTCTGCATTTGTCAGGTGGAGACAGTGCTAATTCAGTCCCTTCCTCTATGTTAAACGTTCTTCACAGATCATTCTTCTTTTGAAGTTTTCTACTATTTGCTAACAGTTTGCTTGTCGCTGGAGCACAGCTATTTAGAGGATATATTTTGTTTTCCAAAGTGTCAGTGACATTATCACAATTATGTGTACTGCACAGAGACCCATACTGCTGACAGAAGATTCTTCCTAAAATGAACATTGCTTTGCCATGGTTACCAAAACCACAAATCTGTACTTAGGTTTTTCGGGTGATCAGACATTTAAAATCTTTAGGGCTTGATTCAGTATCTTCAGCCTAGCACTGTTCCAATTTTCGTGTGTGTGAATTCCTAAACTACAGTGAAAACACATGCTAGGTGCTGGATGGTTGATTACAGGATGATAATTAACACTATGAGAATCTACATGAAATTCTGCAAGGCAAAGGAACAAAAGCCATATCAGACTTCATGAGCTGAGCTTTGAAGGACACCACTTCATTGTCAGGCACTTCTGCTTGCCCAGAGATAATAGTTCCCAAAAAAAGGACACTGCTAACTTACTTGAAATATATGGCTGTCTGTCTTAACAGAGCAAGTTGTTCCCTAACTGGTCACAGTTTGAGAATGGTGGTGATTCTTTCACTTTGCTGCTTGAGGCCAGTTCTGGGTGAAATGAGAGTTGATGCAGCCAGAAATGGAAACACAGAATGAAACAATCTTACAGCAGCTCCAAAGAGCAATTCTAGCTGAGTGACCAAAAGAAAAAGCTTGTGTACCTTCAAACCTAAAATCTTACTGAGACTATCAAGATGAAATTGCTTTCCATACATTAAAATAATTCTGTCTCTTTTAAGAGTTCCTATAAAATCTCGAAAGGCTGTGAGTAAAAAAAATCATTTCTCTAAGTTTGCAGTGGAGCAGCATCAGTTTCAAAGGTTTTGGTTTTCAGGAGCTGTGCTAGTGGAATATTTTACATTTAGATAGCACATCTCACCTGAAGGATCCCAAATCCCTGTCCAAAATCTGAAGTGTGTGGAGGAATTGCCTCCTTTAACCGTCAAAGTAAAGACATGCAGCCACCTATAAAGTCAAACAACATAGCCCACATGACACAACACAGACAGTAAACACAAATACAACAGGAACACCAACTAAAAACAGATGTCCCCATCCTGTGGACCTGGATTTGCATAGATCAAGGCTGTTATCCAAATATCCTTACCAAAAATTTTTTAAGACATCTCCATTCTTGGGAGACAACTTTTGGAAAATATCTTTTCCCTGCAACAACCAGTTCAGTATTATCTCAGTGAACTCTGAATTACTCAGCTGCTGCCATTGCAGCCCATGCTGCCTTTAGGAAGCAGTCCGCCAGAAGGCAAGTGGCTTTAGTCCAAATTCTTTTGAAGTGGTACAGAGCTTCCCACAGAGGAAATATTGTATTAGTCTCTCATCACACCCTTCTGTCTTAGGAAGATAGTATATACTCATAGGTTGCATCACTGTCCTACAAATGCTGTTGTGAAAAACCTTACCTCCTTTATAGCATGAAATATGCATAGTATGATATTCTGGCTTAGAGTCACATAAATGGGATACTTTCTTTGCCCTTTTGTTGTGTGTAGGCCAGTAGACATCACCTCTCCTTTGGAATATTTTGCAGTTCACTCTGGATGCTGCAAAATAATAAAACAGAAATTCTTGTCCAGAATATTTCAAAATTAGCAAAGGAAACATGACCAAATTCTGCTATGGACTCATCCAGATTCCTCTAATGCAAGCAAAGCAGTTTTGTATGAAAACAAGACAGTTATTTGCTGCACTTCATATAGTAAAATACAAATACTTTGAAACTATTTCATAGAAAGTATGTTAAAGGGATTTACGTGCATTTACCTTCGTGTACAACCAGTTGTTGTTATTGGCAACATACTTCCCTCTAGCAAAATCTTCCTCTTCCTGATGATAAAAGACATTTTGCAATTGAGTTGTATAAAAGCAGGGGTCAAGGCATCTGTGGGTCAAGTCATCCAAACACACCCATTTAGCTTCCCCTTTTATCACTGTATTTGAATAAGCACAAATACTGTCACTATTTTTCACAGTTTTAACCAAACAGAAAATTTTATCTTCATCAGAGCCTACACTGTGCTAAAGAAACATTACCACCTCACCGTGTTTTTCACTTTGCACAGAAATGGACAGGGGAGTCTCAGTCTAGCAGGAGTATGTACATGTACCATATGAAAAGTCAGGAAGGAGGGGAGGAGAAAACAAAATTTCAAGAAAAAATAGAAATTGCATTTTAGTAATTCAAAACACAGCAAAGAAATTGATGCTGCATCTTTAAATAACTTGAGAAATGTATTTCAACTTTAATTCCCCATTTTCCTATTCAGAACAAGTGCTGCCCAGGACTGGTTTTCGAGCGGATTCATCTGGCAAGTATTCCTCAGCCTTTGTTTTCTGTAAACTAGTTGTCCTTCATTTTATGTTTTAGCTATTCTTTTTTTAATCATTTCTCAAGATGATGGACAGTCCTGACTGCCCAGTCACCATTTTATTGTATGATCTTTGTGGGGTTGTAGAATACTTATTCCAAATCTTTTTATAACAGACTTGCATTTTGAGCAAGGAAAGGTATTTCTTTTTCCTAAGCCAGTTTTCATTTATGTTTTACTGTGTTTTATGTGTACTTTCATATTAGTGTTCACTCTCTAGCATAAAAGTGTACCTCTATAGCTCATGCCAAAATCTAAGCTTAAGCAATCATTTTTTTAAATCTGAATTTAATTCTATCTTAATTCTATCACCAATTCCTTGCTTCCATACTTATATCTTGTGCTGTAAAAATGTAAAAGCAAAACCTTTCCATATCAGGAAATTTTTGGGGTGTCTGAGTCAACACTGATCTTGTAAAATGGCAATGGACCTTTTTAAAAAAACAGCAGTATTTGGTTTCCCAGTGTTATCATGCTAAGTAAACTGTTAAAACATGCATTCCATACAAAAAAAAATTGATGTTTTGACAATCCTATCAAAGTTTTTCTAGCCCCACACAAGTTGGACAGAAATCCTAAATTATATATAACATTAGACTGGCTTGGCATAACCCAGTAGGATTTGAATACTGTGAATACACATTGAATAACTGTTAACACCCCAGTTCTTTTTTTATTTTCTTTGATGATTTTCATGTTGAAGTTTTTATTTGCCAGCTTTCCTCTCTATTAATATCAAGAGGGAATATGTATGCTTTTTTAAAAAGCTACTCACATTGCAGACCAGCAGATCCATGACTGTTTTCAAGCTTTTCACCATCTTTCAAGAGCTTCTGAAACTCAGATGAAATTATTGTAGTTTTGTGTCAATCACAATTCACAATTTATAGTTATTTGTATAAACAAAAACCTTCACCATCTTCAGCAAAGGAGTCCAAATTAGTTTTTCTTTTCAGTAAGTAGCTGAATATACCTAGACAGCCTGTAAAATTATTACAGCAAAGCACTTCATCTTTTCTTTAATTGCAGTATAGATTTAATAAAAAATTTTATATCAACATTTACAGGATCATCCCAAATACCAGGTTTATCACTGTAAAATCACATAGCACTTGTTCAGCTTGTCTCACACAGAAAATTAATTAAGCATTTTCTGGTATATATTTTCTCAACATTTAAGAAACAACTGAATGTATGCTTATCAGTGTGTAGTTCACCCAGCAGTTCAGATGAATACAGTGCAGAAAGGTAGCTGGGAGTTGATAATCACATCTTCACCTGTGAGGTCTCACTATTTTTCAGTAACAATCTATTCTGGTACCATTACATTTAAAGCAAATCTGCCATTGTTCAGGAACTACAAAGAATTTCCCAATGCTGTTTACTGTTCTCACTGTGCAGCAATGATCAGATCACAGCTTGTCCAATACCATTCTCAAATTCATGGGGGAGCCAGCTGGTTTTATAGCCTAGCAAAGTGAATTGGTGTGATTTTTTTTCTTCCAGGCCAAATGAACTGTTAAGAAATATAAATGTGTAGAGAGACAAGGAAGGACAGGGAGCATTGTCATTCTGGCAGAGGATATCTGTATTACATGATCAAAAATGTTTACTTCAAGATGAAACTCTCCTTTCAGTAAAACTGGTAGGAGACAGAACATTAAGGTACATTAAGTTGACTGGAAGGATAAGCAAACTGGAAAAGACAGTGTTAATTCAGTATTGGCTTTTCTGCAAGCCTATTCATTGCTTCTTACTTGACATGAACCACAAGGTGCTAATCTAGGCTAGCAAGAGAAAACAAAAAGGCACATTTTCCATAATGAAGTTATATTAACCAACAGTTTGTAGTATATTGCAAGGCACAGGAGTGTCATTTTCTGTAAGTACAGGTAATTTTCTCTGTATGATCAACTGAAAATCTGCTTCGGCAAAGAAAACACAAAATTTAGTCTATCTAACAATCTTTTGTGAGGAACAAAAACATACCAGAATCCTGGAGAAGCAAGCACTAGAGGAATATCAGATGAAATGTAATCATTTATATGGGTAAGAATACTTAATCAATGTATATTCAGGGATATTGAAACTGCTGTCACATAGTCATAGGGGCTTTTAGTAAATCTACCAAACATGAGCTCCTGTAGGAAAAGCACAAAGTAGTGAACAACTTACCTGACTTTCAAAAACAACAAAAAAAGGATCTCAGCAGCAGCAAGGCTTTAGAACATGTTTTTGATCAAAGACTAGCTGCTGATATGGAGATAAACTGAGAGCTGTGCAAAGGGAGTTTAGCAAAAGTTGGTTGGTCAGACTAACTCAGTAACTGATTTTTTACACCATACAAGTGATATGTGCTTAATTAAGCTATAATTTAAATTTTACAAAATTCCTGTTATAATCAAAACACTTCCATGTTAGCCTGGAAAAGACAGAGCTTAGCCTGAAATGTAAAGAATGGCTAGAAAGCAGCTAAGCAATTCTGCTAGAAGAATCTGGACTGAAAGAGTAATATTACTGGAGAGCCTTGCAGTAAGTCTTCTGTCTTTATTTTCATGAATCACTTATGCACAAAAACCAAGGGTAGAAGTCAGGTCCACTTTCAGATTCTACTTTCAGGAATCTATGGTGTAGCTGTCTCCAGAGCAATGGAAGGGTGGTCAGTGCAGACAGTGGAGTTTTATCATACCCAACATGAAAGCTGAAATAGCCAGCAAACAGGTTTGTGTACCAGTCAGCCTCTGCAGATCCTGTGATATTGTGATATTTCTGCCAGGTGGGTGATGTAGTGACAAAGGCCACAAACAAGCTCAGTTGCCAGTGTCTTCTTTGCCTAAGTCTTTAGTGGTAAGGTCTGTGTGCTGTTTTCTTGCACAGGTTTGCAATAACAGGAAGCTGGACTTGATGACCCAGGGATCCTTTCCAGTCCTGTGTTTTGCTTCTTTAGTGGGACAGAAAAGAACATTATTTTTTAAAAGCAATTTTCAGTGGCCTGGTAAGAATTGGCAGACAATGGGCTCAACAGAATTCCAAGTCTTTGGGAAGGAAGGCTTTTCTGAATGAACATTGTGGCCCAGTCAATTAATCCAAAGGCTTCCAAACTGTGTTAGGGCTCATAGAAAAGTATGCCCCTATAAAGTGTTTTTTAGCCTAAACATTTTCATGCTTCATAACATATTCGTTTTTTCAACCTGGCTTATCTATTCCATTCAAAACGGGTGGAAAAACAGCCTCTTTTAAAAAAGAAATAGTACTCCTGGTGCCAACACTGGTTTGGATCAGCTTTGTCAATACATCTGAGGGAAGTTTTCAGAACAGTTTGCCAGAGCAAGTATTTTTCATGACCTAATATTCTTATACTTTCTTACTCTGTTCCCAACTGTGCATATTCATTTACTTGTGCCCAGTAAAGGGAGCACTCAGTTTGTGACCCACTGCTGGAGACAGTGCCTTTGAGTGTTAAACCTGGGTTTAATGGTGATCACACTGTGTCTGTCTGCAAAGCCATCTCCCTAGTGCTAAGCCCCATCCTTGCAGGCACAGCAAATCAGGTAAAGTATCGCTTTCACCTGAAATTCCTTTGCCTCTCACAACTTTTAAATTATTTGCATTAAGCTAACATATTGTACACACCCAGAATTTATTTGCTCCTTTATTTAGGTTTGAGACACCTCAAATACACTGAAAAAGTCAGTATAATAAGCTGTTTGGTTCTGTTTGAGTTTGTCTTCTCAATATATGAGAAGCAATTTGGTAGGGAAAGGTAATACTTTTATTCTACCAATTGAAATATTTGTGATTCAGTCTCACTTTCACCAATACAGATTGTTGAAATAATGCACTATGCTGCTGTTTACAGAGGATTTTTATTGCACAGTCATAGTATAGAGCAAGTACATGTTGTTCTGTATCTGTCTTTGCAGTATTACCTGACTAAAACAAATCAGGCTTTAATCCCAGACTACACCTGGCATGTGCCCAATTCCACAGTTTATGAAGTGTCCATTGATGGCTCTGAGGGGAGATCTATAAGTGAGAGCTGCTGAAGTACAGTATTCCAGCCATCTGTAATGCCTCCTGTCCTGAGGGAACAAGGCACAAGTGGAGACACTTAGGAGCAGTTTGCTGAAATAAACCTTATCATCCCATTTTCTGTTGGGGTCAGCAACAAGCTGACACTGACCAAAAGCTTTTGTGTCACAATGTATAGATCAGAGTGCAATTCAGAGGAAAAACCATTCCTGTAGTCACTGCTTTAGGTGATGAGCCTAAAGCATCTCTGAGCATGCAGACAAAGCAATAGTCACAACAGACAACAGACAACTTCTTAGTTGCTTAGTTGCTCTAAATGCTTATGATTTCACTTCATAATATTTGAAAATTATATTATTATTATTAACCCAGAACACTGTCTTCTTTCAAGTGAAGCTAAAGACTTTTATAAGAAACTGACTTTTAAAAGACTCTGTGTTCCTCAACTGATATATTCCAGGACATAATATACCTGTCTAGAAACAGGTAGGCATATGGAAATGCAACCTTATTGATTCATAAAGCCATTGAGACTTTAATTGAGTAGTATTAAGGAGTTCAAGTTAATGATGTTTAGTTTTCAATTTAAAATCTGAGCCCGAGAGGTTTATAATTATAATTTTCATCAAAACTCCTTATTGAGGGTATTACCTGAAAGTGGAATACTTAAAAGCTACATTACATAAAAAGACAAATAGAGAGAGAGAGAGAGAGAGAGAGAGAGAGATGTGTTTGTAACTGAAATGGCCTGTAATGATTTTCATATTTTTTGAGTTGGACTGATGTATCTCTATCTCCCATTTCAGCTTATTCTTTGTAGGATGTAATGAACTGCAAGGAAAAGACAAATTAAAGACCAGAGGTGGATGAACAGCAATCCATTATACAGTCAGTTTTAGGAAGAAGACACATTTATAACCTCTCTTTTGGACAGACTTTTCCATACTGTTCTTCTGTGAATGTATTCTAGTTTGGTTTAGTGTGTTCTACTGAACATAACCATCCTCCAAGAGACACCTACATTTTCAATTCTCTTCCTTGTCCGTGGCCCATTTGTTTCCACCAGCTCCAGCTAGGATGCCATTAGTCACGTGCATTAAGCACAAGGTGGGAGGGAAATTGGTGCAAATTCTCAGGATAAGACCAAAATGCTTTGTTCTTTAAACTGGATTTCTCTTTAAACCAGGTCCTGATTACAAGGAGCTGGATGTTCACCTTCGGAGAATGGAGTCTGGCTTTGGCTTCAGGATCCTGGGAGGAGATGAGCCTGGACAGCCTGTGAGTTATTTCTTCTGAGTTTCCTTTTCCTTCCACATTCCAAAATCTGTGTAAAGGTCAGAAAAATATTACTACATAACTGAAACCAAATGAACACCATGTTAAGGCTATAAGTAAAATTACTTTTATTCATCCATAGAAAAAGACAGAACTTTCAGGTTGTTCACATCTAAAAGATGTCACAGTAAATTAAGTAAGAATAAGAAGGCATTAAGGTAGAAACAGAGCATCACTCATCCTATTACTGCTGAGTGTGACCTGGAATCTCTTAACCTTGACTTTCCAAAATCAAGTTTAAGCAGAATATTCTAAAAATGCAATTATGTAAGACTATCCATAACCATGTTCAGAGTAGGCAACTTGTATGCAAAATATATACATAAGGTTAAAAGACATGGTCAATGATGCAGTTTATTTCTAGAAACAGAAGATCTCACCAGGGAGTGATAGTTAATGTTCCAGGTTAGATAACAACATGTTATCTAACAACAGGCAAAAAAATATAATATCTATATACCATTAGGAAGAAGCATCCCTGTAATCAAGTAACAGGTAAAATGAACATAGATGGTTTGCTAATAAGATATAATATAAAAGAAACCATATATACAATATTTAGAAGAAGCCTTGTAGAAGCCCAGAAAATAAGGGTAAAATGAGCATGAGATACCAGAAATGTGTACACATTTTGATAAATTACTGATCTATCTCAATACTATAATTTTGAGAACAGGCAGAATTAATACTCCTTCAGAAAAAACTCAATGGTGTGACTGTAGTTTGACAGCTAGGACCAATCTCAAGTCAATAATGATAGTGCTTTATTATCACAATTTTAAGCACAGTCCTGTGTTACCACATTTCTGAGATAATGTATAATTAATTATTAGATTTGTATATTTCCTAGTTGGTAATTTATATATTCCACGTTCAAATTAATACAGAATGGTATATTTTTCATTCAAGCCTTAAGGTTAACCAGCACATGGCTTTGAGAAACAAAGAAGCTCTTATATTTTAGAATTGTCAACATCTCTCAAAGTACTGATAAATCTTAATAGTTTACTGATGTCTCCCATGAAAAGAAGATAATGCAGTGTATTCTAAAAAGAGAGGCTTCAAATGCTGTTTGAAATGCAGTCTAGTTTAGAATAAGTGTTTTGAATGTTTTTTCAGATATAAAGTATAGCTGCTCAGAAGGACTCCAAAACAGCACTGCTCCATCCTCTGCACTTGCAGTGTGCCTGAAGCCCCTCTGACGTGTAACTTCCTTCTGTGGAGTATGTCCCAGTGCACATAAAAGGAGGCCACTGAGCCATCATCTGCACACTCTCCAGCTAAGCATTTTCCCTGTCCCTTCTGGATAACCCAGCCAGTGCAAGTTCTCACAGCGCACATTCTGGGTGAAGCCAAAAAGGAAATCTGTGAGGTGTCAGTAGAAATGTTCCATCTTCTCTTCTTATACTGTTAGGAAATGGAACTAGAAAGGCACTACCTTTAAGATCAGGTTGGATGGAGCTTTGAGCAACATGGTGTAGTGGAAGGTGACCCTGCCTATGGCATGGCAGGGAGATTGGAGCTAGAGGATTTTTAATGTCCTTTCTAAGTCAAACCATTCTATGATTATTTGAAGATTTGGAGATCTCCTTCTACCTGGACAGTAATGTCTAATGGCCTTTCCTGTCTCCCTGTCTACAGGTCTGCTCAATATTTTGTGAGAGGCACTCTTGGTGTCTCCTTTATTGCTTTTTTCATCACAAATGGATAATTAAGCAGTCACAGACTAAGTGTCTGACTGGCTCTGCTTGTTGGAGGTTTATGACAATCTCATGGGGAAAAGTGCAGCTCAAATGCCTTATCTAAAAGATGATTATTTATATAAAACTGAATGATTTCAACCTAAAGGACTAAGATAAAACTCATGTAGTATATCTGATATTCTGATAGCTCATATCCATAATGCATGCCAGAGTTGTGAGAGACTTGAGTCTCTGCTCAGCAACCCAGTAGAAAGGAAATTTTGAGACAAGCCTTTTGCCCTGCAGCTACATGCATTATGCGCTGAAGTATTACAGAGGATCAGCTCTTTCTAGTGTCTCTTCAGCAAAGGACTGACCTGACTTTACTGTCTTAAGTCAAAGAAACATAGCTGGATATCAAGTGCAGAGATAAGCACCCTGCTATTTTTGGAGAGCAGGACCGAAAACGCTGCCCCCTGTGAACCACCCTCTAACACGTTTCACTGTCCTGAACAATTGCTCCCAGCCTGCCCTTGGCCTCAAGGTTGCTATCTCTGTTCCATGGTTTGCACATACAAAAACATTTTCCCCTGAGACCTATCAATCCAATGGGCTTTATGTCTCTCCTCAAACATTTCTCAAAGTCCTCAGGAGTTAAGAAGATCCCAACTTGAAGCTGAGGATTGCACAAGGCAAAAAGGCACCTTCTTAGAATTAAGTGTTGCAGTGCTGAAGTTTTCAATTCTCACTCCCTCATTGCTGCCCATCTTGTTTTCACTGCTCAAATTCAACACCAATAAACACAACAGATGTACTCTTTTTTAGTGTTCCTCTATTTTGTATTCAAAGTACAAGACTTCTTAACTCTGTTCTCTCTCCTCCACTGCTTCCCTGCTCCCCCATGGACAGCCCACCTGCAGCCTCCCATTCCTTTCACCTCCAGAAAAGGAGAAGCAGTTTTTGCCTGTTCTCTAAACCCCTGCCTTTCCTATGAAACAAGAACTGAGACGCTTTGAAATTTTTATTTCAGCTCTCCTGCTGTGCAGTCAGGTAACACAGAACAAAAGGAAGCTTTTGTCTTTGTGGTTTGATTTCTAAAAAGGAATATGGATTCCTCAGCATAAGGCAATAACTTTTTCAAAGAAGCAGAATCCAAATAAAGTTATTTTAGAAGGATAATACTGACACAATAGACGGACTGTTGCTTAGTTTCCTTCTAGTTATATCATCTACCTTAGAAGGAGAAAATGCTGCTGTACTACTCCATGTTTGTAAATGTAAAAATTCTTTTGAAAGGAAATACTTAGATTGATTGAGAAATTTCAAATATCAAGACTGTGGGTTGTGCCAGTTCCAGTCATCCCTCAAATCTTACAATATTGCACTACAACAGCTATTTATCCCATCTCCCAGTAACTTGAGGATTTAGAGATAACTTGACTCTGTTACAGCGAATTATAATACTACTGAAAGATTACAAAAACACATAAATTGGAACTTTACTGAAGTTCCAAATTGCTGTCCCAAAGGGGAGATGTATGTTGCATACATTTGTGCAGCTCAAACTCAGAATCACAGGAACACATACATAATTTCTCTAAGAATTTTATCTCTTCAACACAGATGGACTGGGATTTTTTTTCAAAATTGTCCTCAAGATATATGTTTGTATTCTTTTTATTATCAATGCCAAGATACATTCTACATATTTTTCTACATTTCTAAGACATAGAAATCCATAGAGCAAAATGTTAGGATAAGGCCATGCCTTGGAAAGTCCTATTTTAGCAATGATTAGAGAGAGTTCAGATGATTACCTTGGATTTAGACATTCATCGATACTTAAAATTAGATGAATCACCCTTTATGTGTATATACTTAAATTTTGCCATGTGCCTGTGGAGCTACTGTGTTACATTCAGAGAAACTAAAATACAAATTCAGATAATTACCAAGAATCACAAAGAAAGTCAGTATCAAAGCAGATTAGCCTGTATAAATTAATAGACACAGACTTTAATTTCAGATTATGTTCTGCCACAATCATCCTGATCCCATAATTTGTCACGTTTAATCTCAAACAATAGGAGAAACTTTTCTTTTTCTCTACCACACACTCTTTATTGCTTACATGTCATTATCCTTTTCCTCATGCATTCAAAGCAATCACTTGCCAGTATGAAACTGCATTTCAGAGCTAATATAATCCTGATCTATATTTTTCCAATTTGTGCTTTGTGTGTAGAATTGATAAGTATTATGGCAACTACTCAGGCATGAAATGAGAGCAGATACTGGATAAGAAACAAATTCAGACACTGAAAATGAAAAAGTAGGAAAATTAAGTTATTCTTGCCATTAAATGTACCAAATAACAGATATGATGGCCATCATCTTGATAAACACACCTAGCTGAAATGTTTGAAGTATGACTCTGCTGCTTATGTTAGGAGTCCAACAGTGAGATGAGTAGCACAATCATATTCCATGGTGGACATGTGAAATATCAGCAATAATTACTTAGAACTAGAAAGTGGTTTTCCAGTTTGCTGTGTATACTGATGACCTACTATGCTGTGATCTGCATTTTGTTTTTCCAAAGGTTAAAGATGCACAAATTGTTTAATATTTTGTCAGAAGATTGTGAAAAAACTGCAAATGCTCAACAAAACCAAAGGAGGAAGCCAGTCCCTACAATCTGCCAAGCTGCAGAGGGTTATCACCCATCTCTTCTCAAAATAACTGGGAAGAAATTCTTACTCATGTGAGATGCCTAATTCTCAAATGTTTTGAACATACTTAGTGGAGATCTAGCTAAACGTAGCCTTGGAGAGCTTTTCTTCTGTCCAGTAAAGGAGCATAAATGCATATTTCATAGTTGAATTTTGCACAAAGTATTTTCCACAGCTTTGAGGCATATTCTTTCACCATTTGAAGAACAGAATGGAGAACCTGAAACAGCCTCTCTAGCCACTCAGCCTGGCACTGCCTAACAGGATCCCAGGAGCGCCAGAAAGCAGGAAAAAAGCTGCATCGTGTTCTCTCTTTGCTAAGTTTTGAAAGCAAAAGTAAGCCAAAGAGAAGCTAAAAACTAGGGAAACTTCTCCAGGCTCCGCACGGGGTTTCATTTAAATACTCTGCTGAGATACTTGCAACTCTGTAGCTGAGATCACAAAAAAACCAGGGGTCCACCTGTGTGACTACCACATCTAGCCTTTGCAATTCATCATGAAAAGCAATGCTTCATAGCTTTTATCTTTTATTATTTAAAGCAGATTGTCACATGGCATGTCATACCCATCATTTTGTGCTCACTCTCACACTGAAAAAGAGAACAGAAAATTTGGAACACGCTCTGTGAATGCTTTAATATTCTTTCAAAGAAAGCAGGTTTTGTTTGAATCAACCTCAATTGTTCTACCAGTTATTCCACAGGGAAAATATATACGTCTTCTAATAAATTATGTGAAATTATCTGCATAGAAAGTAGAGAAAGTCATTAAAAGGTTTTGGACAGATTTTTTACTAGTTTATGTGTCCCATACAAACTACATTTAAATGTTGATTTGGGAAAACAACATCTGCCCAGGGCAAGCTCACATTTTTTCCTCTTTTTATCCATTTTAATCAAGCACTGCCTGAGCAATCATTCATTATGAGTAATAACACTGAACATAGTACTTCTTTTCCCCTAAAGAGTCCCGAAGTGAACTCTGTGTAGTGGATTCACTCCCACTGCTGACCTCAGGTACATTACTCCAGGTGCTTAAATCACACAGCAGTGAAGAACCTTTGACAAGGAATACACAGACTTGCTAATTTTAAATGAAAAAGATCCTTACATGGAATTAATCTCTTTAAGTGTTGTGTGTAACGTACTCTACAGTTAGAGCCAGATAATCTTGATTTGAACATATCAAGGAGAATTCAGATTAGGGTTCTCTGGTGTAGCTCTCCTATGCAGGTAGGAAACACTTTACCTTCTTACCAAAGGCAAGGAGGCATCTTCAGTCATACCCACGAGAAGACAAACACCGCTTTCAGACACACAGAGATCTCTTCACCTGTGCTACATCACTAGCTTAATTTCAGAAGAAAGGGGAAATCCCTGCAGTATCCCTGTCACTAAACTGGAGGCTCGGTGTAATATATGTGACAGGATTTTGTTTCTTTGCTGCCTAGATTCTCATTGGAGCAGTAATTGCCATGGGCTCTGCAGACCGAGACGGCCGCCTCCATCCTGGGGATGAGCTGGTGTATGTCGATGGGATCCCAGTGGCCGGCAAAACCCACCGATACGTGATTGACCTCATGCATAACGCTGCCCGAAACGGGCAGGTGAATCTCACTGTGAGGAGAAAGGTGCTACCCACGGGTGAGTGAAGGCTGGGAAAGGTGCAATGCTGACAGCTGTTTAAAGCTGGGGTGTTTTTAAAAAAATAGAGGAAATCAAAGTGGATGTTTGTGTCATTTTGAGGAAAGAATAATTGTAAATATATGTCCCTTGTTTCCCTTAAAAAAATACTACAACTGAGTGTTGTTTCCTTCAGAAGTGGAAACATACTGGCAACCCTGGTGTGGTGATCATAAGTGCTCTGGATTTGTTCCATGCTGTCTTGGTCTGTGCTGTCTCCTCTCGTCCACTTTTGGGACTAAACATTCACCTGAGTTAAAGCCATTTGAGCTGAATATGTCAATAAGAGAAAGGCTCAAAGACTGTTAACTGTTCAGGGCAGGAACTCATTTCACTCTTGTATGTGTTAAAAGCCCATTTCTGGTCTCACTGATGTCATCTGGAATTTCCCACTGAACTGCAATGCAAGCTGGCTGAAAATCTTCTGTAGGGCACAAGTGGCTCCTAGGAACAGGGCCAGATTCTTCTGTCAAGCAGATACATTCAGAAAATGAACCTAAACCAATATGAAGTATTTGTAGTAAACGAGACATTTAGAACAGCTCAGTCTCAGTTGCCGAAAAATATCGGAACCTTGAAAAATGTGTGTCAGCATCTATTAAAGCTTTAATGGGAGAATTTGACGACTTTCTATTACGACCTTTGCTTGTTTGAGGAAAGAAGTTTATTTAAGAACTTCTAAAGCATTTTTGGTGAGTACACTTCACTGAGGTACCAGAAATGAGCAAAACCGCATTCCCAGCCTGTCCTGTCTTCTGCCTGCCCGTGCCCCAGACCCACCGTCACTGCCTGCTCCGTTCCCCTTCGCTCCTGTGCCAAAAAGCCGCCCTCCCACTCCCCCTCGTCCCCGCCGCTCGCTGCCGGCCCCCTCCCGAGGACTGACTTTCTTCTGTTGCTGACTCCAGACTCCTCCAGCCAGAAAGGTGCCCCCGCGCCGGGTGCGACGCCCCCTCGCAGCTCCCCCAGCGCGAGGAAAATGGCCAATAACCAAGGTAATGCCGAGTCCTCGCCTCAGCCCCGCTCCCGGCTCAGCCGGGAACACACAACGAGCACAGACTGCATGCCAGCCTTCGCTGCTGCTGCTTAAATATTGAAGGGTCCACCAGCCACTCTGGGCTCCTGGTGCAGACAGTGAAGCAAGCTGGTAAATCACCTGAAGTTATTCTTGGGCCTTGAGAGTGCCACACCAGGGAATGGAGCGTGTAGCTCATTAATGTTTAAGCGTTTCAGGAGCTGAACAGGATTTAATGTGGTGTGTTACAACATAAGCTTTGTGGAAAAATTTAAAACAACAGATGTTGGGTGTGACTGAAAAATGCTATACTAATACATCAGGCCAATTGATTTCATGGGAATTTCTCACTAGCATGAATGTATACAAAAGAGGGATCTGGGGTTTTCCTTACCTGTCTGTAGCTTAGCTCTCACCTGAAATTACCATTTTGTACAAATATTTGCCCAGATCTGGAACAGAAAATCACAATTCACAAGCTCTGGAAAACAATTTGATAAGGAAAATGTGATATTTGGAACAACATGGGTTAAAATGCCATTTTTTCACAGGCAGAAGCAAAATGTAATTTTTCTGATGAATATCTATTGCACAGTTGACAGTTGAATAGCCATTTAAGCTTTTTCTCCTTTATCATTCTTTTTCTATATCTAATGGCATTCAATTGCATTCTTTTATGGCCAAACCAGCTCTTGGTCATTCTACAGGGTAAGAGAATTTCCTTTCTGTTGCAGCCATACTGACATAAACAATATTCCGCTTTCTGAAACACGACAGCCACAAAATGAGAATTCTCTTGTCACTGACTATGGCATTTAGTTGCAGATTTGGTTCAATAACTCTTGGAGACTTTCAGGAGTACAATAATTGTTTGTTTTTCTTCCTCTTTATACTCTCTAATTACTTTATTTCATAGTTGCTGAAGGACTGCTAAAGGACACACCTGACTGAGAAAACAACAGCTTGCCCTTGGATGCTGTTTATTTTATTAATAAATACACACACTGAAGGTCTAATTTGCAAACTCTCTATCTAGGATGTATGTGTATATGTGGGAGCTCCTCACATGTTTATTAAAATTACTCTGCCACTCTTATTGCTCCAAACAGAAAACATAATACTTACATTTATCTGAAAGTTCTGTATTAAAACTGTCAATAAATGCTGATTTGTGTAAACAACTTAGATCTGCAAGGAATATAAATCTTTTTTTCCCATCTGGAGGTGTAACTTTACTGTTTTCAATGGCCAAAATGCTCACACTAAAAAATGTGTAATCCCACAAGTTTTAACTTGTTTCCTGTTCTTGTTACTGTAAAGCAATACTAAAGTGTGCATGGACTCCATTTTCACTTCTGCCCCTTTTGAACTTGCCAAACAAGAGCATCTCCAAACCTTTAAATGACCACTGCTTCTGCCATGACACCACAGAAAAACTACTTGTGATCACTTTTCGTTGTATGACAGCTCTGCTCAGTGAACATCTTTTGAACATGCTAATCAACTTGTAAGAAGAACATTATGCAGCTAATCCTAATTACTCTGTTAGCTCCCTGCTTAAATTCTTGTAATCCAAACAAATAATTTTTTATTGGATTAGACGGTCACATTTTCCTCTTGATGACAGATCAGCCGGCAGACAAGGGAATAGCGCTCGGTAACGTTTTTGCAATCCAGACAGACACTGTTTCTTACTTTCCTTTCCTCTCTTGTAGCTAGCTTAGCAGTCAGTGTTCATGCTTGCTTTATCTGATTGCCCTTGAACGTTCTGCATAATTGTGTAGATTCCTGTCTCTCTGCATCTATTACAGCTCCTGGTTTAATACTTGGGGTAGTCTGGTCTGTAGACAGTCAACTGTATTCATGTTGTGTTAGCAAGTGTTCTGTAAGTCACAGAGCCACTGAGCAAGTCAGCCTGTGACACTGGTGTGATTTATGTTGTAGGAGAACCCTGCCCAGAGAATGGCAGAAGCCCAGGCTCGGTGTCCACGCACCACAGCTCTCCAAGAAGTGACTACACGACTTATGCCAACAGCAACCACGCTGTCTCCAGCAGCAATGCTACACCGCCCGAGGGCTTCGCCTCGCACAGCCTGCAGACCAGCGACGTGGTCATCCACCGCAAGGAGAACGAAGGCTTCGGCTTTGTCATCATCAGCTCCCTCAACAGGCCCGAATCTGGCGCCACAATAAGTAAGCAAATCACGTTTTTCAGTTCATATTTCTCTAAGTTTGCCTCAAATTAAAAAAAAAAAAACTAAACAAAACAAAAACAAACCCAATGGTTAATTTAAACGTATCTGCTAATAATTTATCGCTGCAGAGATTTAAACTGAAGATACTCTCAATGTTTATTCAGGGACGCTGTTTCTCTGTTTTGTCTTGGACAAAACCAAAGGTTATTCTGGCCCCTCGAGCTCTGTGCTTCCCACACTTCTTTCTATTACTTTAACAGAGTAATAGAGGATTCACCCACCAAGTAGATTTTCTCTCTTATTATGTCTCAAAGAGACTCTGTAAGTAAGAAGCAGGGTTATGTGAATAAATTATTCTCCCACGTGAAACTGAATTAGACTTGTTTTTTAATAAATCAAGATGAAGTTCAGCAAGTTGAAAAAAAGCTTAGATCACAGCAAACCCTATGACAACAGCTGTCCAGTTATGGGACTGCAGAAGCAACTGTAAATTGGGAAAACTTTTTCGATGCAGGTGCAGAGAGGCTGATTTAACTGAGTAGAGAATAGACAGCATAAAAAATTACAGCTGAATACAGGGGGATAGGTGTATCTCTCTGTACCCAGTAGAACTGTTCAGAAAACTAACTTTTTCTGTGGGTCAGTTTCATTGCTTTAATATAGACATCTGGTGCCACTTGAGCTGTCCTGGGTACATGCAGGGAGAAGTCAGGCAGATGTGACATAGGACCTATGGAATATTCAAACCCTGGTAGTGGCAGCTGGAGACACAGGGGCACCTTTGGGTCTTTCCAAGGACAGTTAACCCAGTGAGAGCTGAGCCCTCTGGAAAAAGGAAGAAAAAAAGGCTTTATATTGAGAGATGTCCACATTCCCCACCAAATAAAGTTAACCACAGCTGAAAAGCCAAGAGAAGTGAGAATATTTATAATTTTGCAAGTTGCAGTCTAATACGATGCTTTCCCTACATTAAAATATATTTTGAAGGAACTGTTATTTTGCCTGAAACTGACAAAATAAAATCCCAATTTCAACATTTAGGGCTTAACATCAGTCTTCTAGATTCATACCTGAAAAGCAGCTAAGAAAGTACTGGGGAAACCTTGTCTCACAATAGCAAATTACCTCAGAAAACTTGTTTTCAGTATTTCATGATCAAGCAGTTATTAAAAGAGTTGCTATTCATGTTACCTCAGCTAATTTTAAAACTCCATGATTGCTGGAATTAATATTGTAACGAAACCATAGCTAATTAGCCTCTTGGGACTCTGAGTTTTCACATTACTGAATAGCCAAAGACCTGGACGTTCTTTGCAGAAGATCAGAAAAGAAAAAAAATAATCCATTGAGATACATACTTGTAAATCAGTTAAGTCAGCCATGATTTTTTCAAGAAAATTTTTTTCTAGAGAGAGTTTGTGGTTGGGCAGATGGAGAGGAAAAGGGGAGAGGAAGAGAAAGAGAAAATGCTCAAGCAACAAAAAATTCTGTGAATGGAATATTCTCTTGAAGACTATAAACCCAGGTTCAAGATCCTGCTCTGCCTCCTACCCTCCAACATGTTCTTTCAGTACTTCTCTTTCTCCACAAGCAACTATGTAAGAAGTCATTTCTGACGCTCAGTTGAACATCTCCAGTAGTAAAGGGAAATGACAGGCTGCTGTGGAAGTGACAAGAGAATTTATTCAAATAATAACTGCATTGAATTTCAGTGATCCCAAAAAGTACCAAGTCCTAAGTTTGCAAGAACAGCAGTGAAGAAAAATTACATTTCCTGTAGACAGTGACAGAAAAGAGAAGAAAATACCCTTTCTATATGAATTCTATTACAAAACTGTAGTAGAAAAAATACGCTAAAAATTACATGATCTGTCATCAGTAATGAAAATAATCTAGAAATTATTGACTCTTTCTAGAGTAAGAGAGGTTATTTTCTTAATATTTATGTGAGTGAAGTGATTTGAGCTTTATTAACAGAAGCATAGCCAGTAGATTGAGGAAAATTCTTATCCCCTTTTACTCAGCACTCACTGGTATCTGTTCAGAATATAACATCTAAGTTTTGGGCCCTTTGGTAGAAAACAGAACAGGGAAATTGTCCTGAGGTACCTTGTAGCTTGAAATAACACAAAATGCTTTTATTGAAATGCACAATCAGGGGTAGAAAGCATACCAACAGTAGGAAAATATCAAATGTATATAGGAAGTAGAATGTCCAAAATATATGATACACCACTGTCAAAATGTGGACCTGCATGGCACCCTGTCAACACCTTGGTAGTTACTCCTTCTGGTAGCAGCAATATGTTAATTGGGTGAAATGCTGTGCTCTGGCATCTGTGTCCCTTTCAGAGCCAGTGCACTCGTTGCCAGCTCCTGTATCCCCATGTGGAACAGAATGATGTTATGCAGACATGCATACACAGTTAAATGTTAATGTTGTAATTGCAAAGCAATCCTGAAAAAATCAAAATGGGCAAAATTGGTCTAAAAAGGGAGTATGATGTAGTACTAGACATTGTTAGGAAGAGCATTGCCCAGGAAGTTGTCTCACTGGGAGCATCCTCAGGGCAAAGTGAAGAAGGGTTCCTTTAATTTAAGAATTTTTATTTCAATAAGTCTATTCCCTCTTCTTTCTTGCAAAAGGAAAAGAGGTCTTGGAAGTATAAGTATCATCACCCCTTTTACTTAGGAAAGCAATTAATTATGCATTGGAAGTATTTTTCTTGTTCTTGAACTCAGGCTTACAAACTATATTTTACAGACCAGCAGATTACAGCAGCTCTTGCTGAGTACAGGAGCAAGCACGTTGTGTCACTAGGTGTGTGTGCTCCCAGCACTGCTAAACTTGAAGCAGTCATTCCAGCAAAGTTGCTACTGGCTACAGAGCTGCAGGGTCATCAGTTTGGTGCTTTGCAGTTAGCCTGTAGCTGAAGGGGTTGCACAAAAGCTCACCTTCTTTGCCAGGAGAGCTTGCTCTGTCTGTGGAGCTGTAGGACAATCCCATGAAGTCACAGTAGCCGTGCTCCAGCTGAGTCTCAAATCCCTTTTCCACCTCTCATGGGGTGTGGGCTGCACTGCTCCCGCACAGCCTCTTAGGAGCTCCTCATGCTCCTTCTGACCTGAGAATGAGCCATGAAAGGCTCAGGACCTCCCCGAATTAGAGGTGATTCCAAGAGGTTTAGGGTCATGGTCAGCTTTTCTCTCCACATGGTTTGCAAGGGGTTTGTTGTTACCCTTGATTTACGGGCCCGCCTTCGCTGTGCAGAAATTTTCAAAATACTAAGTGCATTTTTTTTACTATTGATGTAGACACAGAGTGAGGGCAGACTACAGCCATAATTAGGGAACACACTATTTTTTCACATTTTGTGATGGGCAGCACTGAAATAGCTGCCATTTTAATAAATTAACATTAAGTAGTTTAGAGCCAGCCTTTACAACTGAATGTCATTTTTCCTTACTGGTACTTGCTTAAACATCCAGTTCTTGTGGCACACTTATTTTCCTGTGTCTATAATGATAGAAATTTTGTTTCCCCTTTGTCAAAGCATTGGGATATTCCCTAATCCAGCACAGGGGATTATCTTGCACTGAACTGAGGGTCTGATGTGAGGAGATCAGGAGTGGAAAACGAATGACAAGGATTGAATGAAGAGATTTTACAGGGCAAAGCAAGGGCATAGAAAAGGTCAGCCATGCTTCAAAATTGTATCAGTAAAAGGAGATAAAGTGGATAAATAAAGAGCTGTGCTTGAGTGGTATATCCAGAGCAAGTCATTTTGCCTAGTGCAGCGCGCAGAGGATCTTAGAGTGCTAAGAGATTAAGAAAAGAAAATACACCTGTCCAGGCTCCTGACCTATTTCTAACGAAAGGATTAACTTCCACTGCCTCTAAAATATATTATTGTGCCTTCCCCCAGATCCTGTTCCAACATTAAAGGGGGATGTGGCTCTCATCCCTTCTCCACACATGAGAAATTACAGCTAAAATACTTAAATTTAAGTAATTAATCTACACTTTGCATTACATTTAAGGAAATACTTTTAGGGTATCAAGATAATTTCACTATCTGCAGCCTATGGAAAAGCAGTTGCAGACTTCTGGAGATGGCCAGAATGAGATTTCTGCATGAATGTGTCCCAGAGTTTTATGGAGTAAACTTGTCTCTGCCTCCTTCATATCTTCCTGACACTTTTCCTGTTTAGGATGCAGCTTCATCTAGAATAAGTAAGTGATCCCTTGTAAATCTCTTTACATCATAAGTTTTGTAGAGAGAAACATGTTGTAAACAGACCTCGTTAACTTGCAACTTCCAATGAAATTGGAAAATTGGCAGTATTTCCAGAAGTTTTACTGTAGCAGGTACTGTCATTTAGCATAGTTATAAAGTGTAAACAAACTGAAAATACAGGGATAATCAATAAACAATTTTCAAAAAATTAAAGGCAGATGACTGTGCATACTTGTTATGATCCTCCTCCCTCTTTGCAAAAGAGGAGCTGTAGATTTAATTTGCCCCTACACTGCATATGCCAGTGCCTGCTGGATTTTCAAAACATGATAAAACAGAGTCTAATGAAAGAAGTTTCTTTCATTTCTCAAAACAGGCAGTCTTAACTAAAAAACATAAATCCAAGATAAGCCTCTGCTGACTGCAGAAAACAGCAGTCTGAGTAAGTCCCATTCAGCCCAGAGTTTCTTTGAACTCCTTGCAGTTTAGAGATAAAAACCAGTTTATCGATCAGTGATAACTGTGTGATCTGAGCTGTTTGTGCAGCAAGTTCACCTATGTTTTTCCTGGGTAAGATGGTGCCTAGGGACATAATTTTATGTGACCAATCTGCAAATTGTATAGAAAACAGAGCTTTGGAAATTGGGATGTCTGTCTATCCCACCTTGGACATTTTTGGAGCATAGCAATGAAAACCCACCCACAGTGTGAGTCCCTCATGGAAGATATTTGCAACCAGTGGGCAAGGAATCTGAATTCTCACCTCTATGTAGGTTTGATATTCGGGTTTGAGCTGTTCTGCCTCTTCAGCTACAAAAGCACACTTTCTAAGTGTGACAGTAAATCACTTTCTAAGTGATAGTAAAACTTGCAGCTGAAAGCAATTTCTATATGATTTAGTTTTTCAAATCAGCATAAGCAATTAATCATAGTGAAATAACCTTAAGAGGTCAAAGAGGTTTTTAATAGCATCAAAATACATTGCTGCAGCTTGCAGACATGAAATACTCAATTGTCTGTTTGATATTTTTTGGAGATAAATAATGGAAGATCTTAACTGCATTACTCCCCTCTCTAGATGATTTCTATCCTCCAGCATATTTCTGAATACATCATTTGGACCTACAGGTGCTGCTCATGTGTTTTCAAAGAATAAACACTGTGAGTTCTCTTAGCACAAACTCATTAAGGGAACCAAGATTTTTCTAATAATTCCACAGGTCACACTTTGCTTTCATTAGAAGCTTGAATTAAAGTCTAAAAGTTCCTTTTTTTTTTTCTTATATCTTCAGCTTTCTAAGGTATGTGCACTCTTTCCCACTTAGCTTCTTATGCCTGTGCTATGCAAGCAAATATGCTCCATGTCAGCACACAATGGGATGTTTCCATTCATAGATTCATTAATCTTATAAAGAAAAGGGATTATTTTCACATGCAAGTATGCAGCATGCCACAGATTTCTATTTTCAAAATAAGTGTCACATAAAATATCCTATCAATATCAGGAAAATATTTTTCAGCTCTAATGGAAAGTCCACCATTGCAAACTTTGGATTTTTGCACTGCAATGAAATTACAGGTGTTTAATATATTCTTCCAATTAAAATCTGATATGCTGGAACCTACTGGTTGAATGAAAACTCTTGCATGTTTAGAGAATTGAGAATATAATAAATATTCATTTGATCGCTGTATAACACTGAAAAGGACAGCTGGCTAAGGAAGGCTCATTTTTTTGGCTCACTGTCTATATCTGTTAACATTAGAAAACATTGCAAGAATTTATCTGCCAGAGGGTTTTAATAGATAAAGCAGATGTTTGATTTTTTTCTCTCTTAACTGATACTTTTTGACATTTAGCTACCATATAGAGGAGAAGAACTGGAAAGTTGCTGTCTAAAAAACATAGTCTCAACAGTTATGTCTAGAAGTACTGAATAGATGTAAAAACATTACTGATATAAATCAGAAAAGCCTTATTTGTGGTAGTATTTTCTTAGAATCCACTCTTTTTAGTTTGTGGATCTTTTGAATGATGAGAAATTATTTTCATTACCAAAAAGTAAGAGGTTGATAGATATATCAGTCTTGTTTAACTTACTCATAAATGGTCTGGGTAAGAGGTTTTAGTGTACCCTCAGCAAGTTTGCTGATGTTACAAAACTAGGAGGAGAAGCTGATACACCTGAAAGCTCTGCTGGCCAGACCTGGGCAGTCTGGAGGGCTGGGGGGAAAAGGAACTTAATGAAGTTCAAACAGGCAAATGCAAGGTCCTGCATTGAGGGAGGAATAACCCAAGGCATCAGCACAGGCTGGGGCTGGCTTGTGGAAAGCAGCTCTGAGGAGAAGGGCCTGGGGATCCTGCTGGACAGCAAGCTGTCCCTGAGCTGGCACTGTGTCCTTGTGGCCAAGAAGGACAGTGGTGTCCTGGAGACCATTAGGAAGAGCATTGCCAGCAGGTCGAGGGAGTGGTCCTGTCCCTCTACTCAGCCCTGGGGGGCACATCTGGAGTGCTGTGTCCAGTTCTTGGCTCCTCAGGACAAGAGAGACAAGGAACTACAGGGGAGGGCCGAGTGAAGCACTAAGAGGGTGATTAGGGAACAGGAACATCTCTCTTGGAGGAAAGGCTGAGGGAGCTGGGCCTGTTCCACCCTGAGGAGAGCTGGCTGAGAGGCTCCTATCATTGCATACAGATACCTTAAGGGTGGGTATCGAGGGAGCAGAGCCAGACAATGGGCATTTGGCACAAACTGAAACACAGAAAGTTCATTCTGAAAATCTTCTTTCCTTTGAGGCTGACTGCACACTGGACCAGGCCCCTCAAAAGGTGGTGAAGTCTCCTTCTCCAGAGATACTCAAAACCCACCTGACTCAATCCTGTGCAATTTGCTCTGGATCAGCCTGCTTTAGCAGGAGGTTGACCTATGTGATCTCCAGAGGTCCCTTCAAACCCCAACCCTTCTGTGTTTCTGTGATACAGGGTATTCGAAGCAGTATCTGTATTCAGCAACTGCTCTGGGTTGTGTACAGCTGACCCAAGCTTATGGACACTCAGGTACAATGACACAAAATTTGTTCTCTGTTCTGTGACATGAAAGCATGGTAAGGATATCAATTTGAATCATGGAGAGCAAAAGTGGGTGATTTTTATCAAATAAAAATATTATTATAGAGAAAAATGTAAATTTGTAGTTATTGGTAAGTTTCTGAAAGCAGACCTTATCCACTTTCTAAATGCAAAGATTTCTTTTAAATCATTTTGTCTCTTAATTTTTTAATTTAATTTCATTTTAATGAGCTAAGAGCTAATCATTGCACAATTAACTACCTTCTGGGAAAGCATCAGCTGCTACATGCCAACTCTGGGTCAGTTTATGCTGTAATGCTGTAAATATCTGAGAGATTTAGGAGGAGAGATTAATGACTTCAAATATCATAGGAGCTTTGGTGCTCTCAGGATTCAAATGCCATGAAATTTTGAAAAATATACTTCAGAAAAGTTACATCCCATTGTGAGATCTTTTGTTAGGTAAGATTTCTTCAGCATTACTACTCTCTGCTAGGTTATTTTGAGTCTAGCATTATGCCCACTGCCTTGGAAGGATTTCTTTTATCCTAAGGTAGTTATCCAACTATATGACTCCTGAGAATCACATTTTGCATGACTTGATAGTACTGGAGAAAAAGACCCTGTATGTCTGTTTTGAAGGACTGTGCAGTTTGTTTGCATATAAATTCATTCTTACAAATTTCCCGTATTTTCAACAGTTAAAAATATGTATTAATCCCTGTTTACAGTATTTTTCCCCTTGCAGTCTCATTCATTGTGTAATCTGAGAGAACCAAGAAATTAATTGTTCTGCAAAGGGGCAGTGTTTTCTCTGCACTCACTTTTAGCAAAATCAATGGGTTTCTTGAAAAAAAACAGCCACAAATCCAAGTCTTTCTATATAGCCTGCTAATATTAAATGCTGCTCAGGTGACTCAGTGTTTTGAAATAAGTGGATCAGATTCTCTGCAAAGTCTCATCCAGACACATGCTGCCACCCTTCCATATATACATAGGTTTGGAGAACAGCTTGTGGTGAATTCTTAAAAGAGGCATGAATAGATTAGCAAAACGGTTTTAAGGTGATAGGAGACATTTACCACCATTCAAGTGATCTAGGACTTCCTTTGAAAGGTTGCATTATTAAATACTCTGCTTAGATAAAAATAAAACACCAAAGATGCAATTTAAGAAAAAAAATATTACATGTTAACAAAACCCTAATTAAATGCCAGATGTGGGAGGTTTCTTTCCAAGAGAGCTGGGAGAGACCAAAGAGCCCCACAGCTCCTTGGTGTCCCTTTGCTGTGACCAGGGGCAGAGTGGACAGCACATACAGCAGACAGGACCTTTCCCAGGCATCACATCAGCTTTCACAGCCAAGACTTCCTGATTTAATCAGCAAGGGGGCCACCTCTGTAAACTGGTCTAATCCCTTTTGGAATCCTTTTATTCTTCTGCCCCTCCAGAACGTTGCCCCAACTTCTCTTTCCCAAGGTGTAGACAGTGAGTTCATGCACAACTCCTTTGAGCAGAGGCTGTTTACTGCTTCTGACTTCCATGCTTCCCTTCTCTGAATCTTTGTGAGTTCATTGCTGTGATTTTTGAGATGAGAGTACTGAAAATATCAGCAATGCTAAGGCTTTAGGTGCACAGCAGTAACTAGCGATAATTTGTTTCACATGTTATTCTAACTCTTAGCATCATAGTGACTGTTTTAATGAGTTTATGTTTTTAGAGAAGTAGGCACACATTTAAAAATCTCTTGAGTGATAATAATTAATTTGGGGCTTATCTCTGCTTAATCTTAGGCAGGGTTATTTTTTTTCCTTACTGCATCATCTTGCATTTCTTTTTATGACATCTTGTCTGCCACTTCAGTCAGCCCACTCCCTACTGACAGTTTACAGCTCTTCCACACTTGTTTTAGATGTGACCATTCCAAACAATAAAAATTCTCCATTATGGAAATTCACAGTTCATTTCTACCTTTGTTCCCTATCTTTTACCTAATTAATCCCTGATGAGAGTAGCTTCTTCTTATTCCTTGAAAGTAAGTATTTCACTACCAAAGGCTCTCTCTAAAAATTGGAAGTTTTCTAACATATTTTATTTAACATGGTTGTTTTTTTGCAAACAGCCTCCACATCAAATAATCTATGTCCCTTAGAAGAATTCATCCTTGTAAAAAAAAGCCTTAAATAAATCCTCCCTTGTCAAGGAAGCAGTTGGGACCATGGCAGCAAGGATATTGTAGCTTAGGAGGGCTCTCAGGCAGAGTTCCACTGGGAAAAGAAGCAAAGAACAGAAACTCCTCAGGATTATATTACTGGGAGGGAAGGAGCCAGGAGATAAACTTCTCCCCCATATTATCTAGAAAGGTGCATAAACCAGTTTCTGCTGAGCAGCCACAAGCTCCTCTAGTAAGTCACTAGATTTGCCATAAAACCCTGGAGAGCATTACAGTGTGACCTTGAATCCAACAGAGATTCAGATTCCTTCTGCAAAATCTTCCCACACCCTACTTTGCAGCAAGATCAAATGGCAGCACATGGAACCAATACAACCTGAGAAGAGGAGCATTAAATCCTCAAATACCAAAGTGGAGTAGAAAAGGGGCCTTGACACACAAGCTTTGTTCTGATGGACACCTACTGTTGATCCTTTCATAACATGACAGATTGAAGGGAGTTCAGGGATACCAAGACATTTAGAGTAGATACCTTTATCAGGAAAGTGAAGACCACTAGGCTTAAAGGGAAGAAGAAAAGAACACCAAGTTCCTCCACTTTCTCCCTTCCTTCCCTTTTCTCAGGATTTGGATCTGAATTAGACTCTCGTGGCTCTCCCACCTCCAGCTTTGATTTCAGCAGACATCTCAAACATGCAGACATCTGCTCTATTCACTTGTCAGGTACAAGAAGTCCAACAAAAAAATTTTCTGGCAAATTAATAGGACTTCCCACCCCCCTACCCTCCCACACCCCTTACTACTGAAATGATGTCTCTAGTTAAATATTTAGGCTAGCAAAAGCATCTTTAGGGTTAGAAATGGCAAGCATGGAAATTTTAGCTGTGACATCTCTGCCATATTTCCTCTGCTTTCGTAGTACCAAATTTCTTACTTTTTTACATGAGACAGCCTCATTTTCAGATGTCCACTAATATATAGTAAAGACATGACAATTTCAGACAGATCTCTTATTGCATATGCTAGAGACAGGCACGTTTTACTATTAGTTTAAATTATTCTTGGTGATGCTTTAAGAACTGATTTGATGAAAAAGGCTCTGTGTGAACATAAACTGTTTAAGACTCAAGTTACTCTTTTATTTGTTTGCTCACTGATATGCACGAAAGTTATACATCTGCATTAAGAGCAAAATAAACACAATTTTTGTAGAAAGTGTGGCAATACATATTTAGTATATTTGAAAACATAGAGATGGTTAGGCATTCTGATATAAATTAAGTGCTTATTTCCTAAGCAACAAGACATTTCTGAAGTACATTAGTTGTGTCTGTATTACTAAAGCCATGTTTTAATTTATAGTCTTGCCTGAACAATAGTGGTAAAGAAGCATGCAGTTTGATTATGGCTTGCACTTCAGAATACTCACTTATATTTTCAGTGTTCCAAAAATTGACTTTTAACACTGTAAACAACACTTACATCCATACTAGAAACAAAAGTCACTTTGAGGTATGTGTATTGTGACTTTATATCAGATGTACAGTCTGTGTTAATCACCAAACCCTTTGGTAAATGCTTATCAGGATGCTGAGAAATTTGTTCTGCAGCAATGTATTCCGAACACATCTCCTGTTAGAGCTTTGGTTTACATGAGCATCGATAGCCTCGGTATTTCCCAAAAAATGTTTGAACAATCTTTTCTTTCATTTTTCCGAGTTCTCTGTAGTTAATAAAATATTAAGGTTATATTGTTTTTGACAAAAGAAACACACTGTTTTTAAACACCAGGTTAAAGGTGGATAGTGGGGCTGAGCTGCTTTGTGCTAAGTTCTCCAGGACTGAAGTGTGGGACTGCAGAGCAATACTCAAACACTATTAGGATATTAATAGACTATATAGTCAAATTTAGTTGTGATAAGCATATTTATGAGCAGTTGGGAGAAAGAAAAGTAACATGCTCTTTGGGGAGCCTAGAGAAAAGAGTCAGCTATAGCATATTCATTTAGTTAAAAAAACAGAGGATGAAGCGGTAGAAACACTGGGCAAAATATCAAGAATAATATTTAGAAAATTCAGTTGAAAATGAAGGAAAAGACAGAACAAGAGTATGGATGGAATAAACAAAAAGGTGAAGAACCATAGAGAAGAACAAAAGGAAAAGCTTTGTTCTGTAATGTTTTGAGAAGGAGTCTGAGATGTTTTGATGTAGTGCATGTCTATGTACTCGTAGTTAACTGTCAATTCAATTCTAATCATTATTATTCATATCTAATTAAAGAGCTGAACTTCTCAATGAATCTTCAGTATTATTTCTACTTATCAATAAACATTTAAATGGAGGAGAATAGTTTCACATACCCTGGGCATTTTCAGTAACACTTTCATATATAAAATAATTAATCTTTTTGATGCCTCTATTGCAACATAAAAATAAAGAAATTCTGTAAACCAGGAGCTGGGAGACAATTTATGACTGTTACTTATTGTGTAAATTTATTCCCTTTCCCTGTTTTAATGCCTTATTGTTTTCCTGATCTGCTTATTAGGTTGTTTCATGCCAGGTTTGCAAAATAGCTGAATTATAAACTTATTTTGGACTTCATATGTATATGCCATGTGGATATATGCATCTGGATTCTGAATTTTTTGTGAAAAAAACACGGTACTGTCTTAGTGTTAATGCAAATGACATCGCATAAGAATTTATATTCTTATATGCTTTTATCCAAGCTGGTTTTTAATTCATACAGAATTTTCTTCCAAAATGAACTCATTTTCTTTAGCTTGTGAACATCACCTCTTGTTTCAGCATATGCTAAGTGTGTCTATTGTTTCTTGTCTAGCTGTACCCCATAAAATAGGGCGGATAATTGATGGAAGTCCTGCGGATCGCTGTGCAAAACTTAAAGTTGGAGACCGGATCTTAGCTGTGAATGGCCAGTCTATTATTAACATGCCTCATGCAGATATTGTGAAGCTAATTAAAGATGCAGGTCTCAGTGTAACTCTTCGCATCATTCCTCAGGAGGGTAAGTCAATGGCCCTTAAAAACAGGAAGAAAATTTTAAGTAGCCTCCAATTAGCTTAAATTATGTCACCACTTGAAAGAGCATCTTTTGTTCTCCTTCCTCCGCTGTAACGTGCAGCACAGCAGAATTACGAGCTCAGAACTAGCTCAGATAGGATCTGAATTCTTGAAAAGGTTTCAAGTTATGAAAAGAGTATTTAAAGCAAACCTGGAGCAACCTGACAGAGAGAGAGAAAGAGGATATTAAGGTCTTTTGCAAGAATTGTCTTCTACATGGAAAAGCACTCTACAAGAGAGCTGAGTTTTGAGTTCGTTCCCTTATATCTTGCTATAAGCCAAGCCAAAGTTTGACAAAGGGATTCACAAGAGACTGCAATGGCTGTCACCAGGCATGTTCAGCTTCCAGCTACGTGTGACAAAAAGTGATGTGAAGGAAGTGTTCAGATGTGGCAGTTTCCTCCATCACTATCATGTAGTGATACATCACTGTAAATGCACAGGGCAGGAAAGAACTGAACCCTGAATTATATCCTTTCTGGGGTGAGGATAAGGGGATAGACTCATTACTCTGGTCATTACACCACATCTAATCAGTGAAGATCTTTTGATGTTGGTTCCATGGGGTTTGGGGTTGATTTCAGGGCTTTTTTTAGTTTAACAATGTGCTACACTGCTGCAGGAATTGTACCACATTAATGAGACTGTGTCTTTCAATCTCAGCAACAAATAGCAGTAGAGCTGGGAATGACACACAGAAAGTAATGGAATTACTTAATGATCTGTGGTCCGGTTTGATGACCTTCACCTTATGCTGCTGCCAGCATAGTGGACAGGGAAATAGTCTGACACCAGTCATGGACTGCAACTCATCTACTCATCTACTTTGTTAAATGAATTCAGTGAAGGGAAAAACACAAACATACAGAAAATTCACATCAATTAGCATCAATTACCAGAGGTTGGCTTTGCAAGCATCTAAAACAAGTGTGATACTTCATACAGTCCATGAAGTTTGTTTAAGCCTCTCTGGTATCCAGGTTAAATAACATCATTAATAGTTCAGTGTTAGAGATGGATACATTGAATTAGAAAGAAAGCAGAGGTGCAGCTGAGTTGTAGTGCTACAAGATGTTCTTAGGTGCTCGTGGTGAGAAATTATCTGTTCTCAAGGCACAGCTTCCCCGTGTGACTGTGTGACACTGGATACCTCATTTGCCTTCTGATATTAGCTTCCCAGCTTATAAAAATTGGGGAAAAATCTAATACCTCTGTAATATACTTTCAGGTAAAAAAAACCATATAAATGCAAAGCAGTTTTAGGAGCAGCCCATGATTTGACCGGTTCATCCATAGTTATGAGAGTAATCTAAAAATGAGGGACATTTCCAATCTTCCTCTCTAAAACTTGCAATACAAAAGAGACTCACAGATGCAAGATGGGCAATTACAGCCTTAAGCATGGTGATTACACAGACAAGTATTGCTTATGTCTGCATGAGGAGTGCTTTAAGTGCAAATATACAAGCTTTTTTTGACAATCCTAAATTGAAAATATTTTTAATAAAGTAGCCAACATTTTTATAATAATTGTAAGCATAAATTAGATAAGTAGAGAATATGAACCCATAGGGAAAAACTCACATGTTAAAATTTTAAAAATAAAACAATTAAAATTAAAACTACATTCAAATGGAAAACTAGACAAGATCTGTATCATGTGTTGCTATTGATGTTAGGGATGCTCAGCCATATTTTGTGCGTCCATTTTGTTTGTTTTGCACCATGCTACACTGGCCTCACACCTGTTGCAAGCAGGAACAAAAGAAATATAATATTTGCCTTTGCTGTTGATAATGCAGGAACTTCTGCAGTGCTCTGTCCTCTCTCATTTATGCTTCCTAGAAGGTAAACAGTGAACAACAGGACGGTGCCAGTGTGTTGGAAGAAATATATTTGATATGAGTGCGGTGCCAAAAGTGTCTTCCCCCAAGTCCAGCAGGAAGCCTGAATAAAGATTGGCATCCTTTATTTATAACAAAGCAACAAAACCATATTTCCTATGCTCATCTATCCGTCTTTTTGAATTTTGTGTTGTTTGAAAAGAATGATTCTATTTTTCTGCATTGTTCCTTTGTGAAACCCTACTCATTTGACACAATACAGTGAAATAAAACATTGGTTTAAATGGTTAGTCAGAATTTATTGAGATTGGGTTTACTGTTCTACAGATCACAATCCCTAAAAATTTAAAAAGGCAGGAAACTCTTGATGAGCTGAAAGACAGCAGGAGCTAATGTAAGCAATGTAAGTGTTTTAGCTTTTGTGACAGTGGAGAAAGCAGTAAAATGTTCATTCTCTCAAAATGAATTTTTTTCTAAATGGAAAGCATTTCAAATATCCCATGGCTGTGCTAAGGCACGTGGGGGACAGGGAGGTGATTCAGGACAGCCAGCACAGCTTTACCAAGGGTAAGTCCTACTTGACCAACATAGTGGCTTCTAGAGTGAAGTAACTACATCAGTGGACAGCAATGGACAAGGGAGGAGCTGTGGATCTCACCTATCTGGACTTCTGTAAGGCCTCTGACATGCACCCCACAGCATCCTTCTCTCTGAATTGGAGAGAGATGAATTTGATGTGGGACTGTTCAATGGATGAGCAGGTTGAGGGAAATGATTTTGCCCCTCTACTCCGCTCTCATGACACCGAACCTGGAGCTCTGAATCCAGCTGTGGGGGCCTCATGACCTGTTGGAAGCAGTCCAAAGGAGGGTCATGAAGATGATCAGAGGGCTGGAGCATCTCTCCTATGAGGAGAGGCTGAGAGAGTTGGTGTTGTTCAGCCTAGAGAAGACAAGGCTACAAGGAAACCTTATTGAGACCTGGCAGTACTTAAAGAGGGCTTATTAGAAATATGGGGACAGACTTTTTAGCAGGGCCTATTGTGATAGGACAAGGGCTCTTATAGCTTTGAACTAAAAAAGGGTAGATTCAGACAGATATAAAAAGGAGATTTTTTTTTTTTTATGTTGAGGGTAGTGAAACACTGGAACAAGTTGCCCAGAGAGGTGGTAGATGCCCCTTCCTGGCACTCCTGTCAAAATTCAAGACCAAGTTGGACAGGGCTCTGAGTAGCTTAGTCTTATTGAAGATGTCCCTGTTCATTGCAGGGGGGTTGGACTAGACAGTCTTTAAGTGTGATCCCAACCCAAGCTATTCTATGATTCTATCTTTCTATCATTCTATGATCAGTATTTCTATACTTTAAAAGAATATGTGAAACATAGAAGCAATTTCACCTGTTCAATTGTGTTTTAAATAATAACGGTATCAATCAGAATTATGGAAGTCATCAAGATTTTGGATCCCACAGACTATCAAAAGGAGGCCATCAAGGTCAAATGTCTTAAAATCTAATTATAACCTGAGAGAGTAAAAGTGACAAAGCATAAATTTGCAGAGGTGGTGTGTGACCAAAAATTATTATTGTGTACCTTTGCCCTTTATGAAATGCTGCACTGTGACAGGTGTTTAATCTCCATCTCCCCATTCTGCAGAGCTGAACAGCCCAGCCTCAGCCCCCAGCTCGGAGAAGCAGAGCCCCATGGCCCAGCAGCACAGCCCCATGGCCCAGCAGAGCCCCCTGGCACAGCAGAGCCCCGTGGCCCAGCACAGCCCCGTGGCCCAGCCTCCGCCTCCACAGCCCCTCCAGCCACAGGGACACGAGAACAGGTTTCTCATTTTCTTAATGGTCTTTTTTTTTTTCCCTTGTATATTAGTTTGGAGTCGGGAAGATATTTTTATGGTGGGTTTTATCTCTGATGTATCATTTACCAGCCAATTTCTCATGTGTAATTTATGCATATATATTAGCAAATTTATCTGTAATGGAAATTGAATGGTAGGGGGACAGAAATTTTGTGACCAGCTGTTTTTATAAAAAGCATACTCAGACTGTGGGATGATACAACTTTCTGTGACCTCCAATCAGCACTATTTAGTCTTTGGTTTAATTTTTAGCGTGTCAAATGAGGCTGATTATACTGACTGTCTTTATGCTAATCTTCAGTAACCACCACATATCAGCAAGATCCTCTTCCCCAAATGATGCTGGTTACAGGAGTGAAACTTTTCTCTTCTGAAAATACTTGAGTTTGGTTGTGATTCAGACACTACACCCTCTAATTCTCCTTGCTTAACAGATGTAGTACTTTCACTTGCCCAGAGTTATTTTCTTACAATTAGTCATAGTGAGAAAATTACTCTGCCTTATATTTCATTGAGTACTTTTTCCAAAAGTGATCACCTTCTAGAAGACATATGTTTCTGACAAAATTCCATACAAAGTTTTCACAAAAGCCATTCTGTGCTGTTGGAAGCCAGTATTAAATATCTGTTAAACTGGGAATTTTCAGATGGGACCAGCAAACGATATTAATTAAAGTTCCAGAAAGAAATTCTATAATAATTTTACTGCATAAGCTCTAATTGTTCATGTCACCATTTATGTATTCAGCAAAAATTACAGTGCCTCCATCTGTGAATAAAAACATCATCTTCTGATATGCAGCTGTGGCCATATATTGGGAACCTGCCTAAAGATGACTCTAATTTCAGAAAAAGGTCAACTATTGCTACTTCACGTAGTATTATTTTTCACTAGATTATATAAAATAGATTACAGCTTGTTTATATAGCCACATACATTATTTCTTTACCAAAATAAGATTTTAAAACTCTTAGGAATATTAACTAGTTTTTTTTACTTCCAATAATAATAAGGTTCAGTATTGCAGTAAGCCTGTTTGTCTTCTATCTTCTTTTTACAGGATCATGATACTGAGTAAAGAAAGTGAGAGGATTGCATGTATGCATGCAGGTCTTATTGTAGATGCCATGTATGGGTTTTAAAAGAACACGTGGCAGCAGTCTCAGAAAAGTCAAAGGGAAATAGTTCTGATTTTTTGTTTCTGGTTAGACATTCAGATTATTAAAATTATTATGTAGGAAGATTTTCCATAATGTCACGGTAACTACATTAATAAAATAATGAAGTTTTGAAACATATCAGACATTTTAAAACATTTAGATTCAGATTACCTTTTTATATATAAATCAACATAATCAAAAACAATGCTGTCATTTTTTCAGAGTGTAATCAATAAGTACATTTCAAAATCTCTTTCACAGTCTATATGTGTCCCTGTATGTGTCCATGAACAGACATGGTCACTTGGTTGGCTGAAAACTTCCAGTCCATTATCAAAGCAGATTTTGAAATGTCTATTTCGTGTATAGGAAAGAAATATTTCCTTGGGCACCTAGGAAAGAACATCCACTCTGTGCACATTTTTGTTAAAATATAACCCAAACCGCTATTACAGAATTACCTTGCTAAAAGAGTTCAGGTCTTTGTTCCTCTTTAGCACAAAGAAACCACTCTTTTAGCACTCTTTATGGCTGAGTTTGCCATAAGGAATATTCTTTACTTCACCCTGAAGTGATATTATGTGCTAATTTCCATGTGCTAAGGGAAATTCCCATCTGAATAAAGTAAATAACTAATCACTGTACCTCAAAAAGACACATTTTCTTTCAAATTTTAGGACCCATCTCCCTGTAACCACTTAACAGCTAAAGCAATATTTTACTTGTTATTAATTCCTCATAACCAAATTTATTTTTGTTTCACCTTGTGTTCTTTCTGTGCATAACTACTGATATGACTTTACTGACATAGTTTTTAGACAGAGAGCATCAAAGGGAGTGTATAATAACAGTAATACACGCTATATTAACAGATGTTGTATCAAAGAATACTTTCATTAGAAAGATAACAGCTAAGACAAAGAAATGATCCTTTTTTATTGTTAAGAAGCTAATAATAATAATAATATTTTATATTGATGAAAGGGTATGTAAACTGCTCTGATATTCCACTTATTCTATAGAAATATGAATTCTGGTAAAAAGCACTTTATAAACTCAGTGAATTGTTTTGTAGTGAGTATAGTGGTTGTTTTCACATGCAGTTTCATCTTCAAAATAGGCAAGGTAAGTGGGAATCAAGTTGTTTTTTCTGTTCCTTTCCCTTTGAGTCTAATCCTGATCTCACTGATACAAGCTGGAAGATCGTATAGTATGACCTGAGGGAAAATTGCTTATACCCACGTTTCAAAAGCGCTCCCTGATTTTGGACGCCTCGACTATTTACCCTTGAGAGATTTGTTTCTCTCTGAAAATTTGTTCCATGCAATTTTGCAGCCAGGCAGCTCTCTTTCCCTCCTCAGTATCGCATGCAATGCGTATTCCTGATGGTTTGCTGCTCTGAGAGGCTGAGCCCTGGTGCCTTCCTCAGTTACAGGTCAGAAGTCAAAGCCAGGCAGGACGTGAAGCCTGACATCCGGCAGCCCCCGTTTACAGACTACAGGCAATCCTCCGCCGACTACCGGCAGCCCCCGCTGGACTACCGGCACCCGCCGGGGATGGACTACCAGCAGCCGCCGCCGCTCGACTACCGGCAGCCGCCCCTGCTGGACTACAGGCAGCACTCACCCGACACCAGGCAGTACCCTCTGTCCGAGTACAGGCAG
>VZRX01022618.1:0-28459 GCA_013398075.1 Notiomystis cincta
CCTTGTCTTCTCCATGTGGCTCCAGGAGAAGTGAGAGCCTCTGTCATCTTTGTAGCTGCCTTTAAAGGGACCATCTCCAAAACGTGCAAAACTCATCACCATTTGTGTCATACTGAATACAGTCACAGAACAAATGACAGCTGTGCTTAGTGATTATTATCTTGGCATACAAGCATATCTACAATACAATTAAATTCTGACCTGATAAATTCCAAGACAGAATTTCTTCTCTGTTTGTCATGATGAAACAGGATTCATTTACTGCATACAAGAGAAAAAATATTTGATAGTACAAAATATCTTCAATCAATAAAGTGGGTTCCAAAGCACTCAAAAGCTGATGACTGAGTTACGCCCTGGATATTTTTAGATTAGCCCTAGATTATAATAGCTCCGCCCAGAAAAATGAGACATTTCTTTCTTTCATTATCTGAGCCACAGTGTCTTTCATTTCTTTTATTTTAAACAGAGGTACGTGATTATTTTCTTCTTAGTGGTAAAATGGTAGTTGATTTGGCTTCTTGAGGGCAGCTTTGCACTGTTTTCCTGAAGCTTCATGGAAGACATTAATCTTAAGTACAAAGTCATGTGCTGAGTTCTAGCAGAAAATCTAGACTGAGAAGCTTCCAGCTTTTTGTTTGGGTTTAGAAAATATCCTTATTTTGATGAAATGGAACACTAATTTTAAAAAGAAAAATCTCTGAAAGGAAAATACTTAAGTGTTTGTTTAAGATCAAGCACCTTAGTTAAGTGCTTTGATGAATTAGGTCATGCAATAAGAAATGCAGATTAACTTGTGTCTATCACCAAGTGCTGAGAGCCTGTGCAGTAAATTTAATGTTCTCAAATAGATATGTCTATGCTCAAGTTCTGATTCACTCATTAAAGCAATGGACTAATACATAATACACTCAAAGCGATGTAGAAGAAATAAGCTATATACCAACTACATGCCAAGAAAAATAATATTGGGTTTAGAACTGATCTATATGCACATGAATAAAATACAGACATCAGGGCTGAAATCTGCTGTTGTAAAATGGTGTGTATCAATGCCTGACAATGTAATTAGAAATTATAGATGAGGGGTTTGATTGCCCTCTATGCTTCAGCATGACAATCTAGTAGGGTCTTGCTACAGAGAGTCATCCTTTGGGAAAGGAAAATTATTTAACAGGGTTTTTACATGGTAAATAAGCAACAAATTATGTAGATAGAGTTCTTAAAATGCTTTGTTCTCATATAAATTCCAAAGACAGATGTCAAAAGCAGGAGAATTTACTCTATTGGTATCATTGTACATACAATATTAGAAATTATTGCTTAGAAATCACATAGACTAATACATTTTTATTACTTCTGTGATACATGTTTCACAAGTAGAAAGTATGTCAGACAGATACATGGAAAATCGTTCTGGGAGCTATATTGCATATGGCATGCACAGATTCCTGTGGGATGCCTTCAATAGAGTTAATTTACTTCCATGACAATAAGTTATATTTTAAACTTCAACAATTTCTTACTATTAAAACAGGATGCTGTTGAGCGGTGTTATTATTGAAGTCTGCTGTATTAGTATCACTTCATGGTAAAACATGATGGAGGAAAAAAAAAACTTCTGTAGAATAATCTTAATATATGCAATATTTCGAACTAAGAGAGAAAACAGTGAAATTTATGACATCCAAACTCAGAGAAGAAAATGTTAAACTCTATACCATCCTTCATGGTTAAAAAGAAAAACTCCAAGACTTGTGTCATACAGATTGTAGTCTCTTTCATACAGTTGAAGTTAAGAATTATTAGTGTTCAAACCACCCCAACTCCTGTTACCTCTAGTAGTTGCAAATGCAGTTAATATTTGACCAATCTGTTTTCATTTCCTGGTCCAAGCAAGCATAGTCCAGTGTTTACAGCTTACAGTTTTTAAAGATTTTTGGCACAGATCATTGTTCTTTCTTCTTAGTTTGCAGACGTTCATGCTAAATTTTTCATTCTGTAAGGAAAATATAATTTATGAAATAACTCAGCAAATATATAAATAGATTATCATGCAAAAAACCACAAACAAACAACACCCCCCCCAAACAACTTTCAGTGGAAGATGCTGATTCTAGCAAAATACTTCCATGAATACTGTAAATAATCACCTTTGCTTTGATAGTCTGAAAAACTACAATACCTACCTTTTAATTGCTATAACATAGCAATTCTGATGAATTTATGCAGGCTTCATTTATCCCATATTTTCAGCTATTCATCCCAGATTCTTTTTTACCTTCAGACTGAACTTCCATTTCCATTAGCAAGCTACTCTCATTGTGGCATATAACCATGATCCAGTGACAGGTGTGATCTAAGCAGAACTTGACTTCAGTCATGATTTTTATCTGGATTGTAAACTTGTTTGAATTTAAATTAAATTTAGAACAATTTAAAAACTTTTGTTGTTACCTCAAAGCATTATTAAATTATAGAGTTATGAGGTATAGAACAGTTCCTTTGGAAGGGACCTACAATTACCTAGTCCAACTCTGTGACAATTGACAGACTTGGGGTATCGACCACCTCTCCAGGAACTCTATTCCAGTGTTTGATCAGCTGCTCAGTAAAGAAATTTTTCTTATATCTAGTCTGAACCTTCCCTGACACAGCTTTGAGCCATTTCCACATGTCCTGTCACTGAAAACCAGGACGAAGAGCTCAGCAACTTCTCCAAAAGCACAAGAGAAGAGTTTTGAAGGTGCACAATATCCCCTTTTGGAAATAGTAGTGATCATTAGCCTAATCTAATAACTAAAATTGCCTATCCCACATTCCCAGGTACCCTGGCATAAGTTATGAAGCTTTGCAAATGGATCTGAAGAATAATGATTACGATGGTTGATCTAGTATGGAAGTGCCAAAATTTAGTCAGCCTACACCCAGCATTAAAACCGCTTCCATGAAGAAAAAAGCAGATGGATCATTGTCACATTGTTCCCTGATAAGAACAGAGGACCCAATATGTAGAGTGGGCCCACCTCCCTCCTCCTCTGGGGCAGAGGTTAAAGATGTGAAGAGAAAGATTTCTACCCTGGTATGCCATTAATTTTTCAGTAGGCAGTGCTGAATTTTGGAACAAGAAGTCCCAGAGTAATCAAAAAAGATTTCAGGGCCTTGAAGTGATTGATTAAGAGATCAGAAGCACAGGTGTGTTCTCCTCTATCCTTCCAACTGCAGAGAATGAGAGAAGCAACAGGAAGAGTTACCAGATTGACACCTGGCCTCAAGACCGGTGTCACTGGCTGAATTTTGGTGGTTTTGATCATGGTTGGTTTACATGACACCAGGCCTGTTGGCAACAGATGGGGGTACACCTGTCTCAAAGCAGGGAAAAGATCTTCATACAGGAGTTAGCAGGGTTAAATGAGGTATCTTTAAACTAGGATTAAAAGAGGAAAGGAATAAACTCGAAACACACTAGAGACCTGGAGACAGCCTGCCAATGTTTGAGGGATGGTGTGCTAGGGAGTTCCTTTGGTCTGCTCTCACTGGAGGTGGAGGATGGAGAGCCATGCAGCAGTGAAGGCACAGGTGTTATTATTATGCATGCCTTCTGCCCCCAGAAAGGTGGGGGGTGGGCTCAATAGTCCAAGTGAATTTATACCAGTGCATGCAGCATGGGCAATAAAGAAAAGATGAAAGCCACTGTGAAGCAAAAAGCTATGACATAGCTGCCATCACAGAAACATGGGGCATTACTGCAGTGCTGAAGTGGATCACTCTAAACTTTTCAGGAAGGATAGGCAAGGAAAAAGATGGTGAGGTAGCCCTACATGTTAAGGAGTGTTTCAAATGTCTAGAGTTCAGTGATGGGGTGATGATAGGGTCAAGTGTTCATGCATAAGCACTGGAGAGAAGGCCAACAAGACAGATATCCTGGAAGGAATATATTATGGACCACCCAACTAGGATGAAGAGGCAGATTAAATATTTTACAAGCAGCTGGGAAAAGCCTTAAAATCACTGACCCTTGTTCTCATAGGGGACTCAAACATACCAGATACCTGCTGGACATACAAACACAGCAGAAGGGGAACAGCCCAGGAGGTTTCTGAACTGTGTGGAACTGTGTGCCTTGATATTCCTGACACAGTGGGTGAAGAAGCCAGGCTGGGAAGGTGCCCAGCTGGACCTACTGCTTGTGAACAGAGGATTAGTGGGAAATGTCGTGGTCAGAGGCCATCTTGGGCAGCAGAGACTGCAAAAGGAGAGCTTTCTATTCTCAGAGCTGTAAGGAGGGCGGTCAGCAGAACTGCCAGAACTGCTGCCTGGGACTTCCAGGGGGCAGACTTCGGCCTTTTTACAGGACTCGTTGATAGGGTTCCTTGGGAGGTGGTCCCAAAGGGACAAGAGAGTGCAGGAAGGCTGAAACTCTTCGAGAAAATAACCTTAAAGGTGCAGGAGCAGGCTGTCCCCAGGTTCTGAAAGAGGAGCTGTCTGAGAAGAAGACTGGCCTGGCTGAACAGAGCTTAGGCTGAACTCAGGAGAAAAAGCAGAGTTTAAGACCTTTGGAAGACAGGACAGGCAGCTCGGGAGGACTAAAAATATGTCATGAGTTTCATGAGTTTATGCAAGGCATCAGCTCCATGGGAGGTTTAGATTAGACTTGGGGAAATGTTTTTTTCAAGGAAAGGGTTATCAAGCATTAGAAATGGCTGCCCAGGGAAGTGGTTGACTTACCATCCCTGGAGATATTTAAAAGATGTGTAGTTGTGGTGCTTAGGGACATGACCTAGTGGTGGCCTTGGCAGTGCTGGGTTAATGGTCAGACTAGATAATCTTAAAGGCTTTTCCAACCTTAAATGATTCCATCATTCTTTAATACTGTGTAACTCTTAAACAGTGTAAGAATTCCATTTTGATCTCTCTGTGTTCCAGTGATGGTCAAAATTTGGAATGAATTTTTTTTAATGGAGTGACACAACACTCCAATAGGAAAATAAGATAATTTTATCCAATGAAATGCATTCCTCTTTCACAATAAAATTCATAAATATATACAATTTCAGACAAATGTCCTTAAAAGGGAGGAGGAAGTACTGTACCTAAGGTCAGTTTCAGCTGGGCTGTGTCATCTAATCCTTTCCCTTCCTGGAGCCCTCCAGATTATACGACCATAAAATATGATATCCAGCAGCAGGTGATTGGTGTCTCAGGTTCTGTATCCTATCACCTGTAACAGCAGCTAGTGCTGAACTGCAGAAACAGGGCAGAAGGCCCATTCTACACAAAACACCTGATGCTCCCTAACTTCCACTGAATACCAATTCAGTTGTAAAATACAGAATTGCTAAGGCAACTAGTCCAGATCTGCATGAAATTTGACTGCCCTAGGGTTAGGAGGTGCCAGCACTCTCTCCCTCTCCCACCCTGGTTGGTCTTCTCCCCTGTTGGTGGCCAGAGAGGAGAGCTGGAGGCACAAAAGGCAAAGATCATGGCTTGAGATAAGAACAATTTACTGGAAAAAGCAATGAGATAAGGAAACAAACAGCAACAGCGATAATACTAATAACAAAAGTGTAAAAAGAGAGAGTGATTTACATGCAAAATGCTCATGGACCCCATGCAAGCCACACTTGTTCCCCCAACCAGGAGCCCATGCCCTTTTTCGAAGTAAGAGTCTTTACCCCACCCCTGCAGTGATGTAAGATGGTACCAAATAACCTTTGGGTCTGGCTGTGCCCACATGACTTCAGGTCCCTCCCTCTCTTGGCTGCAGTGAAAAATTAACCCTCTCCTTGGCCAAAACCAGTGCACTTACTTAATATGAAAATGCAATTTGTTTTTCCCCCATCATTCCAATTTTTGTATACTTTCATCAAATATATGTGTTCTGTGAATACAGAGGATTTTCAGACTAGAAAACCATTTTGGGCCACATGTCTAAATAAGGAAAATGTAGGCCCATAATGTATGGTTGTACAGGCACTCCCATTTGACTTAAGTCATTACCCTAATAAAAATGTGTAACAATCAAAGTATTTTTCCATTACTCATCAAAATATTAAAGAAATTATAGTGAGAGTTATAATTAATATAGTTCAGATTTCCTGGGGAAAAATATAAATGTGTATTTTGTAGGCTGTAGGCCAGAAATTGTTTTCTAAAATGCCTGTTTGGCTTATCTTTACTGGTACGTTGCTGAAGAAAAAGGAAGGGAAATCTTCTTTACTACCACACTATAGGAGGAAAAGAAAGGCAGTGTGGATTCCTGACACAGGCACTCTGTAATGCAGGAGATTCCCACACTCTGCTGCTGTGAGTGGGAGGTTGGATTAAGTTGGAATTCCTACCTGAGTCACACACCATGACTCTCTGATCCGCTAGCAGCTGTACTCTTTCCCTCAGGCTCTGCTTAACTCTTTGCTTCCATTTACAAATCTTTAATTCCACATGGCAATGTGGCTGCATTTTGAAGCAAGTGGCCACTGAAAATTAAACTCTTAAAAGCCCTGACCAAAGAAGCAGGAGGGGGGAGTTCCACTCAGATTTTGGTTGTGTTGCAGACTAAGCAGTCCTTTTCACATGGAGAGGTGAAGTTGACAGCAGAAAAACCCTTTTTAAATTTTTGTCCTAAGGTTTAGCAATTAGCAATTCAGCTTCGTGATTCAGTCCCTTAAGGGGCCAGCTGCTCCTCTGGCAGCAGGAAGGATTTGATACCCCCATCACCTGAGACTTCTTCTTCCTTTAACACTGCCTGCAACTGCTACCTGAAGCCTCCTTTGACAACTGTCTGTGCTGAATTGTACTACAAAGAACAGAGAAACTGGCATCCAAATTTGCAGTCCAAAGCCTGGTTTGGCTGCAGGTTAAAATAGTTACATCTGACAAATCTTGCAGTTCTGTGTGTCAGGAGCTTTCTCTCATTATTTCTAGTGCAGTAGAGCTGCTGCATTAAACACATATATGAGGCAAAGGATCACTTACCTAGACACTCCTTAAGAGTCTTGAGTGCTTCTGACTATGAGTCCACATGAGTGCCAGGGTTTGGACAGACAAGAAGAGTGAGGAAGGAAATTGGGAGCAAGCAGACTGGGCTTTCAGCAGAGTTGAACTTGACTGCACTGGCTGCACTTCATTACTGTATCTTGTTAAGCCCACAAATATATCCCTGGAAAGTTTCAGCCACAGTACTTTTCATCCACACTGACTTACTATTAAAAATCTGCACTGCTGTGGGACAAAATGTGCACAGTGGGTATCTAAGCATACAGATCTTCTGAGTACAATGATGAGGGCTGTATCTCAGACCAGAACAGCCTTTAAAGGTTTGTGACACAGCTCTACGGTATGGCTTGGCTACTAGAGAGTCTTCACCAGAATATGTGCCTCCAGCAGTATCTCCAATTATGACAGGCACTTCATCTTCAGTCTAAGCAACAAGAATTTCCATTTACATGTTACATGTGCCAGAAGGTACTATATGTGGGCTTTTCTTGTCACTGAAGGTTATGGTTTTTATGAATTCATACTGTTCTCCCTCATTTTGTCCTGACAGAATACAGAGGGAAATGGCATTGTCTGCCTCTTCCTGAGTGCACATACATGCTGTGCTGATTCAGCTGGGACCTGTGGAGGTAAAAGCATTGGATACCTCTTAGTACAATGCTTGTATAATTATCCTGATACAATCTGTGGCTATCTAAAATTTTCCCTGTTCACCAGATGAATTGCTGATTACTATAATGAAATATTTCACCCAAAGTTTTGTTTTGGAAAAGTAGGAGACATTTTTGTGTATAAAGAATAAACAAAACATTTAAAAATACATTTCCTAGAAAATGAGCTTGCTGCCTTTGTGAACAGAAATATATTGACAGAAAGGTAAAAAGCCCATCTCCAACACAACACAGAAGTACAGGCTTTGTGCTGGTACTTTTCAAAATCCAGAGGGCTTTTATGTGCTGGTGGCAGCACAGCTCCAATGGTCTTATGAAAACAGAGCAGCTAGAAGATACTACAGACTGTGGTGAAAGTACAGCAAACTGAATTTTAATATCCCTCACCTCTTGCCAATCTCAGAGGAGTCAGAAGCTCAAAATTCCCCCTTTGTGGGCTAGCAGTGGTCTTGTGTCTTGCTCCTTGTTATACAATGGGTAGAGGAAATCTCTGCCAGGGATCTTTGCAGATTTCTGCTTTTATGAAAAAGGGACAGAAAAAGAGACCTGGCATTTTAAGAGCCACAAAACTGTTAAGGCTTTTTTCACAAAGATCTCTCCATACTGGTGAGATTCTGCAAATGTAAACAGTTCTCTTTGGACAGGAATTTTCAGGTAAATCTGAAAATGTCAGTAGCACACATCAGAACTAAATAAAAACAGTTAAAAATGAGGTCATAGTTTGAAGTTCTTGTTCAGATTTATTCAGTGAAAATTGAACCTTTGGAAAAAAAACTTCAGAATTTCCCCAACAGTATTTTAATATTTAGGTTATAAGGCAATATACTCCTTATATGCTTATGCACAGTATTGGTTACAACACATAAATGCAGTAATTCATCTTTAACAGTGTATTTTATGTGGAAAGTCTTGCAATGAAACTGTCCATTTTTCTGATAAAATAAAAAAGAAATGTTCATGCTTTGACAAAGATTAAATCATCCTTCAATGCTTATCTGTGCGCTGTATTTGTGAAAATGAATAGGTCATTGTCTTCTTACTGTTCATGCATGAAAAATTCAACATATGTATGAGCCTATATAGGAACTTGATGTTAAATAAGTGTTAGGAATGCACTGTGCTTGTATTGCAATGTCAGTGTCTCCTGGATATAATTTGAGAACATTTCTGTTGCTATGTGGAGCATTCATTCCCTGCCTCTTATCCTGTAATAGTTGGCTGTGTAGAAGACATCCTGTAATGTAGTCAATGTTTTAATTTTCATGAAAATCAAAATAACCTACACAGAAATAATATATACTACAATATAAAAATGTTAAAAGTCATTAAATGTTAACTCCCTTATTTCAAAAATCCCCTACTGCGCACTTAAGGTGGTAGCTACTTCATCTCTTTTTCATTCAAAACTTTCATTATCCTCAATCAAGCTGGTCCTTTATAAGATCAGAAGGTGATCACTGAATTCAGCTGAATTTTGCTAAATAACTATGTTTAATGCAAAATTCCTAAATCTGGCCATACCTGATGTTTTAAGTGCTTGGGGTTACATTTTTGGAGCCTATGCACCCACAAACTGAGACAGCAAAACCAGAGGCATTGGAAAGAAAAAGCTGAAAATCACTTCCTAGATTAGTCTACACTTGGACTTGTTGCTTGTAAGTATCATCCTATACTGTAACACTGTGTAGTGGAAGCAGATTACACAGTAATGGCAGATCATTTCATTAGTGTAAGAAATAATTCCAATATTACAGGCAATTAGGATGGGTGCTATGGTATATTGATCTTTTAAAAGGGGCTGCTCTTCCTCTATCTGACAGAGTTTGAGGTCTTCCAAAGCAGTTCCTAGACCATTGTTACAACTGAACATAAATTAGTCATGATCTTCTTCACCTCCAACTAGCTGCCTACCCTTAACTGTAGTAATCCCTTTCCATCAGTGCTTTGTAATGCTTTGGAGCATAACTTTGTGGAGACCCAGTGCCACCTTTCCTTCCAACACATTCAGCTTCCATTGACTTCAGTGGGAAATGAAGGGCAACAACTTTGTTAAGAATGGAAGTTGTAAACTTTACTCATCATGTTTTTTTATGTTCATACAATTCTACAGGACACATGAGGACACAGATGACTGTAGTTCTGAATGCAAGAAGAAAACTGAGTTTTCGAAGGCAAATACTGCCTGCCTGGCTCTTTCAAATCACTAGGTCAAATTCTGGTTTTGGAGTAATCATAATTATAGGATTGCTTTCAATTTATGTGGGAGTATTGGAACCAGAAATTTTTCCCACTGAGATTTCTTTGTAGGCTGATGCAGCAACACATCAAGATTAGCAGAGATAGAAGAATTTGGCTCACGAGGGAAAAACCCTCAGGATTTATAGTCTGACTGAGAAAAGTAAGAATGCATAGAATGCCTGATTACACTACAAAAAGGATGTTAAATTTTTTTTAATATAATTTCTGGGTTTCTGTTTTCATGCAAAAAAGGCAATAAAAATCCTCTATTAAATGCAAAGTAAGTAAAGTAAATGTTATTAAAAATTACTTTGTCCTAAAGCAACATCCCACCTATCCCAATACATTTATGACTATGGTATCAAACCACTGTTTACACTGTCTCACAGGTCCCAGAGTAAAATGCATTCCATGGAAAGCTGAATGATAGAATGTAAATTACAATATTATTTTCCAGTTGTTCAGAAAAGGTGTGTCATGGTTTCTATTTCACAAATGCAGTAAAATTAACTGATAGCCATACTAATCTGGGCCCAATTCTGGAAAGTGTTGAGTCCTGAATTCCTGCTTTTCTGTTGAGGTCAGTGGGAGTCTATAGTTAGCTGAGCATTTTGCAATCAAAATAAGAGGAGAAAAGCAGGTCTTTCCTCACTTCTCAACACCAGGGCCAACAGCCAATAATATCAAACTGATCCTACCATCATTAAATTAAGTCCAAAACACATCAGTATGAAACATGGTGCCAGTGAAATTTTCTCTGCATTAAATGATTTGTGTCTATTTTTCTAACATTAACTTTGGAGGTCTCTTGGATAAACAGCAAGACAGAGTATGAAAGAAGCTTGTTTTCTGCATCCCATTGGAAGAGAATCAAAAAGAATAATCTATGTGAACTGCTGTTACAATGGTAAAAAGTTTCTAAAAGTACTTTATTTGCAAAATATTTATGCAATCTCTGCAAAAAGAAAAAAAAAATCTTAATCTTTACATCAGTTCTTATTTTAAAGCCAAAAAAGATTGTCTGCTTTGGGAGGATAACAAATTTGACAATTTTCATCTGTCTAATAGATGTAAATTTTCTCTTTTCTTTTAGAAGGAACAACATCACAGCTGGACACATTTTCTGAGGACTGTAAATTCTTTACTGAGGACTCTAGGGCTGTAACCTTGTTATTTCTTCACTTCAGCTGGAATATTCCACTTACTGACATTTACAAGCTTCTTTCCACTTGTCACTCAGCCAGTCACACCTCAAGGCCAACAAGGTTCCTCATGCAAGAGCTTTGTCTCAAGTACTCTCCTTACTCAAACACTGAATGGCACCGCTGAAATGGCCGATGCAAATGGGCCATTCCTTTATTTAATGGTCAATCTCCTTGTCGCTCACATCTCAGATTTTGAACATCATCTTTATTTGACACAATCTGAAAAGAAAGAAATGCTTCCATAGGATTTCTGTCTGACTTTTTCCTAGGAAATTTGATTTCTTTGAGCGCCAAGCTCCGTTTGAATAATATTTTAATGGAGCATTAAGAGAAGAGTCTAAAATCTTATTCTGTTGCTCTGATAAATTCAGTATCTATCAGAGAAAACTGAAAATCATTCCAAAATGTCTCAAAAATATGAGAATATTATTATTCTCTTACAATTAAAAGAAATATTTAACAGAAAAGATGAAGCCTGAGCCTACTTTCACAAAATTTAGATTCCGAACACATCTATTTTCTCTGTAAAGTTACTAATGTGAAAAAAAGATTACTCCTGTCATAAGAGCTCCACTAACAACTTTACCATTAATATTCTTATTATTTCCTTACAAAATAATTTGTTACAGTGTTATCCAGGTTGATGCTGTAGAGCAGGTCCTTCTGCACCCTGTATCTATTCAGAGTCTTAGACATGAACAGAAAGGTAAAACCAAACAGAAACTCAATTACTCTCCTGCAATCCAAACACCACATATCCGAAAATGGCTGTACCTTATAAAACATGAAGTCAAGAAAGTCAGTAAATGCATCATATTTATAACTATAGTAACCTACTTTTGCAGAGAAGCAATGAGGAGCTAGTCAAATAAAAAACTCACAGCATGGAAACTTAGCATAAACTCAAAGGAAAACAAACAGGTAGTTAGATATCTATACACTAACACATATCCAGACAGAATTAGTTATGATAGTTTGCTCATTTAATGATTCCCAAGGCCTTCTTTATTTTGTAGCTTCTAACAACCTTTTTAAAAACCTCTTGGGACCTTTATCTAAATAAGTCATTTCTTTCTAAGAAAAATGAAGAAAAATGGTACATGATACAAATATTACAAACAAGAGAAATATTACATGTATAGCCCAGCTGTGATGTTCTTTCACTGTCTTATATAGCTTGCATCTTTCTTTGAGAAAAAAGTCTCTTAAATGAATGTTATTCCAGCCTGGTGCATCATGACGCCAAATAAACCAAGCAAATAAAGACAAATGGAAGAAAAAGCTACTAGTTGGAATTTACTTACTTAATAGTCTACCTTCATCCATTCTTTAAAAAATATAGGGGTTAGCTGCTCTTGTATCATAATCATTATGGCAGTCACCTTCACCCATCTACTTAATTTTTGATATGCCTTGTTAGCATAAGAACTTCCGTACTAAAATACTGCTTTATAGTCATCAACAGCCAAGAGCAGGAGCAAAGAGTCACACAAATTATCACTGTCTCTTAACATTTCAATCCAATATGATCCAGACAAATGAAATGTTAAATGTCATAATGTAAAAATATGGTCTAGCTGTAGGCTGCTCTACACTAAGGCTCTTCCCAGTCCATATTGGTAAAGCTATACAGATAACAGAAATGACTTGAAAGAAAATTCTACTGTCAGCATATTTGAGTACAATTCACTGTCTGAGAGAGCAATCCTCTTTCTTTATTTTTTTCTATCCCTCCTCATCAAATAGGTGAGTTTATTTCAAATAACTCCCCTATAAGCTTGAGAGGGAGCAAAGAGTACAGAAATAATCTCTCTGCACAATATGACCCCCCTTCTAACTTCAAGATTTCATAGTCCCTAAAACAAGATGTCATTCAACCTCCCCAGGCTCATTGCCTAGGTCTCTTTAGATCAGAGGACCCTAGTCCTACTGAGTGGTGCCAAAGCACGTGTGATGGTTTTCCTGATAAACTCTACTGTCTGCCAGGGACTGAGCTGAGGCCACTAAACTAATTTCATGCTAGAGTTCAGGTTTAAGTCATTTTTAAACAACATTAACATATTTCATGTATTTTCTCTCCAAGATGAGAAAAAACCCCAAACCTATGAGAAGCTAAAGCAGAATAGTTTCTATAACATAAGGATATAAGGTAATCTTAAATATGATATATGTATGATCTGCCTATGACTTGCCATCAGTTACAGAATTTATCCCATATCAGATGAAACAAGTTTAATAAACCACTTAAGTGTTATAAGGTATGCTTTCTACCAACATGAATTATGTATCTATCTGCAGCCAGATGTACATGTTCTATCACCCTGAATATTAAATACAAAAACTATGTTTAAGTAATGTGAAGGGTCTGATTTAAAGCAACAAAAGCCAATAAATTCAAAGTTTATGCTGGCACTCTATCCTTAACTCACACAAATTGTTTCAAACAGGTATAATGGCATGAATTACACTCCTCTTACATTTATGTTTCTACTACCATATTTGAATTTTCTGTGTTCTATTAGTATAAGTCTCTCCATGAGTGTCTTTAAATAGAGTTCTAAAGTGTAATTTATTAGCTTCGTTTCTATTTTTAAGGAAAAAATATGCCTTATGGAAAATTTAAAAAGACACTTTTTTTTTGTCTGAGGATGGAATGGTTCCTTTGGAACTGTTTTAGTTTGTCTAATACACAATCCAAACACCTAAAATATTTATTAATTACTGTTAACTTTGTATAATTTGCAGAAGAGACTGTGTTGAGTCCCTCAGAGCTTTTCTGATCTCTTTGGTTACCATAGACCTGGCCAGATATTTAGTATGCTCATTAAATAATAATTGTTATAACATTTGTATAGTCTTAGCAATATAGACGATAGCAAAATGAATATCTGCAGTGTTTGTTTCAAATGCTGTACTGGGTTTTAGCTGCTTTGCTGTTTCTGTCTTTTTATATATGATTACATAACTGTGAATAGGACTTTACAAGCTCAAAATAACTTCCACCCAAATGGGATCCACCTGAGAATTCTATGTAAGGATATCTGGGGAAAAAAACCCCAAATGGTTAGAATGGTTCACACAAAGAAAAGTGTAATTTTTATGTCTATGGCAATGCTGTTAGCCAAGAAGTACCTGAAGTCCTTGGTGAGTGGTTGAGAATGAAGCAAGATGGCACTCAACAGTTTTTGAACAGTTATGAACACTACAGCACATAAATGCAAATCTCAACATGTAGGCACAGATAACACAGACTTAAAATGCCATCTTATTGTAAGTTACTCCAGAGAGGTGTATGTATTATAGTTAGGTTGGCAGCAGAGAATGTACCTATTTATTAAATAGGAGAAGTTCTGTAGGATAATATATAAAGAACCCCAGCCTTGGAAACTAAGTTGTAAGTTTCAAAATTAATTCCAATATTTTGGGAAAGTCACTAAATAGTTTTCTCTCTAAAATTTCTCATCTGCAATATAGGAATACTTACTCCATTGGAGGAGTTTTGTTTGTTATTGCAGCTATAGCACAGAAAAATATATACTACATGTATGCAAAATTCTACTATCATATACTTATTACTTATCTGGTTTTATGTATGTAAAGAGGGGGTTTTTAGGTTTTTATTATGGACATATTTTTCTAACTTTCCCAGTGTTTTCTGGCTAGCTGAATCCCTAATGAGTGCTCTATGTGCATTTATTGAGTTAATTTGAACTGAATTATTACTGTGCTAGACTGCAAATCTGTTAACTAAAGAAACCCCTTAAAATTACTCTGGGAGGCAGCCTCTTTCTAATACATGTTCAGAAAAAGCTGTTCAATATTTCTTTTCAGTTTAGTTATACATCAAATATGATTTTCACTGTGGACATCTTTCTTCTTCACCTTAAAGTAAGAGAATACAAAAGCACTAGTAAATGTGGAAATGTCTCAACACACGCTTTCATATTGTTAATCAAAATCAGTTTCATTCTGTTGTTCTGAAGTCTGCACATCTGAAATATGTGCAACTAAACTATATGAATTACATCTTTAAACATGTTTTATATATCATAAAGAAGTAAAAAGGTGCATGTTATTCTAGATCTGGCTCATAAGATTCCTGTGATTCAAGACTGTTCTGTAATGGTCAGTCTAAGCATACACAATGTCCGGGGAAGTTGTTAGAGATCACATCACAGCCAATTGTCATAGGAAATACCAAACAAAACGAATAAACTAAACAGAAGAACATTCTTCGTATGAAAATTATAAAATTTACTTTGTACAGGAACTGGAAAAGCCTTGGACAAGTTTCCATCTCTTGCACTACAGATGTTTTGATTTACATGGATTCAGTTATTTCAGATTCAGTTCAGAGGGTCATCAAGATCAACTGACAATTTAATTCCTATTGCATTAACACTATGGTATTTGTGGCTATAGCAAATGCTCTTCATCAAAAGAATAATTAATTAGATCACTGATTAACTGTGGTTTTGAGTGTGGGTCAATATTCTAGTGCTAACATTTCACTTGAAGAAGACTACATTATAAAACATTTTAAGTGAAAGCCCACCTGCTGCTGCTTTTCGCACTTGGAGCATAAGGGTCTACCAATGTATCTACTTGGTTAATGTAATTTCATCGTTATGTACTACTACTGTATGTTTAGAAATCATTCATAAATATGTGCCCACAAAAAAGCCAATAGATTAAGGTTTAGCAGCTTTGTTTAGCTGGTTATAAGCCATATATAAGTATGCATCTATGATACTATACAGTTTAGAACAAAGTATGTGTGTATGGCTACATGTGCATCTCTCTAAAACAAGTCAGACAAGAAAGGAAAAATACCTAATATAGAAATGGACAGATATTGAATAGAGAAGGTATCTAAACAAAAAAACTTCACATTTTTATAGGAAAAGAAAGTGTAATATAGAGCAGGTAAATGATGGTGGTTATTTTAATTAATTTGAGTAGTTTATGTCTCAAAGATATATTATTTCCTTTTTAATCTTTAAAGAAACATGATGGCTCTGAATGACACAACTCACTCTTCAGAATGGGATAGGATGGGATAAGCTCTTTTACTGCTGCAGCTGATTGTCAATGGAGATTTATGTTTTAGCAAACAGTGATCAGAAAGAGAGGTAAAAAAGGAACAATGAGTATTTTTTCTCTGTTTTATGAGACAGAAAAAATGTTTCAGGTCTTGTTTTTAGCTTGTTTTTAAAGACATTCTAATTCTCATGGGTCTTTGAAACCTATGGGTTTCAGTTAAAAGATTAAATAAAATGTTACATCGATAGAACGACAAGTTAAGAAGTTAAACAACGGAAGGAAGGAAATATCTTCTAATCTTAAAATACTGCCTATTCATGCCTAGCTTTAAACAAGTAAGGTTTAGAAGTCATATCTTTATAAAGCCTCCAGTGAGCAGCTTTTCTTCTGAAAAATTCTATACAGAGCTGTGATTACTCAACATTCCTGAAATACAGATCACCTTATTTTACATGCATAAAATGAAGGCTAGTAATAAGAGTACTTGGGATTTTTCTTAGATCTGAATCTCTTTGGTTTCTAAAATGAAGAGTGATTGTTCTTATCAAACATTTTTAAAATCTTTATCATCTTGTTCTATTGATCACATGACCCTGAAGCTGTGAAATATAAATCAGAGAGAGGAGTTCTAAGGACATCTTAGAACCTGCTGAGATGCTTTATGTGATATGCAGCCCTGCTGTAGAATTCAAGGCAGCTGGTATTTGGATACTCAAATCTAGAAAGTCTTCACGATGAGGTGCTGTTTGTACAAAATGCATGAATTGAGAGCCTTTCCAGATTTAGGAAAGTGCAAAAAAAGTATTGACATAGTTTATGGCTTCAAGTATAGAAATCTTAAAACATAGAAAACTCATGTTGTAAGGGATTCTAGTTGAGTACTTGGGAATGATAGGAAGCTAGCTGCCATTGCACCTACTGGCCTATCCCTATTTCAGTTATATGCCCTGTCCCTTCTCAAGCTTCATCCAGCGTCCATTTTTACTCTAAGCTCTTCTCATCTCTAATATCTCTCAGTTCTGTTAACAGGATTATTTTTTTCTCATTCAGGAGAGAATGGTTGCTGGCTGAGAGCAAGATAATGAAGAGAGAAACTTTACCTTAGCCTTTTATAATGAAGAAAAAACTCCATTCTCCACAGTCCTGTTGAAAACTCCAATTGAACTGATGGCATGGCTTGATGACCAAACAAGATCTGTATTATTGAAGAGCTTAGTTTTTCATTTTAATTTTTCACAATATGGTGTTCCTGATGGATATATTAGGAAATATACTTCTGATCATTTTCATAGTCCCTCATATTTGGCTAGGAATCCTTTACCTGTATCTGCCTTTTCAGTCTTGGGATAATCAAGAATAAAACAAGAACAAATTTCCATATTCAGGTTTTAGAAGTGGAAACTCTTATTCAGAGACATCTGGAAATCACTGTTGCACCAAGTGGGGTCTTGTGTGGTGTAGGGCATAGCAGGTACGAATATGTAAACAACTTTTGCTGTAGTCTAGGTAGGATTGTGTAGCTGATGGTATTAACTGAAAGGGTTAACCACCACACTGCTGTGAACTGGACAAGAAAAACTCTTGGTTTCATTTCTGAAGGAATTACAAGTAGGTGCATTTGGTACTGTGTGTTCTTAAGACCAGATATGAAACAAAAAAGTGGACCAAATATGTTATTAGTGTCTGAGAAAGGCAGAAATTTGGCCTGTTACTATCTCCAATGCAGTAAACAGACACGTTTTTCCCCTCTAATCTCTCCTTGGACACTTCAGTCTCTTTTCAATCAAGTGCCGCTTTAGCTCAGCTGTAACAGCTTTGTGGCTTTCACTAAGGCATGTTCCTCTCATTCCAGCTCCTTTTACTTGTTTGACACACAAAAATAGAGGAGACATAGATTCAATTCCCATGACTAGGCCAACACACAGTAGGAACTTAAAATAGCATTCAGCTAATTAAACAACAACAACAAAACCGAATCCTAACAAACAGTAAAGCAGAATTTACCAGAATAAGAACTTCCTGTATTGCAGTGAGATGCTCTCTCAAGCAATCCTGTATGTTTGACTAAATACCAGAAAAATAGTGTTAAAATTCTCATGAGGAATGCAGATTCTGCTAGGTCACTGTGAACAGAAATACAGTCAGAAATAGTCTACTTAATAAAATTTGTCTAACAATCTTAGCAAAAACCAAAAACAACCCAAAACCTGCTCTTTTGCTGTTGTTAAATGAAAGTGAATTGGAGCAACTGATGTGCTAACAGTATCTTTAAAACAGCAGTGGGGAAATCCCTGTTACCTGTTGTATTTTTGGCAGGGGTGATGGGGGAGGAACCTGTGAATCTGTAGTTGTACAAGTTCAGCTTGTGCAAGGGAACAGCAAAAGAAAATGCAAATCAAAATCCAGTAAAGATAAAGGAATCTTTCTGTTACATTCATAGGCTGTAGATAATAGCACAGGTGGCTTGCACTTACCTGATACCAGGAGAGAGTACAACCATTCCAAAGTGTTGCAGCAAGAGTATGTACAGAAAAATACAACATCAAATCTATTTTGAGAAGAATCTGTGTGCTCTTTTAACATGAGTATCCAAGATATTAAGTGATTGCACATTGTGTTTGAATATTTAGCTACATTATTAATTAAATTTTAAAGTAGCTGTAGTCCTATATAAAAGTTTCTTTCAGCCCATATAAGGTAGACATCTGTGAGTTACTTCCTGTTATCATAACAATTAATAATTGAAGAAAGAAAGAAAATCTATAAATTACTTTAATTTTTCCTTTTTATGCTTCAATCTATTAAGTTATTTGGATAATTTATATAACTGAGTTCTCAAAAACCTGTATGATTATAAATGCTGTCATCTACATGACAAAACAAAAACATGGATAACAGAAGACATTAAAACCAGAGAAAAACAAGAGCCGAAAAATTTCTTCCTGATCTCACCCTTAGTATTATAAAGGTTATGAAAACACTGAGACCGAAATTATGAAGTCACTTGGATAGAAAAGAAGGAGTGATATGATCAGTGTTACTTTTCTTTCTGAGAAGAAACTGATCCTCAAAATAGCTTTGTGAATTTTCAGAACTCAGGCATGATTTTCCAAACATCTCATAGCATGTAAATACATAATAATTTAAGAAAGAATTACCATAACCCATTACAATTTTGAGGTTTTAGTACTTTATACTTGTGATGTAAATACTGACGTAAAATACAAGTCTGAGGAAACAAGCAACCTTTGATTGGGACATCATGTTCACCTGGAAAGTGTCTGTCAATTGAACATTAATCATACTCCAATTATGTTGTGACTCATGATTTACTCTAGGCAAAAGACAAGAAACAGTACTGAACAAGTTCCTGAAGAAACAAACAAAACAGGAGCTGAAACAAAAAATAAATAAAGATTTTATTGCCTTTAATAGTTTTCTATGCTCTTGAATGTGTTTGTTATTTAACATAACACAAAACCATACAATTATTCCCACCCACTGATTTCAAGGAGGTAATAATATTAATACTACTACTACTCCTGTTGATACTGATAACTATAGTATTACTATTATTGCTATGTTATACACACATACTTTAAAATTTTTAAGTTGAAACTGCATTTGGCTAATTATGTTTAGCCTTAAATGGTAACATTTGAGCATTTGTGATGTACCTTGGGATAGAGCCCCTCAACTGAACTGAATGCTTTGTCAGCTTACAGATCATTCATAAAGCTCGGTCCTGTTACATATTAATCATCTGTGCTAAATAATATTAAATGCCATTAATAAATACAATTTTTTATGGACAGCATAAAGAAACTGTACAAGAATAACATTGCAGGAACCTTAAGTATTATCAAATTCATGCATTCTTATAAGAGACTTACTGATTTCTCTGCTCAACCTTTCTGGAAATTGGAGTATTTTTGGAATCCACTAATAAAATGAAAATAATCTAGTAATAGCCAAAAGCCCATTGTTATCTTTAAACATACTGGGTAACAATGGGTCAGCTTTGGTGGTGACAGTTTTATAGACATTTATGAAACAGCAACTGAAGCTTTAATTAACCTTTAGTTCAAAGAATCACAGAATGGTCATGCTGAAAGGGACCACTGAAAAGGTCATTTGTTTCAATGTCCCACCTCCAGTAGAGTCATCCCAGAACATTTTACACAGAATTGTATCCAAATGGTTCTTGAATATTTCCAGTGAGGGAGACTCCACAGTCTCTCTGGGTAACATAGATCCATCCTCTTGCCACTGTCCCTCAAGACATTTACAGCCACTGACAAGGTCCCCTCTCAGTCTTGTCTTTTTCAGGCTGAACAGATCCAGCCTCCTCAGCCTTTTCTCTTAAGAGAGATGCTCCAGTCCCTAAATCACCTGTGTCACCCTCCACTGGACCCTCTCCAGCAGCTCTATATCTCTCTTGTCCTGAGGAGCCCACAAGTGGACACAGCACTCCTGATGTGCCTCACCTGGGCTGAGTAGAGGGGCAGGATCAGCTCCCTTTTCCTGCTGGCAATGCTCTTCCTGACGCACCCCAGGACACCGTTGGCCTTTTTGGCCACCAGGACACACTGCTGGCTCATGCACAGCTTGCTGGTCACCAGGAGCCCCAGGTCCTTCTCCTCAGAGCTGCTGTCCAGCAGCTCAGCCCCAGCCTGTGCTGGTGCCTGTTGGGGTTATTCCTCCCCAGTTCAGGCCCCTGCAGTTGCCTTTGTTGAATTCCAGACAGTTCCTCCCTGCCCATCTCCCCACCCTGTCGAGGCCCTTCTGAGGGGCTGCTCGGCCCTCTGGGCTGTCGGCCACTGCTCCCAGCTCTGTGTCATCTGGGAACTCCCTGAGGAGCCCTCTGCCCCTTCACCCGAGTCACTGATGGAGAACTTAAACAATACCAGGCCCAGTTCTGACTCTTGGGGGGTCACCTCTAGTGACAGGCCTCCAGCCAGACCCTGTGCCACTGATTACAACCCTCTGGGATCTGCCATTCAGGCAGTTCTCAGTCCAGCTCACTGTGCCCTCATCCAGGCCACACTTCCTGAGTTTGCCTGAGGCTGTTGTGGAAGACAGTGTCAAAAGCCTTTCTGCAGTCCAGCTAGAACAATATCTACAATATCTCCCCTCATCCATCTATCCAGGTGGTTGTTTCACTGTGGAAAGCAATCAGATTGGCCACACAGGATGTCCCTTTGCTGAAAATACACTGATTCCATCCTAATCTCCTTCTTGTCATCCATGTGGCTAGAGACGGCCTCCAGAATGAGGGGCTCCATCACCTTTCCAGGGATTGAGGTGTGGCAGAATGGCTGGTGGTCCCCTGAGTCCTCCTTTTTCCCTTTGTGACGACTGGGGTGACTTTTGCTTTTTTCCAGTTCTCAGGCACCTCTCCTGACCCTCCATGACCTTTCTAAGCAGCCCAGCAATGGCATTCACCAGCTCTCTCAGCATTTCTGGATGCATCTAATCAGGAGACATGGATTTGTGGATGTCAGGTTTGCCTAGGTGTTCTCCTACCCAATCCAAACCAAGGGAAAGATTTCCTTCCTTCATTCCTTTATCCTGATCTCCTCAGAGATTCCTGAGGGTCAGTCTTGCCAGTGAGGTCCAATGCAAAGGTGTTCAGTAAGTCTGCCTTCTCTGCATCCTCTGTTACCAAGGTCACCACTCTGTTAAGTTACGGGCCCAAATTACTCTTAGCTTTAGTATTTTTAGTGATGCATTTCTTGTTTAATAGTATGTTGTTTTCAGGATTTCCATTTGGAATGTCCAGTATTGCCTTTGTCTCTCTTTTCTTTTTGTAGTGTTTAGAAAATGTATAAAATTATATTAACTAAATTGACATCTTAACATCCACTACCTTACTACACTTCTCTTTATTTTATACTATTGGATCACTGTCTTTCAGTTGTCTTGTCAGTGTACTTACTTTGGAGAAAAAATACAGTGGTGTTTCTATGAAAAGCTTAGATATCCTGATGATGCAGTGATAATGATCTTGAATAATATTTGGGGTTTTTTTTGCATTTTTACTTCAGTAGAAAGGATAATCCTGTTACATGAGAGACTGCAGAATAACCTATTTGTTTGTGTTATGTTGTGCTGCCTATTAGTGCTGAGGTCGAAAGGCCTTGGACCAGTTTGATGGAGAATTACACTGTGGCCTTGATGCTTAATACTTCATATCTACGGCAGATTTAATGTTGGTACAACCATGTGTACATGTCACAGAAGCATGTTCAGAGCAACTTCACAGTGCATGCCATGTTTGTCCTAGTAGGAGTGCAATGTGTTACAGGGTGGGTTTGTACTTGACAACCTGGACTTACAGAGCACATACAGGACTGTAAGGACAGATATGTGACTAAGGTCCCTCAGTAAAGTCTGGCAGTACATTCTTAAAAAACTGGACAGTGGTGAGATCACCTAAGCCCGAAATATAGTGGAAGAACTTCAGTATATATAAAAATTACAGTAATTTATGACATGTAAAGCAACATGAGGTGTAAAAAAATATTTGTGAAAATAACTGTGTTAAAAAATAGATAGTTTGCATTACCACACTTAACAGTACAATGTATGATTCAGATCCATGTCCTTTCACAGACTTTTTTTACTGGAAACAGTTACAGTTTTTCTTGCCAATAAGTGAAAGTGTCAAGAACACACCTTTATGGTTTCCTTCAATATTCCTAATCCATACAGGAGAGCTACTTTTAAATACAGTCTGAATATCTAAGGTTACTCAAGATGACATGAAATAAAGCTTCATTCTTCCCACCCCCTAGAAAACCTCCAAACCAATGATCAAAAAAAATACAAAAGGAAAATTTGTAATTGACCTTATTTTATGGCTCTCCTGTTCCCTTTTCATCAGGTTGACTATCTCATTGGCAGTTGCTGGCTCCTTTCTGCAAATCTTTAAATTTATATGAGAAGTGCCCAAAAGTTTTAATTTTACTCTTATTAAGCCAACATTACAGAATATGCTAAGACAAGCCCTGTTAACCATATTTATATTATATCCAGTTTTCTTGTTGGGACTTTGCAGTAGCCCTCAGCATAGGCTCCCAGCCAGTGTGAATTGGCTTAAAATCCATTAGGTTACACTCTTCTGCCATCTGGATGTGAAGGAAAATTTAATTCTCCGAACTGTATCAGCACCACAGTAATCTGTTAGCCAGGTCATTATCATTGCAATATGATGGATAAAAAACTGGCCAATGTGGTAGTAGTGAAGGAGACATTTTCACTGCCTTTTTGGTAAACTGTACTTGCTGGGAATTTTGTTTGAAGAAGATGCTACTTCTCCTATTTTCCCCTTTGTCCTAAAAGATACCATCCACCTTCCTGTTGTGCTGAGCAGAGGGTGCTCAGTGTGTTCTGTATGTTCTGCCCAGGTCTCTGTGAAATCCACAGAAAGACTTCTGGGAGGGAAGCTGGCACTGTACCCCTGCTGAAAAAGAGGAGGCACAGGTCAAGAAACAGTAGGCAGGAATGGACCTATTGCCAGCATATACTACTATGTGTGGGTGAGTGTTCCTCCATGACATCGTGGTTTCACACCAGCTGTCAGCCAAGCCTCACACAGTTGCTTGCTCACTCCCCCACCAGCAGGATCCAGGAGAGAATGAGAAGTGTAAAAGCTAGAAAATTTGTGGGTTGAGATAAAGGCAGTTTAGTAGCTAAAGCAAAGCTGTGAACACAAGTCAAGCAACACAAGGAATTATTTCATTGCTTTTCATGGGCAGGTAGGTGTTCAGCCATCTCCAGGAGAGCAGGGCTCCATCACAAGTCTTGGTGACTTGGGAAGACAAACGCCTTCAATTCAAACATCCTCCCATCCTCTTTCTTCCCCCCACTTTACATCCTGAGCATGATGCCCTGTGGTCTGGAATATCCTGTTGGTCAGCTGGGTCACCCAGCTTTGGCTATGTCTCCTCCCAGCTTTCCAAGCACCCTCAACTTCCTCTCCAGTGCAGCAGCAGGAGAAGCATAAAAGGTCTTGGCTGTGTGTAAGCCCTGCTCAGCAATAACAAAAACATCTCTGCATTATCAACCTTGTGTTCAGCACAAAACCAAAACATAGCCCTATTATCAGCCACTGTGAGGAAAATTAACTCTACTCAGCCAAAACCAGCACACATGGAAAGGTCTTGTCTCCTCTATATTAGAATAGTACTATATAGTGTCATTTAGTGCAATTAAATGTATGAGAAATACTGTGTATGAAAGGCTTTGCATAGACAGCATGTGCTCTCTAAAGTCTCAAATAAATTATATGTATAGTCTGTACAATTGCCTCAAATAAAAGGACTTTGTGATGCAAGTAACTGGTCTGGATAAGAAAGGACAAAATTTCAGTACTTGCCACAATTCTGCACTTCATTAGTAGCCAACTTCTACTTCAACTCCAAGACATGAGAAAAGAACAAAAATTCTGGGACTACATAGTTGCAGAGAGAGGCGATGGCTCATCCAGTTGAGCAGAAGAAACCCACTGCTGTAGACTGGATGAAAAAGTATTTTAATTTTTCCAAAGAAAAGAACAGGCAATAGGTGGCAAAGATGATTGGCAAGGTCATGCAGTGATTAACAAACAAAGGTGACTGTGTGCAGACACTGCAAGACTTTAGGATGTTCTAAAGGGCAGAGAAGATGGACATTATAGCAGTCCACAGTGCAGGAGAGAACCAGAAGAGAATGCAATACAGGAAGCTGCCACCTTACCTAAAGATTTGTCATTCCTACTGAAAAACAGAACATGGAAGGCCAACTCTGAGCAAGAAGGATGGCCCACTAAGCAACATAACCACAGGGATAAATTGGAAGAAGGACCTGATTGAAGGAGAAGAAAAACAGGGACATGTTACCTGCACTGATGATCAAAACACAGAAATGAGCAAAAGGTGGAAACAAGAAAGAATCAGGTTCAGAAATATCAAGTTTCTAGTGTGTAAAACAACACACATTTTTAAGGAAAGGAATGGAAATATCAGAGAAAAGAATGGTCTGAACATGCCAGAATGAAGGAAAGAAAGAATGGTGTGACCTTTCTCTTGTGGTCTAATGTCCCCTAGTCATCACAGACACACAGACACATACACAAACATTTCTGAGGGATTTTAAAAGTAAATAGACACTACTGAGGTTCCATTGCTCAGAGTGAAAGGCACTGATGAGCAAAAGAGGTATCAAGGGCTGGTAAAATGTGACAATTGACAAGGTTCTAAATAAATTTTTGCAATAAATATTATAATAAAAATTATGCAATAGATAGAAACACACAACTGACCTTTTTTTATCTATACAAAGCAAAGGAGTGTGAAAGAAAGTGGTGGGCCTCCTGGAGGTGAGTAGAGCTGCAACTCATACTTTATATTTTCTAGACATGGGTGCAAGATTAGAGAAAAGCACTCTCTAGTTTCATTAAGAGGTTTTGCTTGGAGGCAAAGGCAGTATGTCTACTGGGACTAAAGGCAGTGACAGACAACTACTGTTCCAGGCCAGGAAACAGCAAGATAAGTAAGGCAAAATAATAAGCAAATTAGTAACATGCATGCAAAGTAATCTGTGGCAATTCTAGTTCTGTAAACCATAATATCTATGACAATTCCTTATCAATGTAAACAGCAGTACTTAAATGAAAATAATTTCTTTAAAAATCACATTAATGAAGGCTATTGTTTTGCCTTCTGTTGTGTGTTTTAAAGTTTTTTCTACTACTCTGAATGCTGATAAAGATGCACAGATCCAGAATGAGATGAAGGCTGCATAGTTACTCAAACCTTTGTGTGAAGTTAACAGTGAAATATATTATTTTTTATTACTTTGGTTAATAGAAAACTACAGACTCAAGTAACAGCACTTCTTTAAGCAGCACTCCACTGTACATAATCCTAGATACGTGCATAATCTGTACAAAGAAAATGTTCACCCAAATAAGCTTTAAAACAGTATTCATACAAAGGTATTATTCAATAGGAAAAGAAATCCATTAACATGATGCAAAGAAAAAGCAAATCATGTTCTCTCAATAAATGGACCAGATAAGATGCCAGTTATTGATTTAGTCTGGGATACTGGAATACTAAATCTTCTGCTGTATCCAGGAACAGTTTATCTTTTGGAACTCCCATGGTGATGCATTTTTACGTTTAAAAAATAAGAATTCTGTTTTAAGAGAAAAGACTTATATGCACATAGCCAGGTTTTCTTTAGCTACTGGGAGAAATTAGTATTTTTTGCTGAAATTTTCTTGCATAAATGTTGTCTTTCAGATTTAATATTTCTTTCCATCGGTGTCCTCCAGGCATTGAAGCATTGTTATTTTATGCCTCTACAGTGTGATTTGATGTTATGGGCCTTCTAATTCCTCCTTCTATTTTAGAGATTGTTTCCTATATGTATTTCCTATCTTGTAAAATATTTTCAGATAGAAAGGTCAGCCTCTCACTACACAATGGCACAATAGAGAAAAAGGACAATGACTGAAAATGTTGTCTTCTCAGAGTCAGTCAGGGGAGTGAAAGTGTGACCTTGGACCGACAATCAACATTTCATCCAAAATATAAATCAATATAATAGTATTTCCCCTATGCTGCATAGCACAGGAATAATAGAATAGTTTTTTGTGAAGCATGAGGTCAGAACCACCCTCTAATAAATACTGTGCAATTGGGTAAGTACTTGTAGCAGACTGAATGACCCTCATGTATGAGACTACATTTCCTCTGTTTATTGTCATACCAAGAGGTTTCAGAATGAAGTGGGTCTCCATGACTTGGCAAACTTATGTATTATTAGCACCAAAAAAAAAAAAAAGTTTCAAAATGGGCCCGAGCAAGCTGAGGCGTTAGCACCAAGCTTCCCAAATCTGTTTGTTTGGTTTTTTTTTTAAAGGTATTTGGCAGGAATGTTACAATGTACTGCAAAATACCAAAAATCCCATTAGCATAATACATGATAGATTCTTCAGACATGACAGCTGAGTATACTCTATTTACAGTAGGTAAAATCAGAGTTATGCACATAGATAATAAGAATTCATAGACCCCAAGCTATCTTCTTGAGCGTTCCTGGAGGTTATCAAATATTATCATCTAATCCATACAGCATTTTGAGAATGTCTTCTGCTGCTTGCTCTGCTCCTCATGTAAGAACTTCTGTGGAAGTCTTAGCCACCTGCAGGGGGGAAGGGATGCAAAGACTGTATTTGAAGCTGCTGCTGGATTATTCAGAGGTCACTTGTCAAAGTACTGATATCTAAATTAACTTGGTTGAATTCTCAGAAATGATACCTTAGAAAAGATAAAAGACTGACTAACATAAAAGATTTTCTAGATCATGAAATACTGCTAGAAAGATCATGCAGAATACCAGAGCAGCTCAAGAATTGGATAATTTGGAGCATACTTCTAAAACAGATTATGTGGTCAAGGAGTCACATGGTCAGCATGCAGGGCTGGTCAGGGGAGATGTCAAACTTGACACTCACTAGGAACACAAAGAGTTAACTGAGAACAATGAAAAAGCAGAGTTAGCTTGCAACATGAGACTACATATATTCTCCTACTGGTAGCTATACTTCATTCCTAGAAGAAAGTGGAGGAAAATCAACACGTGATCTAATGTAATTGCTGTCTGGCCTACATATTTCCTTTCTATCATTCACAATCTCAATATATCACATTGTAGTAAGTTCAGCAACTGAAGCAATGAAAAATATCATTATCAATTTTTTAGTATCTGTATCTAGTCTTCATTTAGTATATTTCTACTACTGTTTGTGTCATAAAACCAAAATAGCTTTTTGTTTTAATCTGTGGTTTTCAAGAGATATGTAGTGTTACATATATACATATATATTGAGTGTCCAAAAACCATGCACCAGAGTGAAAATAAAATTGGATTTTAGAAATTATAAATGGACTTCTAATAGCTATTTATATTTTATTTTCAGTTTTTCAGTTCTTTGATCATATTTGGGCCATATTTTTATATTGTGTGACAGCACTGTTAAAAGCATAATAAGAAACAACCCTAGAAATTCTTATGTAATCAAAGGACACAAGAAGGAATTTTAAGGAAATTAACAGGGATCTTCCAATAGAATTGTGAGAACTGGTAATAATTAAATTTCATTTTCTGGAGTAAAAAAAGAAAGAGTAACATAATTATTTTTGGCAAATTACCCTAACACTCTATTAGAAGGTTGTTTATTTACGTTTGAATTGAAAATAAAGTGTAGAAAGAATTCTATTTCTGCTTTTTGTAAATTTGAAACTCAATATGATC
>VZRX01022622.1:1915-12240 GCA_013398075.1 Notiomystis cincta
GGAATACTGATGGCAATCCTCGGAATTTGCCTGGGAAGCCCTGCAGGGCACTGCCCCTCACCCCAATGATGTGGATTTTGGCCGGGGGGTGTTTCCCAGAGAATTCCACGGCGTCCTCAAAGACGTTCCAGTTGCTCCGGGAGAGCAGCGCCGGCTTCCCGCCCAGGCCTCCCCTCACGTCTCCTGCAGGGAGCAATTCCCAGTTACCCAGCAGGAATTCCATCCCAGCCCCTGGATAAATCAGGATTATTAACATAATTCATTTAATTTAAAAATTTACTTCGTTTTAATCATAAATTTGCAATTTAAAATTCAACAGTACCAATTTAACAAGTGAGAGTTATTAATATTATGAATATTTCGTTTTTAACTTCAGGAAATTAAATAATATTTATATTTTAGCAATAATTTATTTCTATATTTTATTATTTTCTATTCTATTCTTTTATATTTTATTATTTTATATTATTTTATATTTTAATTATTTGAATATTTATATTTCATCATTAAGTTAATTGCAGGAAATTAATTCCATGCTCCTTTTTAAACACAAGCTTAATTTTAAATTTAAAAAAATTAAATTAGACTGTTTCGATTCTGTTATTATTTAATATTTATCATTAATTTCATCAATTAAAATAACTCATTAATTAATCCAGATTACACAGTAATTATTTGGGAATCTCTCTGGGAGTCCCAATCCCACCTCACCCTTTTGGTTTCCTCCCACCAGGTTTTTATTCCGGAGCCCTTTGCACACATCCAGGATCGTGGATCCCACAAAGGCGATTTCGGGCCCGAAGCGGAAACTCTGCACGGAAAAATCCCAGGAAAAAGACAGGGAATTGTTGAAATCTATCACAGGATTGGCCTCCATGGAATTATGGCATTCCCAGAAACCTGCTGGGTAATTTTTACTGTGGAAAAAGCATCAAAATCCCACCAAAATATTCCTGGAAATCCTGAAATCCAAGTGATGCCATTCCTACCAACCTTTTGGACAATTTTTCTCCGGGAAAAAGCACCAAAATCCCGCCAAAATATTCCTGGAAATCCTGGTCATTCCTAAATCCAAATGATACCATTCCCACCAATCTCCTGGATAATTTTTTTTCCTGGAAAAAGCATTAAAATCCCACCAAAAGATTCCTGGAAATCCTGGTTGTTCTTAAAACCTTCTGGAGAAGTTTTTCTCTTGGAAAAGGCACTAAAATCCCACCAAAAGATTCCTGGAAATCCTGGTCATGCCCAAATCCAAATGATGCCATCCATTCCTACCAACCTCCTGGGCAATTTTTCTCTTGGAAAAGGCACCAAAATCCCTTAAAATATCCCTGGAAATCCAGTTCCATGGCAGGGACACCTCCCACCATCCCAGGCTGATCCAAGCCCCGTCCAGCCTGGCCTTGGACACTGCCAGGGATCCAGGGGCAGCCACAGCTGCTCTGGGAATTCCAGCCCAGCCAGGAATCCCTTCCCAATCTCCCATCCAGCCCTGCCCTCTGGCAGTGGAAGCCATTCCCTGTGTCCTGTCCCTCCAGGCCTTTCCCAAATTCCAGCTCTCCTGGGACCCCTTTAAGCCCTGGAATGTGCTGGAAGCTCCTCCCCTTCTCCAGCTGAGCATTCCCAGCTCTCCAACCTGGAAACATCTCCATGGATTCCTCTGGAATTGCTCCACTGTTGGATTCCCCAGCTGCAATCCCAGCTCCCACTTTTCCACCCATGGGATGAGATCACTGCCCTAAAAACCCACAAGTGCTGGATTCCAAGCCAAAGCAAACCCTCCAGGGTGCCAGATTTTCCATGGATTGGGGGTTTTTCCATGGAAAAGGATGCCCCTACCTGTGTCAGGTAGTACACGTGGGTGTGAGGCAGCAGGTACAGGGTGTTGACAGCCCCTCGGAAGCTGTAAATCTGCTGGTGAGGGTCTCCCACCAGGATTTTCCCACATTTTTGGGATTGCACAACATCCACGATGGCTGTGGGAAAAAACATTGGATCATGAGGGAAAAACACACTCCAAATCCATGAGGAATGCTCAGTTAAAATGTTAAACCTGAAGGGAAATGTTGTTGAAATTCCAGATATTTCTCCCGCATGGAAACATGGAAATCCCCCTCTGGAAGTGGGATTGGAGTGTCAGATCTTGGAATAATTCACCTGGAGTGCAATCCTGGGCTTCATCCACAAAAATGGCATCGTATCCTGAGAGCTGGGGCTTGCTGAGCTGCCAAAGCTTCAAATATCCTGAAGGAAAAAACCAGGAATTTCAGGGAGAGGGGAATTCCCTCAGGATAAACCACCACACTTTTTAAAAATCCCTTTTTTCCTTTTGTTTTGGGGGTGTTTTATAACAATTCTGGTCTTGCTTCCTCTGCTTGGAATTTCCAGGATGTTTTTGGAAGGGTTGCAAAAAAATTCTCTGTGTCCCTTGGCAGCCCAAATTTCATGGCTCCAAATTTCTAAATGCCCCCAAAAAAATTCCAAGAAAAAGGTTTTTCCCAGTTATCCCCAGTGCTATCCAGAGGAAAAGATGTGCTGGAAGCAACATTCCAACTTTTGGGCCCGAATTTTAGCCATTAAAAAAAGGGAAAATCCTTAAAATCCTCATTTTTTGTCCTGCTGGGAGCAAAATTTGATCATTTTATGCATTTTATAGATGAAAATTTGAGCAAGAAGGGTGAGCCAGTGGCAGGAAAAAAGGGATTTTCTCCTTCTGGATGCTCAGCCAGAAGCAGGAAGCACAAATCCATGGATTTCCCCCCCCCCCACAGCCCTTTATCCCAAGGATTTGCCATCTCTTTTACCATCACAGGTCATCTTGTATCTCTTCTCTGCATCTCCATCCAGCTTCTTCATGTTGTGCCAAATCTCCCTGGCCTCTTCCACGTTGATCTAAAAATGGGAAAATTGGGATAAATCAGGGATCAATCAATCAAATCATGGAATGCTTTGTCTTGGAAAGGGCCTCAAAGCTCATCCATGGGCAGGGACATTTCCCACCATCCCAGGGTGCTCCAGCCTGGCCTTGGACACTTCCAGGGATCCAGGGGCAGCCACAGCTGCTCTGGGAATTCCTTCCCAATATCCCATTTATCCCTGCCTGCTGGCAGTGGGAAGCCATTCCCAAAAATCCCCAAACACTTTTTTCCCCATCCCAAGCAGCTCCTCTGATCCCAAAGGATGTGCTGGAAACATCTCCTAAGGAAAACAGGGATTATCCCTTTTTTCCCCAAAGGAATCCCTTCCCACAGCATCATCTTCCTCCCAATCTTTGATTTTTTCCCTCCCAGTTTCTTTGGAATGTTCTTTCCAGCCTCTGCTTCCTTCCAAAGCTCAGCATTTCCCCCCAAGCCCTTCTCTGCCTGAAAGTTTCCCCAAACCCAGCCCTTCTTCCCAAATTCCAGTGAAACATGGGAAGATCCCTACAAAACAAATGGAATATTCTGGGAAGAGGGATGAACACGAATTGTTTTATAAAATCATGGAATGGTTTGGCTGGGAAGAGACCATCCAAGCCACCCCTTGCCACGAGCAGGGGAATTTTCCACTACCCCAGGTTGTTCCCAGCTCCATCCAACCTCAGATAATTCCAGAGGCTCCATCCCACAAACTCACTTCCTTTTCCCTTGGGCTCATAAATTTCATCTGTCCATGAGTGTCCTTGAACCACAGGGGAGTGTGCTCCTCACAGATCTCCTCATCCGAGGAGGAAAAGAAATTTTCCAGGGTCTGGGATACAGTTTTCCCTCTTACAAACAGGGATTGGCCCTCCCTGTGCCTGAGGAGGAAACTGATGGAAAAAACGGACATCTTGGAAAAGTTCAGCTTGCCTTTGTCTTTGTAGCTGTGCCAGAGGGGATAAAAAGATGAAAGAGATGTTAAAACACACAGAAATCCCATTTTTTTGGTGCATTATCCCTGGAAAAGCTCTGATTTCTATCCCAATTCAGCCCAATAATGGAATATTTTTAAAATCTGCACAGATTTGTTGTGGTGGAAGCAGAAATTTGTTGATTTTATACATTTTAGAGATGGAAAAGTGAGCTCATCTCTGGAATTCTGGGCTGTTTGCAGAGCCAGGTAATGGGGTTTCCCTCTTTTTTCCTTACTATCCCCAGAAAGATGGGATATTGGGAAGGAATTCCTGGCTGGGAGGGTGAGGAGTGGAATTGGGCAGAAATTGGATCATTAAAGCAGCTCAGGATAAGGAAATTGTTCCTCTGCTCAGGAAAAGCAGGACTTGGAGTGGTTGCAGCACTCCAGGGGAAGTGGGAAAATCTCATTCCTGGTGGATTTCCTTGTCCCTGTGAGGAGCTCCTTGGCTTGGAAGTGCCCCCAAAGCAGGAATGGGGTCTGGGTCAGCACAGCCTGAACCACAGCAGGGCAAGTTTGGATTCCCCAGGCTCCCAAAATCCCTGGAGCATCCAATTGCATCCATTTGGAAACCATAAACCCCAAATTTTCCATTATTTGTAGAAATATCCTTGAATCCTGGAGGTTTCCTTCCCTTCCCTTGTCCTTCCCCTGCTCCCACAAAGGAATCCCAAATTCCCCACTCACTGTCTCCCAATGCTTCCATATGCCAAGGAGTGGAATGTCTTGCAGGTGACATTCCTTGGAAAAACCTTTTTCCCCTTCTCTGCCACAGCTTTGTTAAAAGTCAGGTAAAGGAATTTCAGGTCTGGGAATTTCTCTGCGTACTTGACCAAGGTCGAGGTTTTCCCTGTGCCTGGAGAGGAGAGGAAAAGAAGGAATAAAAATTCCAGGGTCAGGAATTAATGATTGCAGAATTTAGTTTGTTTTTTACACCTCCCTCTCCTGCTGTTTCAAACTCCAACGTTCCATTTCAATCCTGATTTCAGAGAATCATGGAATGATTTAGGTTGGAAAAGGTCTTTAAGGTCAAGCCCAACCATTCCCAGCACTTCCAAGGCCATCCATGTCCCCAAGTGCCACATCCATAGGGTTTTTAAACCCCTCCAGGAATGGGGATTCCACCCCTGCCCTGGGCAGCTGTGCCAGGGCTGGATAAGCCTTTCCAGGAAGGAATTTTCATGATGTCCAACCTAAACCTTCCCTGGCAACACTTTAGGAACTGCCTGCTCCAGCCTGGATCCCTTTTTCCATGGGGTCAGCCCTTCAGGAACTGCTCCACTGAGGATCTTGGATCCCTTTTCCATGGGGTCAGTCCTTCAGGAACTGCTCCAGGGACCCCTTTCTCCATGGGGTCAGTCCTTCAGGAACTGCTCCAGGGACCCTTTTCTCCATGGGGTCAGCCCTTCAGGAACTGCTCCCTTTTCCATGGGGTCAGCCCTTCAGGAACTGCTCCCTTTTCCACAGGGTCAGTCCTTCAGGAACTGCTCCAGGGATCCCTTTTCCACAGGGTCAGTCCTTCAGGACCTCCTCCAGTGTGGATCTTGGATCCCTTTTCCACAGGGTCAGCCCTTCAGGAACTGCTCCAGGGATCCCTTTTCCATGGGGTCAGTCCTTTGGGAACTGCTCCCTTTTCCATGGGGTCAGTTCTTCAGGAATTGCCCCAGCCTGGATCCCCTTTCCACAAAGTCAGTCCTTCAGGAACTTTTCCATGGGGTCAGTCCTTCAGGAACTGCTCCAGGGATCCCTTTTCCATGGGGTCAGTCCTTTGGGAACTGCTCCCTTTTCCATGGGGTCAGTTCTTCAGGAATTGCCCCAGCCTGGATCCCCTTTCCACAAAGTCAGTCCTTCAGGAACTTTTCCATGGGGTCAGTCCTTCAGGAACTGCTCCAGGGATCCCTTTTCCATGGGGTCAGTCCTTTGGGAACTGCTCCCTTTTCCATGGGGTCAGTTCTTCAGGAATTGCCCCAGCCTGGATCCCCTTTCCACAAAGTCAGTCCTTCAGGAACTTTTCCATGGGGTCAGTCCTTCAGGAACTGCTCCAGGGATCCCTTTAGCCATGGGGTCAGTCCTTCAGGAACTGCTCCAGCCTGGATCCCTTCTCCACAGGGTCAGCCCTTCAGGAACTGCTCCAGGGATCCCTTTTCCACAGGGTCAGTCCTTCAGGAACTGCTCCAGGGATCCCTTTTCCACAGGGTCAGCCCTTCAGGAACTGCTCCAGGGATCCCTTTTCCACAGGGTCAGTCCTTCAGGAACTGAAGTGTCCCTGTGGGGTCCCAAATCCCACCAGCACCTGCTCCAGCCTGGGCTCCTCTGTCCAAGGACCAGAGGTCCTGTCAGGAGCCTGCACCAGCATGGCTTCCCATGGGGTCACAGCCTCTCGGGCATCCCCCTGCTCCTCCAGGGATTACAGGGAATTCTCTGCTCCAGCACCTGGAGCATCTCCTCTTCCTCCTTTCCCAACCTCGGGATCTGCAGGGCTGCTCCTCATTTTCCCAACTCCTCTCCCCCCTGATTTTGGGGAATTTTCCCTTAAATTTGTTATCCCAGAGGCACAAGTTGATCCCCTTGGGATCCCACAGTGCCTCAGGCAGAGGGATCAGGGAGGGAAGGAGAAGACTGGGAATTGTCCATCCATTTTTCCAACCTCATTTTGGGATCTTACCTGCAAATGCCATAATTTTCACTGTTTGGTCAGGCTTGATTTTGTGATTCAAAATCCTCTGCTGTTCATGGGTCAGTTTGAGATCAGGACATCCACTAAAAACACGGAAAAAATTCCCATCAACAATGGGAGAATGAATCCTTTCAAAATCCCAGAAATAAATCTTCCCACATATAAACAAATTAACAGGGAAATCAGGGGCTGGTGGATTCCACCCCATCCATGAGAGCAACTTGGTTATTGGGAAAAGGAGGAAAAACATGGAATAAGAAGATACTGGAGCAAAAATTAAATACCTTGGGAAAGATTTTTTTCAGGAAATATAGGAAAATATCCCACACAAACATAGGGAAACGTCTTCTCAAGGAACTATACTGTGCTTTAAGACTGGATTTGGCACCTTAAGCTCGTTAAAAACCAGTTTTGTTTTTGTTAGACCTCGGTGATGGAGGAATTTATCCCATTCCTTTGCTCCAGGTAAGGATAAGGAATTGAATGATTCAATCCAAGGAAACTGCTGCAGAAAGGGAACCAAGGCTGGATCTCCACAGGCCAGGGAAGTGTTTTATTCCTTACTGCCTGGAGCCAGGCTGGGAGAGCTGGGAATGTTCCCCTGGAGAGGAGAAGGCTCCAGGGAGAGCTCAGAGCCCCTGGCAGGGCCTGAAGGGGCTCCAGGAGAGCTGGAGAGGGACTGGGGACAAGGCCTGGAGGGACAGGACACAGGGAATGGCTTCCACTGCCAGAGGGCAGGGCTGGATGGGAGATTGGGAAGGGATTCCTGGCTGGGCTGGAATTCCCAGAGAAGCTGTGGCTGCCCCTGGATCCCTGGAAGAGTCCAAGGCCAGGCTGGATGGGGTTTGGATCAGCCTGGGATGGTGGGAGGTGGCACTGGATGATTCCAAACCATTCCATGATTCCATGACAGAGCCACCAGGGAACTTGGCTAATTCCAGTTTTACAGATTTCAGGCCCCAGCCTGATTTGCCTCTGAGAATTCCTGGAGAAGGATCAGCTGTGGCACCAATCCACATCCACCTCCTCCTGCTCCCCACTCCATGGAATGCTCAGCATTCCCTCAGGACTGCTTGGATTACCTGGAACACAAATCCTGCCTGCAGTGTGGAGCCACTCTTCCCTCTTCCAGAGGCTGCACAATTCCAGAAGCATTTTCCATCAGATACAAACAGTAGAAAACATTGTAATGAATCCTGGGGGAAAAAAAAAAAAGGATAAACCAGAAATAAACAGGGAGGAACNGATAAACCAGGAATTATCAGTGAGGAACCATTAATAACAAATTAAACCTCTGCAGCCACCTCAACACCACCAATATTTTGGAGACTTCCAAAGAAAAAAAAAAATAAAAAGGAAATTATGGATATTTTAAAATGGTTTTAAAGTGAATCCTGCCTGGAAAAGTGACAGCAAAGGCACTCTGAGTGTGGCCTCTCCCTCATCCCTGCCAGCTTTATATTCCAGGGTCTTCCATGCAAACATGACCTGGGATCAGAGTCCATGGGATAACTCTGCTCTCCTGAATCTCAATGAACAGCTGAGCTGGGGGTGCTGAGAGGGAATTTGGGGCTGGTTTGGGCTTTTAGAGAGCAGCAGTTTTTGGTTTAGGATGGTTTTAGGGAAGGTTTTTAACTCTGCCAAGAATTCTTGGTGGTTTTGGTTTTCTTTTACTGCAGAGGGAAGAGCAAAGAGACTCTTTGGGTTTAATTGTGTGGACGACAATTGGTTTAAAATTAACCTGGATTCTCCATTGGGGTTTTCCCACTTTTAGGGCATTTTTGTCCCTTTCTTCCACCCTCCAGGGCAGATTTTGTTGTCTCTCCTCATGCTTTGGATCCTCAGACTCATTAATTACTGCAGCAGCTCCAAACAGGCACCAGGCAATTCCTCCAGGACACATTTCCTCCTTGTTCCCTAAATTACAGTGTGGTCATTCCCAGTTTTTCTGGTCTGAGTTGTCCAAGGAGGTGGAGATGCTAAAATCCCTGGATTTTGACTGGGATCACAGCTCTCATTGCTGGCCAGGGCCATCCTGCCACACTTTCTGCAGGTGTTTACTCAAGTTAATGACTTCATCCAGCAATTATCAATCATTAACATTCCAAACAAACATCCCAAGTTCCCTCAGGAAGCACAGGATGAACCTTTCCATGTCCCATGGGCTGGGTTAGAACTCACAGCTTCCAGAACCATCTAATTCCTGGCCATTTTCCTTTTCCACTCCAGTTCCTTCCCAATTTTCTCCCAAGAAGGATTTACCTGTTTCCTTCATCCTTATCCTCACTGCTATCCTGAAGGAATCTGTGGGGAAGATCCTTTGGTTTTGGGAACAAAAGGATCATGAGAGAAGAAGCTCCCAGGATTTGGAATGAAGTAAAATAAATCAGTTTTGGGGAGGTAATAAAAATGTTAAATTGTTGGGAGCTGAGCAGGAAGTTTCTTTCAATCCTGCTTTTATTTTGGGAAAAATGGGGGTTTTTTTTTGGATATTGTATCCTGAAAGGAATTCCAGGACACAGGGAAAGGCTTCCCACTGCCAGAGGGCATGGATAGGTGGGATACTGGGAAAGAATTCCTGGGAGGGTGGGAATGGAATTCCCAGAAAAGCTGTGGCTGCCTCATCCCCGCAAGCATCCAAGGCCAGTTGGGAGCAACCTGGGAGAGCGGGAATCGCCCCTGGGCGTGGCAGGGATGGAATGGGAAGCTCCTGACCTGCTGGTGATGGGAATGCTGCTGGCTCTCATGGCAAACAGCAGCGTGGCCATGCAGTAAAGCACCTCAGTGAGCTCCACCAGGGGCAGCCCCGAGCGGGGGCTCCGCACGCACTCCAGGAGCCTCTGGATGTCGCCGACGCCGCCGGAAAACAGCACCATGACTGCCAGGGTGGCCCACATCTTCCCAAGCTGAGGGGGAAAGCACAGGGCAGAGTCAGCAAAAGGCTTGGAGCGTGGATAAACCCCTCCTTGGATGTTGAAAACTCCATGGGGAGCTGTTAAATCCTCCTCATCCAGCCCAAATTATCTCCCAGAGGGAGAAGTTTGGGAGGCAGGAGGGTGGGTTGGCCTGGAAGTTGTTAAAAACCACAGGAATGAGAGTGAAACCCACCCCTGCCTTGCTCTCCAAGTCTGGGAATTTGTTGAGGACGCACACTTGAGCCTTTGGGAAGAGGGGATGGCTTCCCAAACTCTGGAGAACTGCACTGGGATCCACCTTTGGCTCCGTGGGCGTGCATGACACCAACCTGTGCAGGAGGAATAACGAGGGATTTACTCTCCAAGGAAATTCTGTCCCCTCCAGGGCACCCCCAGTGAGGCTGCAGGAGGGTTCATTAATCCCTGCTGTGGTTCCCATGGAATCTGAGCCCTTGGAATGTGGATTTCCAGCCCATTCCTATGCCAGGAGTCATTCAGACAAGTAATTCCCAGTTTTGTGTCCCATGGGAGCTGGAATAATTTCCTGCATTCAGCCCTTGGCCTTGAAGTTCCTTCTGGCTGTCTCTAAGCTTCATTTCATGGAATTCCACACCCAGGGCTTGGAACTGGATGATTTTAAGGTTCCTTCCAATTCAAACCATTCCATGATTCCAGAGGCCAGATCCACTTTGCTCCTAATCCAATTCCACCCTTCCCTTTGCCACACAAAATTCCCCTATGGATATTTACAGGGATCTGAGCAAAGCACTTGTGGTTATTGAGGATTTGTCTTTGGATTGGGTTTGTGGGGAGCTGGGAGGGGTAAATAGGTGGAGATCCAGGAATTCTGCTTTCCA
>VZRX01022624.1:0-36077 GCA_013398075.1 Notiomystis cincta
ACAGGGGCAGGGCAGGAACAGGAACAGGAGAAGAAGAAGGAACAGGAACAGGAGGAGCAGAAGAAGGAGAAGGAACAAGAACAGGAGCATGAGCAGGAACAGGGGCAGGGGCAAGGGCAGGAGGAAGATTGCTCATCCCCAATGCCCTCCTGCAGGGCTGCCTCAAGGAGGATGCTCCTGCTGTGATCCCGGAATTACATCCGTGCTGTGTGGCCTAAGGGCAACTGGAGCAACTTTTGCTGTAATCCTTTTATTTTATCTTTATTCTGGGGGATGAAAAGTTACCACATCTCTTCATCTCTGCAGCTCACCTTCTTCAGTCCTAATACCAGCTGCAAATTAATTGGAGATTGTTACAAGCCCTCTGACACCGAGGTGCAGAAAACACCATTTGCATTTTATCTTTATTCAAGCATTTGTTGGTCATGGGTTTTAATCTCGACTGGTACTGAGGAACTTAATCAGATTAAACCAAACAAAAATAGGATTATCTGAGTACTCAGGGTCACATCCAACCTCACAGATGGGCACAGCCAGTATGAGCAGTTAAAACAGACCCTGAAAAGGATCACCAAAGCCAAACCAAACAGCAAAAACAAACAAAGCACCAAAGCCAAACCAAACAGCAAAAACAAACAAAGCACCAAAGCCAAGCCAAACCAAACAGGTGGGAAAGTGCAGTCCTGGTTTTTCAATGAGACAAGACTAAGCACCAATTAATGCAATTGTTCCTTCTTGCCCCTAATTGTGCATTCCTCGAACTGATCCTCCCAGAAGGGCCATTTTATTTATCTTTAACGGCAGTAATTGTTTTTTCCCCCATAGGAATTAAGTACATTTTACCTTTCTCTCAGTCACATCAGCCCAGCTCCTGCTGTGCTGTTTCCAGCTGTTCTGCTTTGCCTGTTCCATTGGAGTCTGGGGTATTGTGTGGCAGAAGCTCTGGATTTTCTTCTCAAGACAGTTGATAGAGGAATTTCATTGATCTGCTGAGGGCAGAGCTTTAAGGGTTAAATGAATCTGGTGTCCATTGTAAGTAACAGCAGTTTAGCACCTCACTGCTGCTGATCCTATTTTCTAAAAGGGAGTCCCATAAATGGCATTTTTCCAGCACTGTGGGAGTCTTTTATTACTGCTGTAATGCAAATCGAGCAGTTACGGTCCCCACAAACCGATCTCTTCAGAGATTAAAGCCCCAGGGACAGAATTATCTCCTGATGAATTCACCCAAATGGATTTCGGGGACTCTGATGATCCTGCTGGTGGTGTCTGTGTGTGCATGTGGCATTTTCCTCGGGCAGAATTTACATTAAGACAAATGAAGAATGAAAGAATAAACCCCGATTGTGGATATGATTGTGTCAGCATAAACATACTTTATAATTAGATTGCTATTACCACAGAGTAGGGGAAGAAGCAAACCAGAGTAAATCACTTTTATTCCAACCTCATTGCAGCCACCAAGGAGTTCAGAGCAGCATAAGTCTTTTCTAAAAAATATCCTCCTCCTTAGCAACATTATTATTCCAGTAAAATGTAAATGCAGACTAGGCCTTAGATACCAATTAAATTGTATTTGACAGAGATGTTATTGTCTAAATCAAATAAATGTAACAGAACAAAAAGCAAAATGAGTAATGAAATAAGAAAAAGCAGCAGCAGATATCTGTGCTCTGGTCAGACTGTCCAGTGAGCCAAGGACGGGTGAGGGGAAGTTATTTTTCCATAAATCAGTTAAGCGATTTCTTTGCTAAGAGAATGCTGCACTTTGGTGAGAGGCTGTGGAATCCAAATGCTCTGAGCAAGTTCTTACTGCCCTTGTGCCACCTCGTGAATTACTGAGAACCTGCAAAGGGACCTCACAAGGTGCCACTGACCACTCCCCTGCAGCCATACCCAGTTATCCCAAAAAGCCAAAAGTCCATTTCCTGGAGGTCACAGGTGACCCTGAGTGATCTCTGGAAGGGAACCTGTGATCAGCTGATTCCTGGGGCCAGACTGCTGCTGTGGTAAAGGAATTTATTGCCATTGCCAAGCCCTCAGCAACCCCCACACTGCAAAGCTCTGAAAGGAGTGGAACTCTGTGTCCGGAGTCTGGGAGTTCTCCCAGGGCTCCCCTCTGGCTTTCCCCACAAAACCTGATCACTTTCTGCTTCTTGCTGCTCTTTGTGCCCCTTTCTTCCTGGTGGAACCGCTGGGTTCTTCAGAGCAGGAGGGGGGGGAGAGAGGGAGGCAGGGAAGAAAGGGAAGAGCATTAAAAGAGCCATGGAAAAGGATGTCAGGGAGATTTATGGGTCACAGAGAGGCTGCAGGTGGTGAGGAGCTGCTGCAGCAGTAATTTATAGTCCCTGGCTGTGACAGACTCCCAGACTGGGATGAAACAGGTGCCATTAAACAAGAGCAGGTTAAGGGCTGCTGCTGTAAACAGGAGTCCTCTCATCACAGCTGCTGCAACCCTCAGCTGAGGGAAATGAGCAGAGCTGGAGCATTTTCCAGGTTCACTCCGGGGCCCTTTGAGTCAGGGTTCTCTGATCGTTCACTGCACTGCAGGCTCTGTCTGAAGGGATGAAGGTGAGGCAGCGTAAAGGGCAGACAAAGGAATAAATGGGGGCTGCTGCTCTGCTGTTCTCTGAGCAGGAACAGGAGCAGGCTGGGACACGAACTCCCTCCTGGGCTAGGAGGGGAGAGGGTTCATGTGTTAGCTCCAAACAAAGCCAGACAGTCTAAGTACCTTCCCCATGCATTTGCACGTGGAGTCCAATTCTCCAAAACAAGAAAATATCCAGGAATGGAAGGGGCTTAAACCCCACAAGCTGTAAACTGAAAATAAAGCCCCTCTTGCTGCTCCCTTTTCCTTTCCTTTCCCAGCAGAGGCTGGTGAGTCCTGCCCTCCCTGCACAGCCCCTACTGGGAGCCAAATTAAACACAGCACCCTCCAAATCCAACTCTGGGCTCTAGTTTGGCCTTGGCTCCTCTGGATGCCCACACTCAGATGGGATTTGGATCAGCCTTTTCCTGGTAATCCACACTTCCCTCTTATTTCCAAAACACCTCTTTGAATTCCCTCCCCGAGTTCCTTTGAAGGAGGATTAGGGGGCCTGATAAGACACAGCATCTAAAATAACACAATCTGCAGATAGATTAGGAACAGAGACATTCAACTGTCAGTAACCACAAAATCTTATTTCTCCCTTCTTCTTTGTGTGGCCCCAAAGAATTCTGTAGTGGCCACAATAACTCATTACACATCTGACTTCCCTTTGTTTCCTTAATTATTCTTCTTAATAGTGATACAGTGGGGATATTTGAAAATATGACTTTATCCAAGAGTAATTTTAAGGTGAGAAACGTTCTTTTTTTCCCTCTGTGTTACAGCAAGACACAAATTGTGTCTGTCAGAGTGAATTTATCCAAGTGCTGTAGGCAGGTCTGGACTTGGGACAGGCTTAGAGCCGTGCTCAGCAGAGCTGTGAGCTCTCCATCACCCTGATCCAGCTGATCCTGGGGTCCTGGAGCCCTTTGGGCACCAATGACCTCAGCAGCAGGAGATGATCCCATCTCTTTGGTGTCCCCCAAATTCCCAAGGGTGGATCCCAGTGGGGTTCATGCCTCCCAATAACCACCCCACCTCAGGTGAGAGATGAGGACTCCTGGAACCCTTTGGAGTCCCCTCTCTGCACTGATATCCCCTCCTGATGGCACGATGAGTCTGAAGGATGGAAAAGTCACACAAAAATGTGAGCCCAGGCAGTCCCAAGTTAATTTTTTTGCCAGGCTGTTCAAATCCTTGCAGGATTTGAAAATCCCAAACCCATCCCTCGTGCTGTGTTCATCACCAGGAGCTCCCAAGGCTGCATCTGGAGGAGCACAAAGGGAGGGATGGAGGGATGACTGAGGGCAGTCAGCTCCCAGCACCAGTGCCACATTTCAGGGGATGACACAAGAGCAGACCAATTCCTATTTATTACCATCCCAGAATTACATTTATTACCACTGGCACTCCCTGGAGTGTTCCTTCATGGATATCACCCTGCACTTCCTAGCTGGGATGGCTCTAAAAGAGGAAACCTTGGCAGCCAGCTCTCAGCTCTGCTGGTTTATCTCCTTTTCATGGGATGCTATGGAAATTCAGCCTTTTTTGGTTTTCATAATAAGCTTTAAGTGAAAAGCCTTGAATAAAAAGTAAAAGAACATTAGGAGAGCTATTACCACAACAAAGAGTAATTAAAGCAGCTGAGAGCTCCTAGAATAGGTACAAGAGTAAATTTTAAAAGCAAAGAGGGACCTGTTCTCCAAAGGGGCTTCTCTCTTCCTGATCCTCCCTGGTGCTGACTGAACATTTCAGTGTGAATTCCTTGTAAACAAGTTTTGCTGCACAGCCTGGAGTTGGGTAGTGAAATGAAAACAAGAAGAAGAAGAAATGATCTGCCACGTTGGTGGGGTGAGTCTGACATCCCGCTTTGTCCTAGAGCTGGAATTCTGCTGGAGACCAGACCTCAAACCTCTGGGTTGTACTCCAGCTCCAGCCTTTATTTTCCTGGAATTCAGGGTGGCTATTCTGTGTCTGCCTCTTCTCCCCTCCTTCATCCAGTCCATGAATATTCCGAGTGCCTCAGAGCAGAGGCTTCACCCGATGCAGGGGCTGCTTGAGCATTCTGCAAAATGCCATATCCTGAGGAGCCCTGCTCCGACCTGAAAGTGAGATGGCTCCGAGAGGTAAAAGAAGGATTTACAACAGTGCTGAGGGCTTGTGGTGAGCCAGCGAGAGGCCTGACTGTGCTCCTGAGATCTCCTAATCACTTCCCCAGATTCTGGGGGGGAGAGAGATGCTGCATTCATATTCAGGCACTCTCTCAAGCTTTACACTTGTCTTTCAGTAAAGGCTGAGTTTCAGAGCCTTCCACAACACGCAATTACAGAAAAACAGAGCTGGAGGGAATCTCTGGAGGTCGCGTGTTCAAAGGCAGCAGCAGCCAGACTTGGCACTCCTCTCGTGTTTCTCTAATCTCTCCTTAAAAATCTCCAGTGGGAGAGAGATCCAACAGATTAAGCGTTACTTGCTGGATATTGTATTCTGCTTTTTAACTACTCCAGCCATTAGAACACGATTCCTCAAGTTTTTATCTTTACAAGTTTCAGCTCCTTCTCTAATTAATATTTCACCAGTGGCTCCTCGGTGTTCAGCAGGGGAGGGGTTGCAATTGCGGCTCCCATCTCGTGCTCTCTCTGATAGCTGAGGTGAGTGATGCCTGGATTTGCTCCCTTTGTTCTTCCTCTTCTTCTGCAGTAGAGCAGAGTGTTCGTGGTGCCAGCACAGGAATTCAAAGGGCAGAATTAAAATTGAAATTCTTCCCCCATGGAGAAGGCAGTACTTCCCTGGCTCCCAAGCAACCCATGGATCTGCCTGCATCCATGACAGCCACTGTCTGGATTAAAAAAAATAAATTCTCTGCTTTACACTGGGGCTGTGGTCAGGTCACTGATCACACCAGGTGCTCTTCCCAGCCCCTGGAACTCACAGGCCAGTCTTACTTCACTCTCTTCATCCTCCTTTCTTCCTCCCTGTGTGTTCCTTGTGCCCTCCCTCTCCATCTCCCCCTTGCCAACCTGCACCTCTCTTGTCCCAGCTGTAGGAACACCACCACCACAAATCCCAAAGGTCTAAACTCTCCTCCAGCCCACTGCTGCTTTTGAAGACCCTGTGGCTTCAGCACAGTTACTTTTTCTCTTCTGTGTGGAGTTTAACAAACAAGTCCTCCCCGTGTTTTTGTTGCTTCCTCTCCAAGTGCAAGTCCTCGGTCACTGCAATTATTGGAGTATTCCTGGAGAAAATTGCAGGAGTCTCCATGAAAGGGCTCCCTGCAGAAACTCACACAGCCGGTGGCCAATTCCTCCTCACATAAAAGGCACCTGGAGCAGTCAGGAGCTTAAAATAAGAGAAGGGAGAAGGAACAAACAGGATTTTGAGGAGCAGCAGGATGGTTTGCAGCGGTCAGGAACAGAGAGCCATGCTGAATTATCAGGGTAATTAGTCTTCATTATTGAACTGGAGCAAATTATGTTGTAGTGCCAAGGTTGATTAACAGGCTGGATGGACAGTTTGAGTTTGTTTTTTTTTTTAGTCTGGGTGTTGCCCAGTTCAGAATAAAACAAGTCTTGGGTGCAGGTCAGACCACAACAAACCCAACTCCCAAACCAGGTGAACACTCCAGGCACAAGAGCGGTAAATACTGGGGGAGCTGAAAGTCCTTAAGCACTGCACAAAGGACGTGCCATGAGCTACATCAAACCAGAAAAATCCAGGAACATTCCACTTTCCAGCCCTCGTTAACAGGTGAGAGGAACTGCAGGGATTCCTCCAGGTTTGTACCTGCCACACCTGGGTGCACAGTTTGAGCTGGAGCCTTTGCATTCTCTGTTCTCTGCAGCACCCACACCTCCCTTCCTTCTCCTGAAATTCCTGCAGCCTCTTTGGCTTCTCCCTCTTGCCTGGAAGTGTGACAGGCCCAGAGCTGTGAAGGGGTTAATGAGCCCAGGCAAAGTTAACAAGGGATGGGCAATAAATGGCTCCAGCTGTGTATAATTAACTGTAATACTGTGAAGTAAATGACTTTTATTGGCAAGCATGTCATAACTTCATTAAAAGTCATATTTACAGCCCTCTCACATGGAATGAGTACTTGTGTAGTCTGCAATTTAATGAGCACTCATTTTCACCTTGTTTCAATTATTTTCCACCCACCCTTTGTCTCAGTGTGGGGAGCAGGAAGATAAAATACAATGGGAGTGTAATTAAGGCTGGCACAGATTCTTTCAAGAAATGTTTTTCTATTCCAGAACAATCGCTTCTATTGCTTACTAATAATACTTTAATATTTAAAATACATAGTTTTCCTCGGTCCCTAAAGGATTCTTTAAATAACGTTATTAAAGAATGGCTGTGAGAAAGCTTTTCCCCAGCCCAGCACCCCCGGTTGCACACCAAAGCAAATTTGTATCACTTAGAAGGGGAAATTTGCAGTTTATCTTAATTACAAAGGGATGATTTTGACTTTGGGAAGAAGAGGCTGCAGGTGCCTGACAGAGATGCTCAGTGTCCCTTGGGACCTGCTCGAAGCTCCGGGATGAAAGGAGGGCCATGGGACAGGACCTGTGGAAGTGGCATGACAAAACCATGGGATAAGCATCATTGATTTCTGGCCACAAGAGACACCTGGAGCAGCTCCCAGGAAGCCTCGGCCTGGCACTGTTGGTGTCCCTGTGCTCCACCAGGGATGTTCTCCCACCCATTTCGCTCCCCGAGCCTCGGTGGTTGTGCACAGCCCCATTTCCTAATGAAGACGCTCCCCTGCATGTTCTACATCCTGGATAACACTGCTGATGGGGGAGGCACTAATTGAAGGCAGCAATGATTAATTCCCGAGATAAAATTCGTCCTCGAAACAATTGATTTCACTGCCAGAAATGCACAAACTTCCCGATGGCAACACTTTCATGTAATTATTGTTATTAGTTCAAGCTTGTTTGGGGGAGGGAAGAGATGAAAAAAAAAATCAATTACTTTGTATTTATCACTAATCTGTTATAATCACTTTAATACAGAGGAATTATAACTCAGGGCATGGTTTTTCTAATTCACGAGCTGTTGGAAAAGTTTACAGGAACTGTGAGGGCTGAAGGAGCTGGGTGTTGTGGGAGGTGATCACAGCTCATGGGCTGTGGGAATGTTCATTTTTAGTGCCCTGATGTTCTCAAATCAGTGATGGACAAGGCTGGGGCCACAGGCTGGGCCTCTGAGCTTCCAGAACTGTCCAGAACTGCCATTACTGCACTCTTGTGCTGCTTCCTGCACTTGCTGCAGGCATTCTGAGGAAGCCTCGTTTCTGCAAAGCCCTGAAAATCAGGGGTTTGTCATTCAGCCAGTGAATGTGAACTGCTCAAATCACTGCTGGCCAGTTTTACAGAAGGGCTCTGCTGCAGGAGTCCAGTTGCTGGGAGGGGTGAAATCCATTCCATCTGAATGGGGCGGTTTGGCGAGAGCTGAAGGGAGTCACTCCTGTCGAGCTGGTGCTTGGAAAATCTCCTGTTCCTGCACGGATACCTGGTACCAAAGTGCCAGAGGTGCCAGCCTGCCCTGGGAAGGAGCTGCTGTGCCCGGCCCCGGGCGACACGGAGCAGTTTGTGGTGTCAGCCAGGTGGGAGGGCGGCTGCTGGTCCTGCACGGTGTGACAGCAGTGCCTGCAGCGAGCGCCTGCAGGGCGGCACATCCTGCTTTGCTTTGCTTTGCTTTGCTTTGCTTTGCTTTGCTTTGCTTTGCTTTGCTTTGCTTTGCTTTGGGGCTGGGCTTCAGCACCACGTCCAGGGCCACCCTTGCAGCCCGGGCAGGTGCCTGCAGCCCTCCCTCCTGCCGGGACTGCAGGGATGGCCCTTCCCTGCATGGCAGAGGTGTGACAAGGTGACAACGACAGGACAGAAAATACACCCCGAGGGCTCGATGAACGCACAGAAATGACTTCTGCTCTCAGGCCATGAGCACAGCTAAGGCTGCCGCCCTCAGTCCTGAACAGAAGTTCCCCAGCAATGAAGATGAATCCCTTTTTATTGCATGGATGAAATAACAGCACGACCATAAAGCGTGAGAGAACAAGGGGAAGTTGACAAAGTATGTCTTTGATTAATTGCCGTAATAGATTGCAGGTTGCTGACTGAAGACATTTTTTCAGGTCTCATTTTTCAGTCTTTAAAATTTTAATGCACAAAGAGAAGACAAAGCAAGCCCAGGAAGTGAAAGGCTGTGCACAATTCACTGCATGGGAGTCACCCAGCAAAGCAGCCTGGAGGACAGCTGTGACCTGGAGTTCAGAGGGGCAGGGATGGCCCAGAGCTGAGATCTGAGCTCCCAGACCCATCTGCAGCTCCTGGCCTGCCCTGGGGTACCTGTGGCTGCATCTAAACAAAGTCACACCTGAGCTGGGAGCGCTTGAAAAAGCCAGATCCATTCTCCATCTTCTTATACAACCACCACCCACTGACATTTCTTTGTCTTTGGAAGCCTGAGAAACAGTAAATTATTGGGAACCTGCAAATTATTCAGCTCGAGGCTGGGGAAATGGAATTCAAGTTCTACAAACCCAGCCATGGGATTTTCCAAAGAGCTTCTTCACTTCTGGCTCCAACAGGGACTGTGGCACCTCAGAACCTGCAATGTCACCCCTGAGACTTCACCTGCCAGAAGATCCGTGCTGCAGACAGGGTACCCTGCCTCCCTCAGTTAGCTGAGCTAATTAGAGGAAACAGGCAGTCATTAACCAAGTGTGGGTTGCTGCTCAGCCAGGATGTGGCCATGCATTCCCAAGGGAATCAGGAACATTCCCCAGGAGGGAGTTTCTCTGCTAAACTCTACAAATGGAGCCTCCTGGACCTGTAAACTCCGAAAGGAGTAAAGAAAACAAAATCTGCTGAGTGCTGCCACATCAGAACCAGCTCAGCTCCCTGAATCCTTCCCTGGAGGGTCTGGAATTAAAGCACATTTCCCCCCTCCAGGTGCCAATCCTGCAGTTTAAAGTGGGTCATCACCTGCCTTGTTAAACAAAACTCCTCCTGCTCTGGAAGGGAGGCAGAGGTGGAAAAGGAGAATGCAAGGATAGACTGAGGTGTACAAAATGTGCCCCAAAGTGCCCTCATGACCTTGTTGGAGCTCCAGAGACATCCCACATCCTGCCACAGTGGGCTGACTCTTTACTGTAGGTTTTGTAGTAAATTATCTCACTTTTGATTATGGATCAGGGAGATGATGAACCAAATGGGGGGCTCAGTTTGTGCAATAAAACAGCCCTGGAAGGGGGATCTGCCCTGGGATTTAGCAGATGATAAAGCAGGGCTGAATTCTCAGGCTGCCCCACTCTCTCCTTGTCCTGAGAAGTGGCTCTTTGAGGCTTCCCAATAAATTTTCACTTTCGAAATGGAAAATGGTCTCCCACTCAGGCATTTGTTAGTTTAGATATGCTTCACAAATTTTCTTTGCATCCAGGGCAGTTGAAAATTGGATTAAAACCTTTTATTATGTCCCCATGTTATAGCATTAGGCATGCTTAGCTTCCACTGGGAAGGAGGATGAGGGAAGCAGAATGAAATCTCTTGAATTCTTTCTGAAATTCATCAGTGTGGATGTTCCAGGTCCAGACATCCCTGTAAAAAGACACTGAAATTCCCCTGGCCTGCCCTGGCCAGTGCAGGGTGTTAAATGCTCAGCTGCCTTTGCACACATTTCAGCTCTTCCATGAGCCTCAGCTGTTTCCAATAAATTTATCATTATTGGTGCTGTTACAGCATCTGAAATACTTAAGGAGGATTCTACAAATTCAGCTCAGCAGAATGGAAAAGGCTTCCTTTGCTTTGGCTTTTGGGAAAGCCAAACTCTGCTTTCCATTGACTCTTTGTCCATGGAATATCTGTGCTCATGTCAGGAGCGGCACAAGTGCAGTTCCCAATGCAAAGTGTCCACACACACGAAGCCCCAAACCAAGAACTGGTGAGTTCTCCCTCCTGCATCACAGTTCCTGCAGTTTTTCCATAATTTATCCCCATGTTTAGCCACATGAAAGAATCCCTGGTCTGACTTTTACATGGTGACACATTGCTGTTGTATTCAAATTGCCAGCACTCTCTGTGAGAGCGTTTCTGCAGCACATCTTTAGACATTTCATCATTACTCTTCATTTAAAATGTCAACTTTGTTCTGACAAATCTTGTGTGCCTGGTTTGAAAAGCTTTACAAGTGTCAGGAGGAGCGACGCAGGCTGCAGCTTTTGTCTCCTACGACAGCAAGCATGAAAGGTTCTTTTTTGTGGAGTGACTGGATTGAGCTGGAACTGCAAATTTGGAGTTGTTTCTGTACATCAGGAATGCTCCGCAGCAGAGTCTGGGGAGGAGGGTTCTGCTGCAGTCAGGGTGATGAGGTTCAGCTGTGGCAGCAGCCCCAGGTGTCGCTCTGTCCCTAATGGCTCTCACCTGGTGCTGGTTGCTTTGATTTGCTGCCACCCCACACCTGCGGGGCCAGCAGGGCCCACCCTCCCAGGGAGCTGGCGGGGAGCAAACAGGGACTGCTCTGCTCCGGGATTTTCCAGGTACGTGAGAAAGCAAGGAAGCACCAAAGCCTGGCAGGGAGGGAGTTCTGGGCACACAGATCCCGTGTTTGGCTCCCTGGGTTTGTGTTTTCTCCTCCAGCACCAGGCAGTGGCTGTGGCTGGAGCCAGCAGTGGCCTCGAGGACTCCTCACTGAGTTGGTGCAACCTGGCAAAATCCTGGAATTCACATTCCAGCCCACCCCGAGGCAATGCAGCCTCTGTGTCAGAGCTGGTTACCGGCAGCGCGGAGCTGGGGGTGAAAATCTCCCCTGGGAAGGGGAAGGAACAGCCAGGAAGGGTTCCCCTGGGGTGGGGGTGACACCAGGAATATCTGGGATGGAGGTGACACCAGGATTCCCCTGGGATGGGTGTGATGGCAGGATTGCCTGGGATGGAGGTGACAGCAGGTTCCACTAGGATGTGTGTGACACCAGGATTCCCTGGGATGGGTGTTGACACCAGGATTGCCTGGGATGGGGGTGACAGCAGGTTCCCCTGGGACAGAGGTGACACCAGGGGTGGTGGCACAAGGATCTCTGTGCCAGGGTGGGGCTGAGCTCCCTCTGCAGCCACCAGAAGCTTCTTCTGTCCTGTTCAGTGCCTCGGACCCCCTCCCCTGGGTGTGGGAGGTGACCAAGGTGTTCCCAGCTGGAGCTGGAGTGGTACCAGTGAGGGAGGGACCCTCCACAGCCCAGCCCTGGCTCAAACCCTTCCCTAGGCAGATGCAGACAAAGATCTGTGTGCAAGTCAGGGGACTTTAAATCTGTCTCAAATGCAAAGCCTCTTCCCAACTGCTCTCCCCACGGACCTGCATTTCCAACGGGGAGGCTGCTGTAGACAGCAAGAGCTTCCTGAGAGAAACAAATCAAAACAAAAAGCGGTTTGAAAATCAGCGCCATTTCCTCCGTTTTTCTGGTGTGTCCTGGTTGCTGGCCCTCAAGGGAAAGCTGTACTTTCTGATCTGTGCTAATACAAAATTCATATTTGTCTGGGCTATTATGTGCAAAATAATGGGTAATCCCCCAGGCTGGAGTGAAAAGCCAAGCCAAATATTCCAGGAGACCTTTCAATTTTGAAAGGTTTCAGAAATAAGCACAATACAAACATATAAAGGGATCCAATTATGTGTAAACAAACTGTTCCTGCAGCCTCCTCCTCAGAAAACACAATTAGATTGCCAACAAGATTGCTTTGGGATTACCTGGATTAGGCCTTGCATTCAGAGGCTTAGGAAGTACCTGGAATTTCATTTCTTCCTGCGTGCTCCAGCTGTAGAACTCTGTTACAGGGGGCTGGAGGGTTCCTCCTGTGCTGAGGTGCTGCTGCTGTGTCTCAGGTGTGGGCATGGCTGGGAGCAGATAAAATGTGGCTCCTGGTGATAAGGAAACAGTTAATCCAGCTCTAACAAAGAGCATGGAATGCTCAGCTTCCTGAGCAACCTGAAAGTTAATTAAAAGAGCACCACAGACACAGAGAAATACAGAATTAAAGCTGTCCCCTCCTGATAAAGCACTGAACTCACCGACTCTGCCAGGGGAGAGGGAGATACAGCTCGTTTTCTTTGCACAGGGAGTGCCTGGATGCAGAGAAACCCCAGAGGAAGGGGCTTGGCTGGAGCCTTTCTCCATCAGCACTCACCAGGACAAAACTCTGCCCAAAACCTGCTGGATCCTCGCTGATCTAGCGATAAAATTCAACATAAGTGTTAAGAGCAGGTCTGCAGGATTGCTTTGACCTTCCTGACGTGGCAGTGTCCTGGCCCTGCCAAGGAATTCTCTGCTCCCAGGTGGGGATGGAGGGGGGCTGAGCCGATTCTGCCCCATCTGGCCTGGGCACAGGCTGGTGCCCCATTTTATTCTTCTTATTCTGGCTTCCTCACAAAAGGCTCTTTGTGGAGCTAAGAGGGAACCTGATGAGCTCAGAATCACAGGCCAGCAGTGACTGATGTTGGGGAATTAAGAAGAAAAAAATTAGGAGGAAAAAAATATGACCTTTTCTTACAGGGACAGTGAAAATGAAGGTTGATTTTAATTCCTATATTTGTCCTCTTGGTATTGTCCTATGGACTATCCTGCCCACACTGAAGCTAAGAATAGAAGTGGGAGGTGTGGGCTTGAGAAATAAGGCAGTAAATCAGAATTTTAATGCTATTAAAATCTATTGATTGTGTTGATTAAATATTGCTGGTGCTGATGGGAAGGCCAGACCTTCTAAGCCAGTTTAATTATTTTCCAGTTAATGTTAATCTCAGTTAATGAAAACTCTCCAAGCCAGAAAAGAGATGACACAAGGAATGACTGTTATTCATGAGAGACTCTCTTAATCTATAAAACATCAAAGATGTCATTGCAAGTATCTTTGCTTTGCTTGTATTTTATTTTTTAAATGATCCAAACACTTTGTTCTCAGGCTCCTGATGAGTCAGGGTGTGACAGTTCAGGGAAGATCTGAACAGGAGCTGATGGAGCCTCCTGGAGAACTGTAGCTCAGTGGCTCAGGTGGCCCTGGACAGGGGGTTTGGGGAATTAATGATCTGGGCTTCGTTAGGGGTGGCTGCACAGCCCCTCTGCCAGGAGAAGGGACTGGGCACTGCCCACGCTGGAGTGCTCAGGGAAGGGAGGGAAGGAGGAGCTGGGAATTGCAGCAGGATCTGCAGGAAAGCTCTGAAGCTGCCACAATTCTGGTTTCGAATCACTTCTGGCTTTATGAGAAAGAACCTTCACCAGACTCTACTGCATTTTATTTTTTACATGGAGCAGCACCATCTCAGTGAGAACAGCTGGGTTAAAAACTTCTCTTTGGAAAAACAACTTAAAATCGGGCTGGTTTGAAGCACTCCTGGCAGATCTGTCATCTGCTCCTCAGCCCAGTACAGGTGAGTTACACAGCAGGGCTTTGCAGGGTCCAGCCCATATTGCAGAGCAGCTGCTGGGCTCCCAGTGCTCAGGGAGCCCCTGCCCTGCAGCGATTTATGGGCAGCTCTCCTGGCATTCATCATTCAGGGAGGGCATTCATCCTGGAGGTGCATCAGTCCCACCTCTGCTGTGCATATTGCACTGAAGTTCAGCTCTCCACCCCTCTCGTGCCATCTCCATGCACGGGGTTCGTGCTGTGCTTCCCTTCCCAGCTCCAGGTTGATCAGGCTGATGCATTCCAGCATTTCCCCTTCAGCTCACCTGTCCTGGCTTGTCCAGGTTTAGTTTGTCCCTAAATCCCACAGAGGCAGTGGCATCCCCAGAAGGTAACCAGAGCTCTGCTCTTGCTGTATCTCATTTCCTTCTCAACTCTGCCTAGAAATCGTGTGGCCTTCTCCAGCTGTACCTCAGCAGGGAATACTGTGGTGATTATTATTATTTCAGCTCTGGGAAGTTACTGACTCCTGCCTGGTTGAAGGAGCCACCACCCTGCTGTGCTCCTCTCTGGTTGTTTGCTCACCCTGGGTGACTCTCGATTTTCTGGCAGCTTTATTTCTTGCAAACCTTGGGTCCCAGGGACAGGCTGCCCTTCCTGGCTGTGTGGAGATCTAGGGCTAAAAATTGTCAGCATCCCAATGATCTCCCCTTGCAGGGGTCTCCTGCTACAGTTAATAACATGAACCTCCTCTGCACAGTCCCTGAACTGAGGAAGCCGTCTCATTTCTGCACTGCAAATAATGGTTTAAAATAGCTCAGTGAGCAATTTCCCAGAAATTACCGTGGGTACAACAGCACTGAGTTACCTTGGGTACAACAGCCATGAGCCAAACCCCTTCCTTGTCCCCCTCAGCCCAGCTGGGGAGGAGGATGAAGACCCTGGCTGGGTGATGGCAATGCTCTGGGTTTAACTGGCTGAGGGAAAGAGCAAAAACATTGAAATACTTCCCTTGCTTGGTTGTGTAAATGAGAATTGGATTGCTGAAAAGCTGTAGCTGCTCACAGCATTCTCCCCCTGATGAGAGAGTTTTCTTGCATTGTCTCTTTGGATTGTTAAGTTTTCCTGGATTATCAATTTGGATGTGAGTTCTGTGGCTCGGATGCTGTGTTTTACACTGCTCTTTACCATGGAACACTGCTTGAGTTCCCTGACTTTGGCTGCAATAAACACATTTGGAGGTGTTTTGGATGTACATCCAAATGTTACCAAGACGCAGCACTGCACTGAGTCATCTCGACCAGAGAAAGGAATCAAAATTAACCAGAAATAACCCAATGAAAGCAATGAGGGACTTGTCTTTACAAACCAGCTGTGGGCCTGCTGGTAGATAAAACCAGCACNGCTGGTGTTTGGGGATTAATTTTTCCAACAATGTTGAAGTTCTGATGAAGAGTTGCCCCGACTTTCCCCAGAGGTGTCACCCAGTCCATGCCTGGCTCTGAGCTGTGTCCCCACCCCTGACTGAGCCCTCTGTGCCAGCAATCAGAGCTGGAGTTCAACACCCCGACCTTCAGATGATCTCAGGGGTGATTTTATCCCATCCATCTCCTGGCAAATCCTTCTCCTTTGCAGGAATGCATTCAGCTATCAGATCTTTCTCATTATGGATTTCTCATCAGGCTTTTAGCCCCAGATGAGGGGCTAAAGCAAATCTCTGATGGAGCTGCAGTTCCTTCCCTGCATGAAATGAAAAGTGCATCTCCTGTGCTCCAGAGTGAGAACAGGCCTGGCCTGGGGTAGCTCAGCAGCACAAGGCAGGGATTGCTTGGGCTGGAATGGAAAAACGCAGCTCTGCTGAACCACAGCTGGGCTCAGGCTCTGCAGCAGGGCTGCTGTCTTGAAAACACAGCAACTACAGCACGTTTCATATTCACCTTCTGCTCTTCCTCCCCAGGATCACTCAGTGGGGAATTCTCCAGGTATTTCTGGCAGGCTGAGTAATCACCAGGATGTTCCACCAAAGGAGACATGAATCTTCTCTGAGCAGCTCCCGGCATCCCTGTGACTCTGGGAGGATTTAAAAGGTAAGAAGTCCCAAATTAGCTGTGTCGATTGATTTTTGGATCCACTTTATTTATCTGCTCTGGCATCAGCTTTATTCCCCAAAACAAGAGCTATTCCTAAATTTGCACTGGTGGATTTGCTGTTTTGGAGAAGCAGCAAGGGAAAGGTGCTGGAGGGAGCTTGGCGTGGTGTGATGCCATCAGAATTAAGGAGTAAAGGTAGAAATTGTAGCCAACTTGTTAACAACTTGAGTAAAAATCACTGAGGAATCGGGTACCTCTGAGCTGTTTCCTCCCCTTCTGGGGCTCTGATCTTTGTATTTCAAAGACAATTTTTCTTAAAACTAAAAGCAGAAATGAAAGTAAGTGCAATGGAGGTTTTCCCTTCTGGAGCCAGCTGAAAAGATTGATGAAATGACAGCTCCTTTAGCAAAACAGCAACTCCACCTGTCAGGAACCACGAGCCATCCACGGGGCACAGCAGCCAGGCTGAGGCATTTTAAACACGCTCCCAGCTGGTTTGTCAGGGACAAATGGGGCTTGTCACAGTCTCCAAACGGTTTTAGGGAGAACATTAATGATGTTAATGATCTCTGGTCCCAGCAGGAGGGAGAAGCTGGAGTCTCCCTCCAGGAAAGCACAGAGTGACTTGCAGTTGTTTTGTTCTTGAGATTGCAGGGGTTTTGAAAAATATCCAATGTAGGCAATCACTCAGTTTGGAAACATGGAATCCTTGGTGGTCATTGTGCCTGGGGTCATGGGAAGGTGTCAGCATGTGCAGAACGGGCTCAGATGGGATCAGATCCCAAAACCTCCCCAGCTCCTGAGCAGCCACAGAACGGAGAGGGGCCTTGGTACCACTTTGGATTCTGGGCTGGCGTGGGGAATTTGGGGCTTTGCACCTTTGCACCTGTCCAGGTGTGAGTTTGGACTTCCAGAGCTGAACTGGCTCTTGGCTGTGTGCCCCTGGGTGTGTCTGAGTGTGACAACAAGGGACAAGGCAGGGGAGCTGGTGTGAACCCCGTGGGATCACGCTCAGCCTGTCTGCGTGCAGGTTTCTGCCGAGTTCTCCGGAGGAAATGCGTGGTTTTCCCTTATTCGAATAATTCGAATAAAGGAAGAAGCATTGTTGTGATGGATTCCTGGAGGTATGGCAGTTTAGTCATGGTGACTGTGTGAGGGAGGGGAAATCAAAGTGTGCTTTATTTGTTTTGAGCTTTCATGACAAATTGTGTTCTGGCTGTTGAGGAATATTAATTAATGAGCTGTCCCTAAGTGGAGGGATGTCCCTGGAGGGTTTGGAGATGGATGCTCTCGGTACACCTGAGATTCCTGCAGGAGCACCCCAGCCCCTTTCCAAAGGAAATGTGTTCCAAAGGGAAGTCTCCAGCACCTCCCTGTGATGTGCCAAGCTCCAAACCCTCCTGAAGCCATGTGAAGCTCCGTGCTCATCACAGAGGACCTGGAGCCAGACACCTGAATTAACATGAAGACAGAAAAACCAAGGGCAGAGGATCTGTATGTGCCTGAGGAGCAAAGCAGGAAGGAGCCCAAGCAATCCCATTTGAAAGCCAGGCTCCATTCCTACCCATCCTATCCAAGGAACTGCTCCTGCTCAGGGACAATAACAGTTACAGCTCCACAATGAGAAAAAATGACAAGTGCCCTTCCCAAAGGAGCTAAAATCCATCTCTGCCCATGACAGCAGTTAACAATATGGATGGGATCTGCCTGGGCTTTTATCTTGATTTAAATTTGTTTTCCATTCACCAGGCTCCACTGCAGGAGAGCAATATTGAAATGTGCAGGAACCACGAGACACAAATTTTATTACCCCCTCTGTGTTACTCCCACTGTAGAGAGAGAAGTTTATGAGTGAAAAACATCCCAGGCTATTTAGTCACCTCCAATATTTGCAGTCCAGACTGGAAGGAGTAATTGATTTTCTAATAATAGAGAGAATTCTTGGCTGGAGGCTCAGTGTTGTGTTGTAGAACCCCTTAAAAAACACATTCTCATTCCTGCAGCTGCCAGGCCCCTTTGCCTGGAGCTTGGGGCAGCGCAATTGTGGGGCTTTATCTTCCCAAACACAAACAGTTCCTGTCCTGGTCAGAGCTGGCAGCTGGGAGAAGGAGCCCTTTGCCTTTTACTGGCTGATTTCTGTGCCTGAGCCACAGCCTGCAAAGGTGCTTTTATTGGGAATTATTGGTATTCATACAGGAAAAGCATCCATGGCACGTGTGAGAGGAGCCAAGCCAGCACAGCCCCACGGTGTTCAAACAGATTTGGAAAGGGCTTCATCTGAATTTCAAAGGGCTCTGGCTCCAGTCTGCTGTGAACGGCATCAGAAATGCAGGTCGGGTCAGGAATGTTTACAGTTTTTTCTACTGTTTATATTGAATTTGTACACGTTCCCTGTCAGTCTGGGGGCTGGGAATGCCCAGCACTGTTCAATTCAGCGAGCAGAGTTATCACACTGAGCTCGGAGTGAGCAGAAGGGGAAGGCACACAGTAACAACGTCCTGTGGTCATTGTGAGCTTCTAATTACAAAAGAGAGTCTGGACAGTTTGATTCAGGGTTTGCTCCTGAGAAGGTCGTTTGGCTCAGAATGAGAATTTCTGCTTTCCAGCCTTGCAGATAATGAGGTTTGGGGCTCTCCCTGTGTTCAGCAATGCTGGGACTGCAGGAGAAGGGAACATTGTCCTTGCAGGTGCACCCAGAGGAGCTGCAGTCACTTTTAGCAGCTTGGAGGAGCCTCCCTGGAGCTCCAGGGTGTCCATCCGTGTTTTCCTGTCCTTGCCACAATCCCAAGGGATGCCCCCAGCATTCCTGCTGTAGGATTGGTGCTGAGCTGCTCTCTGTTCCCTGGTCAAACCCAGCCTGAGCTCTGCTGGCAGCTCTGTGCAGCTCTGCCACTGCTCCCTCCCATGCCCCCCTGCAAACAGATTGAGAAGGGGCTGCTTTTCTATCTTAGAGTTTTATATTCCCAGCCAGACTCCTGCATTCTGCAGTATCTAATGAATTCCACATCACAACTGAATTCCACCACAGCGCTGGGCTCACGCTCGACATCCCAGCTGAAATTCACCACATCACAAGGGCACATGGCAAAGGATGTGCAGAAAGTCACACGGACGCTTTCTTGAAAGGTCTGTCTGCACATCACCAATATTCTGAAGAGAGCTTTTGAAAGGGAAATGGTGTGGCAATTTTAATTCTTTTTTTTTTGTTTTCCTGATGGGAAAAGTGGAGGGGAGCACCTGGATGTGATCAGAAAGGTGTGAGCAGGAACATGAATGGAAACCAGAAGGAATTTCCATTGTTGGGCAGCCCCAAGGGCTCTGTCTCCAGTGAAAACACCCTCAGCTCTGACAGGGCTGAAACTTTGACAGATCCCAGAGTGGAGCTGAAAACCTTCCAACAAAACAAAATAGATGAAAAACTAGAGTAAGAATGACAAAACATTTTTTCTTGATTTTCTTCACTACTTTCCCCAAGCCTGATTTCCAAAGAGCTCTGTTGACATAAGTGCAGCAGCTGGAGATGAGAGGGCTTTAAATCAACCTTCAGAGATGTACAGTTTATACTGGTAAAATAATTATTCTTCAAAGATTCCTGAAAAATAGTGTTTAAGGTGTTTAATGATTAAAAACCTGATGTCCTTGAGTGTAAGTCAGATGAAAGAACTGCCAGGGACCTTAATGCAGTGCAGTGATAAACATAAAGGCAGCAATAATGATCAGCCCGAGGTGATTACACTCTCTAATTAGAGCACATGTATCATTTAGGCCTGTTAATCTCTGTCTGTCTGAGGCACTTTGGGCACGCTCTCCTATATCCGTGTCGGCTGCTTTGATCCTGGCACGGAGCAGGAGGAACCGTCCCGTGTCCGGAGCCTCCCAGCTCTGAGGTTCCCTCTGGATCCCCTGAGTGGACTCAGCCCAGCTCTGCCGCGGTTCTGGTCCCGAATATTTGGGCAGAGAGAGCCCTGTGAGACCAGGCATGCCCCAAAGCCCTGGCTGCACAACCCCAGGCTGGAGCTGTGTGCCTGCAATCCCAGCTGCAGGGGCACAGTTAACCACGTTTCACCTCCTCGTGCAGGCTGCGGGTCGGGCACGGGGATCTTGGTTCCGGGGATGAAGTATTGAGGAAAAAGAAATTAAAATCTGTGGTACTTTCCTGTGCCCTGGGGGTGTCCTGTGCAGAAAGCAGCAGGAGGGACCTGCTGGATGATATGTCTGTGCTGCCCCTGCATGGCCAGGGGAGGGTCTGGAGCACAGGGAACAGCTGTGGGGTGTGCAGGGTTTGGGACACACCTGTGGGGTGTGCAGGGTTTGGGACACACCTGTGGGGTGTGCAGGGTTTGGGACACACCTGTGGGGTGTGCAGGGTTTGGGATGGATCTGTGGGGTCTGCAGGGTTCGGGACACATCTGTGGGGTCTGCAGCTCCGGAGATAGCTCTGTGGGGTGTGCAGGCTTTGGGACACATCCGTGGGGTCTGTGGGATGGTGCAGCCCCAGGGGCTCTGCAGCTTTGCCACTTCCTAAGCTGTTCTTCGGCCAGGTGGGGCTGGAGAGGAGCACAGGGAATAACGAGAGGTTCCAACCAGTTCCACGGCGGCAGTTCCGAGGCCCTGATGCACACGTGGGCCGCAATCCCATTCCCGGTGTGAGGCCCCTCTGCAACCCCTCAATCGCATTCCCACTGTGAGGCCCCCCTGCCCTCTCCAGTCACAATCCCACTCCCGGTGTGAGGCCCCTGCACTCTCTCCAGTCACAATCCCACTCCTGGTGTGAGGCCCCCGCACTCTCTCCAGTCACAATCCCACTCCCGGTGTGAGGCCCCCCTGCCCTCTCCGCTCGCTGCGGATCTCGAGGCTCGTTGCGCTAATTCTCATTGCTGAGAGGTTTCAGCGGGAGCCCTTTGGCGCTGGGCTCACGCTCGCCCTCCTCTGCGGGAGATCGAGGTAACACAGAGGCGCTGAGGGCCGCCCCGGCCTGCTGCTCCCTCCGCTGCTCCTGCTCTCCCCACTCCCGGCAGGGCCAGGGATGAGCCTGAGGAAGGATTTGCCTCCTTCCAGGAGCAGGTTGAGCCAGAGTTCTTTGCTGGAGCCCAGATGATGGAAATCCTTGCCGTGCCTTGCTGAGGTGAATCCCCCACAGAGTTTCTGTGCCCGGCTGGCAGAGAGCGGCCGCGGCTCTGTGGGAGCTCAGCCAGAGCAGGGAGTGCAGAGCAGCTCCTCTGGCACAGGCTCCTGGCTCCCAGCGATTTTTGTGCTCCCATAAGGTGCGCCAGGGCTTCCACATCAGCGTGGCTGAGACAATCAGACTGGCTGCAGGAGGTGGCTGAGAGAATCCTTCATTAACTTCAAGTGTCCCTCAGTAATGGATGCTGTGGGTGAGAGGTTCTGAAGGCAGCAGCAGGCAGGTCTTGGAGCTGTGGGAGGTGTCTGGAATCGGGGCATGGGGAGGCAGAACCAGAGCCAGGCCTAAGAGGAACAGATGCTTGAGGCAAATGCCTGAAAATGCTGACAGGATGCAGAGTGAGAGAGAGGAACAAGTCCAAGAGCAAGCTCCTGTCCCCTGTGCTTGCTCCACCGCATATGAATTTTGTCATACTGGATATCCCTTTCTAAGATTTTTTCCTCCAGTTATTGTGGACCTTGAAATAACTTTCTTACTTTTATGGAAATTTTCCACCCTGGGTCTTAGCAGAGCTCTACTGGTGATATCAGAAGTTCCAATATCCCTGTGGACCCTGCCACAACCAGACAAGGATGAGGGGGAAAGTGGCTCTAAACCCTTCCAAAAAGGGGCTTAAAAACTCCCAGCAGTGTCAGCAGCAGCTTTTGAGATGTCCCTGCTGGCAGTACTGCCCCAAAAAGCTGCTCTGGCCTGAGCAGAAGAGGCACTGCAGGAGACAGGAGAGATTATCATCCTCATTAGGAGAAAATGAGAAATGATCTTGCTAATAAAACACACATTAAATAAACAAAGGGAATTCTTATGCAGTTTATTCTCCTTGGACCATGTCTGATTCCATGTCACATGAAGGGGGTGTTTGTGCCTTCCAATTAAGCAGAATAATGGCCTTTCTAGGGAGATGGTGGTAGATTATTTTAGCCCTGCTGCAGGTGGCATTGAGATGAGAGGCCTTGGCTATTGTGCTGTCAATTTGTTTAATGATTATTAGAGGAGCAGGTGATTTCTATTAAAGGGAAGTGACAGACTGTCCATTAGATATAGATGCATGTTTATTAAATTGGGAGCCTGGAGCAAGCAGCCTGGCTCATTTGCTTCCAAATTCCAGCCCAATCTGTTCTATTTTGCACCTGGAAGGTTCAGAGCCCAGCAGAAGTGGGGGCTGTTTACCGAGCCGGGCTCAGGGGCTGTCGCATTTGTGCAAAGTGCTCACTCCTGTCCCCGATGGAGGCTGCAGGGGAAGGGGCTGGGGGCTCTAAAATGTGCTTCAATTCCTTCTCTCCTGACCCAGATAGGCCTGGGAGCAGAGGGGGAACAGAAGGGTTTAATCTGAGTGCACAGCCCCTGTGTCTGCTGTCTGTGTGTCTCCATACAGTGACGGAGGGGAGGGGCCCTGCAGCCCATCCATCCCAGAGCTCCGGGAGCCAGCATCTCCCATCTCTCCAGAGCGAGCAGTTACAGGGGAATCCACCCAAAGCACACCTTTATTCAGAGTCCCCACTGACTGTTGGTTTATGCTCTGAAGCAGCAGAATTTATCTTCCTCTCTAATCCAGGCTAATGTGAGTGTGGAGGTTGTCATTACCCAGGGAGGAGTTTAATCCTTTCAGGAAACATCTCCCCATTTCAATGCCTCCCTTATCCTCCTTTCCCCTCACTCAAATTGGTGCACTTTAAAATCAAATCCTGCCTTGCACAGATCTCATGTAATAAGCTCCCCACTCCATCTAGCCCCCTCACCCAGATCTTCTCTGGGGTAGTGGTTCTGGTGTCTGCAGATCAAAGAGGAGGCTGAAAAAGAGAAAAGGTTCATAAAGGAGCCATAAAAATGATTCAGAGTCTGGGCAACATCTCTGTGGTAAAAGTGAGCTTGAGCCCTTTGGGCCATCAAAGAGGAAATTAAGAGGAGACTCCATCACGATGTGCAGGCACAAATGCAGGGGAGATGACTTCCTCTAATGGATGGCTCCACTGGCCAGCAGAGAAATCCACAGTGAAATGTGGCTGCGAGGTTGAGATTCAGTCTTCACTTAGAGCTGGAGCCTGCACAGGAGTTGGAGGGAGCACATCTGTTTCCAGGCAAGGATAATTAACTGTCGGGAGAAGGAACCATCAAAGTAACAAATTAGGAAAATCCTGAACATGGTCCTAATTTAGGAGCTCTGCAGTGCTCTGGTGAAAGGCATTGTTTTATTCCACTGAGGAGAGCTGAGCGGATGCTGTGGCACGGCCGGCACTGTGGGCTCCTGGCGGGGACAGCACCACGAGCAGAGGGGCTGCAGGAGGGGAGCAGCTCCATCCTGCACCATGGATTTATGGAAGCGGGTTCCTGGGGTCTGCTGAAGTCCTTCAAGGCCTTCGTTCTTCTCGCTCAGTTTCCCCACATGAATATGAACAGGGCCATCAGGACACAGCTGTGGATGTCCCTATGTCCTATGTCTCGGACACAGCAATGCTGGATCTGCCCCAGGAACAGGCATCACCTGGGGCCTCTGGGTGGAATTCAGCTCCGGATCCAATCCCAGAGGAGTGTGGCAGAGCAGCCTAAACTGCTGTGTCAAATTAAGGGAAAACAAAGTCCACTCCCTGCTGCACTCTCCCTTTCCTGATCCAGGTGCCTGTCCCTGCAGAGACAGAGACACAGGGACTCTGCTCTCCTGCCGAGGGGCTGGGATTTGGGAATGACCTGTTCCTGCTCTGGGCACAGCTGGAAGTACAGGGAGCTGATTCCTTGCAGTCCTGGCTGGGGAGCAGGGAATGGGCAAAGGTTTCCATTTCCAGTCAGACCCTTCCCCCTGCCGAGGGCACCTGCAGAGTGAGGGGCTCTGGTGCCACCCCAGGAGAGCCACCCTGCTCTTCTCCCCTTGAGGACTGCTTTGGAGCTCTCGCTGTCCTTGCCTCGAGCATCCTGCTGCCTCAAATGAGCTGATTGCAATTTCGGCGTCTTTATCTCCGTGAAAATGTAAATAACGCTCCTTGTCAGCTCCCGTGTTCCCCATTCCAAACCCCGCTGGTTCCAGTCACTCCCAGTCCCCTCTGCTGCTCAGCAAGGGGGAGAAGGAGAGGGCAGACATCGAATATTGCTGCATTTAACGTCTGCAATAACACATCCTGTGCCTCCCTGCCAGCCATTTGCTGGGCTATTATTCCACCATTCCTCTGTTTGTTCTGTTTTTTCTTCTGGGCACATGTTTTTCCCAATTCGGGCAAAATCGCTGCTGCCATCCTCAGCTGTCCTGATTGCCTGAAGCAGCAGCTGATTGCATTATTCATCTGCAGTGCTCACGAAAGGCGTCAGAGCTCTCGACCAGACCCCGAGCTTTTGATGATGTTTTGCGTCTGTGGGAAGGGGGGAGGATGCCGAGTGAGCTGGTGGCATCTGGTGGCACTGCTGTGACAGTACCGGCGTTGGCCCGAGGAGCTGGGACAGAGCAGCGCCCGGGACAGCCTGGGCTGGGCTCTGTCCTCAGCCGAGGCTGCAGCGATGCTGAGCAGCAAATTGATTTCACATCCTGGGGAGCAGAGGCAGCCGAACTGTAGGGAAACGGTGCCACCTGCGGGCACCGAGCACAGGAATCCCGGCCCCGGGAATGCCGTCCTCACACACTGCTCGGCTCGGGCAAATCCGCGGGACTGGGGGGTTTATTAACCCAGGAACAGAGGGAGGGTAACGCAGTGGAATGGAGTCAGCAGGGAAAGGTCGGGCTGTGCCTGCCCACGGCCACCTGGGCGATTGTGGACAGAGAAAGGGGCTGGAGTTGTTTTTCTGTGGTTTAGAACAGCCTTTTTCCGTGGTCCAAACAGACTGGACAAGGGTGGGATGAGCTGTGCTGGAAGCAAATCCACCCCCAGGAGACCTGTGAGCTTTGAGCCGCGTCCCCCTGTGTGCTTGGAGGATTTGGGGTGTGTTCATAGCTCCAGGGATGTCACCAGGATGGTTCCTGCTGCAGATCCAGATCACTTCTGCACCTGGTGATGCTGGAATTTGCAGGGCTGGAGGGCCCTTTCCTGGTGTCACCTCCAAGAGCTCCATCCTTGCCAGGGGAGGGTTACATCCCCCAGCTCACCTGGATCGTGTGGATGGAAAACAGGGGAACCGTGTTAAATTCACCTGAGTGTCTGCTGTTCTTTGGGCTCCTGAGCACAGGTGCAGCTCTTCTTCAACCCCAGCCTTTGGTAAACAATTTGATGGGAATAAAACAAGGAGAGTGAGTAGGAAAGCGCACGGTTGCCTCTCCCAGTCTGTGCCTGAACACACATATTTTGTAGAATGTTCTCGGGCTAAAAAGATATTAATAAGTAAACTCCTCTGATTGATTTAATATGCCAGAGCTTTGTTCTCAGTTCTTTGCTTGTACTGGTGCATAACACTGGAAAAATAAAATGGAATCATAAAATGAAATAAATAAAATATAAAAGCTATGCAGCAGAATGAAGTGAATTCAATCATCAGAGGAACAGAATTATACATCAAGAGCAATCCAATATTGTGTTTAATCCCAAGGCATTATAAACCTGACAAACATCTAGGAATATCTTCCGAGCAGAAAGGTGGGGGTTTTGAGGAATAAACAGGCAGTTAATCCTGTTTACACAGATTTCTTTCCACGAGCACCATTCTTTGGGTAGAGGTTCACCTGGGCTGGCCAGGGCACTCCTGGTTGTGTTTCTGATTTCCAGCACTCCTTCCTCACCTGCTTTGCTGTCAGAGCTCAGCAGGAGCTGAGGAATCCCTTCAGGGCCTGTTGGACATCGCTGCTGGAGCAGCGAGGCCAGGGGGAGAAGCTCCTTCCCTCAGCCTTTTCCTGCCAGGCTTTGCCCCTCATGTCCCTCTGCAAAGCTGCACTTGGGGCTCCCCCTGAGCCTGAGCCAGGCCAGGCCAGGCTGGAACATTGAAATTGGTGCTGTCAGAGAACCTGGCAGGCTTGGATGGGAACTGCTCAGAGTTTCAGCTGCTCCTGGTGCAGCTCCGAGGCCACATTCAGGGGGATTCCGTGAGGAAGAGTCTCCTCTGCTGCCTGAGCCCAGCACAGGACCATCCTGGGCCATGGGAGAGGGTGGAATTCTTCCTGGAGAAGCCAGCAGAGGCTTATAAATACAGGAATCCAAACCATCCCCGGGAATCTGCACGCTGATAAATAATACCATGTTTTCCATGTCTCGAATGCTGATGCAAAGCTGCATTAACAGTGAGCAGCCCTTAACTCCAGGCTGGACATCTCCTCCAGGGCAGGCTCCATCCCCAGGATCAGTGTCAGCACATCAGGAATGGGTTGTACAGCTCACCAAAAAAATGTTACAGAAACCCTGGGATGAAAAACATTTAGCATAAATTGAATAGGAAAATAATGCTGGAGTTGGAGAGAAAGTTGAAGTTCAGCAGTTTCATTTGAAAAGAGAATGGAGCATCAAGCCCTGGGAAGTGTCATTTCCTGACTCTTGTGGAGTAACAGTGAGCTGTAAAATTAGAGTTGCATGGATGGCTGTGGAATGATGCTCATGAAAAATTAATGACAATAGCAAGAGACAGGAAAAATCCAGAAAACATTTCCACGACTGTTAAGTTTTATAAAAGCTTGTTTTCATTAAAATCTAAACTGTGTACTTTACCTGAGCTGCCAAAATCCCTGCAGCTTCTTTTAAAGCAGCGAGTGCTTATGGCACAGAGCTTCTCCGTGGGCAGAGACCTGCAGGGGAGGTAATTATGGGAGATGGATGAGGTTTGTTCCCCCACTCTATTGTGGGAGCAGCTCCCTTCCCAGTCTGGAGCTGTTCAGGTGCTGCTGGTGGGACTTTGCTGCTGGCTCTGCACTGAGCTCAGGATCTGAGCAGAGCTGGGGGATTTTGTGATCCCACCCCTGTGAAAGCTCTCTGTGAAAAGATCCCTGAGCTGCCTTTCCCCAGGTCATGCTGGGATTCACACTTCAGGCAGCTCCAGGGATTTTAGAGGTACCCATGCAACCCAACAGATCCCTCATGGGGACTGAGAACGCACGAGTCAGGCAGGACTCACTTTGCAGGCATTTTTCAAGCTGAGAAAATAAAGGGGAGAGCCAAGCTCTGATCATCTGTGTTGGAAAGGGGAATATTCTGAAATGCAGCATTCCTGGAAATTGTGTTTCAGTAACTGGAGCAGCCTCAGCTCATCTTTGGAGTGTGCATCACACCTGGAGCTCATTCATGAGTGTCCAGAAGAGACTTTGTGCCTTGAAATACAGAAAACTCAGTTAAATATTCCAAGGATGGAATGGACCTGTATTAAAGGCGAACCACAAAGCAGCCCAAAGCTACCAACAAACAACAGACCAGCCTGAATTTGGGGTAGTTCCTGACAGAATTTCCTGTGTTCCAGCACTTTGACAGGAGAAATCGTGTGGGTGGAGCTGCATCCCTGGGTCGCTGCACCAGGTGACTCCTGGTGCTCTTACACAAGTTCAGAGCCACAGGCAGCGCCACGAAATCAGGATTGTTGCACTTCTTACTGGGATAAACTCTGATGCAACTTCTCCCTCTTGGGACACGATGGAATCTGGGAATTGTGTCTCATCCTGGCAGATGTTCACTCCCCACAAGCTCCTCCTGAAGATGCTCCCAGCACCACGAGGTGGGATGAGACACTCCAGTGCTTTCCTGCTTTGCCTGACTGATATTAACAGTGACACAGAGAGTGCTGCTGGCAGGGGAACATATTTGTCCTGTCACATTTTTTTTCTGCCTGGAGAGCTCTGAAAGCCAAGTGACTGCTTTCTCCTGTGATTTTCTCAGCTGCTGGAAGGATTCAGACAGGTAGCAGCTGTGCAGCCCCATACAGGATATGATGTTCCTAAATATGCTGTAATTACCTTCCTCACCATTCTGAGCTCCAGCAGCTGAGGAGTCTGACTTCTTCACCCCAGAGAGCTGTCAGCTCTGATCATTCCCTGCATCCTGCACTGGGCACACTGGAACTGGGGACTCCCCTGGTGCTGCTGGATTTGGGAATCAGTCAGTATAATCAGCATCTCCCCAAAACAGTCCAGAAACCCAAGTCCCAAACTGGATTTTCTTTATTTTCTGTTAGGAGGGTGTCTGTGGAAGTGAAGGTGTTGGTTTATGGGTGGAACTTACAGGTGGAATTGGCAAAAAAAGTAATAATCATTTTTATGGCTTCCTTTGGCTCTAGGTTCCAGTGGGATGCAGGGATGATCCCACCCTGTCTGGCCTTCAGGATTTGAATCTGTACTTCAGGGCAGCAGGAGCTCTCCTGCTGGACTCCAAAAATGGGCTGGAAATGTGTCCAGTGTGCCCTTTCCAGTTCACAGTCTGCTTTTCCTCTCCTCAGCATCCTCTTAGGCTCATTTCTTTTTTCACAGGGTAATTCACACCCAAAGAGGGTCAAGTGGAGACCCTGCCAGGAAGAGATCCAGATTCATCCTCCTTTTCTCTTTCCTCATCAGCACCTGCCAGCACAGGAGACTGATAAACTGAATATTGGCTTGACAGTCCACAAGTTGCCCGGGTAGTTCCAAATTGATAGCAGAGGGTTTAATTGAAGACAGGATTTTGAGGCTGCCTGAGCAGTGCCAGGTTTGTGCCATGCAGCAGAAAGGCTTCTGCTATCCTCTAGTGGCTGTGGGAGGCTTCACAGCCAGCTCAGGCTCAGAGGAACCAAGCTGGGATTGCTCTCTGCAGAGAGGTTCATTCACAGAATTTATTTAGATTAATTAAACAGATGATATTCACCAGGTGATATTCCAGTGGAAGGTGCAGGGAGTTGGAAAAAGGTGATCTTTAAGGTGCCCTCCAACCCAAAGCAGTCCATGGCTCTCTGGTGAAATTAAACCAGTTTGTCGATGCAGAAGTCTTGTATAAAATTGAGCTGCCTTTTAGAGTTTTTGTTTCATTGACTTGTTCTGTTTCATTCAAATCCAAATATTTCACAGGCACGGCCAAGCTGGCAGAGCTGATGTTGGAGCCATCTCCCTTTGCTGGGGGTGACTCAGGCACATTTGTTTTCATTGGGAAAGGAAACACCTCCATTTTTTTGCCCACATGAGTTTGCAGAGGCTCCTAAATGCTCTAAAGCATTGTCATAAAGGGATCATTTGTCAGTGTTGGCAGCAGAGCTTTTGCTCTCTGGTCCTGAGCCAGAGAACTCTGTCTTTGTAATGATGAAACACCAGACACCCTAATGGGGAAGCTGGAACTGGTTCAGCAAGAGGCATAAATAAGTGCCAGAGATCTCTAAAAAGCTGGAGAATTCACTCAGAAAATGCAGGCTATGGAGTGCAATTATTCCTTTCCCCACTTCTAAGGAGGAAATGGCTATTTTCACTTCTGAAGAATAGGAGCTCTGGACCCAGAGGGGAAAATGCTGAGGAAACACCTGGAGTGTTCTCCCAGAGCTGGGGAATGAACTCTGTGCTGAAAGGAGTGGCTGGAGCAGCTCAGAACTAATGGAAAATCAGGCCCCAGCTCCATCAATCTTCCCTGGGCCCAGGAAAGTATCTGCCTGGAAAAGGAATGCTGGAGGGAGGGAGCAGGAGGGGAGAGGCAGCACAGTGCTCTTTCGGAGACAGAAACCTTTCCTTGTGCTTTCCTTGCACGGCAGCTGGCACAGGGGAGCTGCCTCTGCTCCAAGTGGGACCTCCAGGTGCTGCTACACTTCCTGCAGTCATAGAGTCAGTACCTGTGGTAATAATTAGAGTCGGTACCTGTGGTAATAATTAGAGTATCAGTGGTAATCACTGGAGTCACTGATGCTTCGTTTGTCCTCTGAGCCGTGAATGCGCACAGGGAGTGCAGGTGTGGAAGGGAAATGTTCACTCCCTGCTCGTCTTCCCCTGTGCCCTCCACGGGGAAATGCCCAGTGTTCACTAAAACTGGGCTGGAAGCAGCAGGAATTTGGACTGAGCTGGTTCTTTGAGAGATCTTTGCAGGGGGAATTTGGTGAATTCCGTGGTGCTGCAGGGGATCCAGCACAGGTGTGCTGGAAGCAGCCCAGCAGGATCCTGGTGCTCGTCAGAAGGGAGAACCATTGGAAAATAAGGTTTCCCCCCTTGTTTTACCTGGCATGTTCAGCATTAGAGCAGACACCTCAAAACTTGTATTTTAAGTGTGAGTGAGAATTCAGGAATTTCGGTGGCCCTATGGCTCATCCAGGCTACAGTAACACTTCTTGGGTTTATTACATTCATGATTTTATTACACTAAAAGCATTCAAAAATAATGTGGTGGGAGTAACAGAACCTCTTTCCTATGGAGTTTACAATTTAGCAAATTAAAAAAAAAAAAAAAAAAAGCTGCCAAATCCTCAGGAGCCTCAGAGTTGAATAAACTGCAGAATCTCAAAACCTTTCTCAGATAAAATTTTAAAATCTGTTTCCCATTAAAAACACCCAAACAAACATGCACAAATATAAACAGGGGAAAAGACCCAGATACACAAAAAAAATCCCAGATAGCAGAAAGAGTCTCTGTTAATTGTAATTTAATTACCTATTTCTCTCGAAAGATAGGTTGGAATATACAGGTCTCGACTTCCCTGCTAAAACAGGGAGTTTTCTGATGATGCATTTCGTCTTTTTGATTATGCTTACACTTGAAACTCTTCGAATTCCTGCTTTTCTCTGGGAGTCAGAGCTCGGCCGAGGAAAGCGAAGGCCGGAGCTGCGTTCGGCAGCAGATGGCAGCCGAGCCCCATCGCTGAGCCCTTCCCGGGGCTGGCGGGGAGGCGAGAGGCAGCGGCTCGGGGCCCGGGCAGTGCTGACACCTGCAGGGCTCCGAGCGGCAGCATCCTGAGCCAGGGGAGCTCTGCCCATCGGCTCCCGGCAGGACGGAGCTGAGCCCCGGCCGCTCGCGGCTCCCGCCCGGCGCGGGCTCCCAGCGGCTGCTCAGACACCGCGGTAAAGTCCCGGGGAAAAGCGCAGCAAGGCGCGGGCTCTGCAGCAGCCTCCACCTGCTCGGCGTTCTCCTCGTTTCCAAGGCAATCTCCGATCTTAAAAGGACGGGATGACATTTCACTGGGAATGTGCCTTCATAAAAAGCAGTTGTTTGCAAACCTGCAGCTCTGCGCTGCTTTCAGTGGAGAGAGAGGAGCTGTCTGAGCTGGATGGGGAGCTCTGCCACGGTCCGGCCTTGCCACTGCCCTCCCCATGGGCTGAGGATGGATCAGAGTGAAACAGAGCTGAATTCTGAGTGCTTTGATCCATTCCTGCAGTCCCCACCTGGTGCAGTTCAAGGGGTGTGTGGTGCTCTGGACTCCTCTCCACTCAGTGAGGGGTCAGGGGTGGGTGCAGCAGACTCCAGTGGGTGCCAGTGAGCCTGCCTGCCGCCCGTGAGGGGAGCTGGGACAGCTGCTGGGGACACGAGAGGTCATTGTCACAGTGTCTGACCCAGGAGCTTCATGGACTGTGGGCTTTAGTCAATAGAGCCCCTTTGTCCAATAGAGCCCCTTTGTCAGTGGGACTGGAATGGGGATGGTGGGGATGGTGCCTGGGAGTGCAGAAAACCAAGGCTGTGTTTTCCTTTACCATCCAGACTCAATCTAAAGGTATTTTTAAATTATTACTTTTTAATTTAATTTAATTACTTTTAATCATCGGTTATGCACTGAGAGGCAGAGGGGTGTCACGGGGAGCCAGTCCCAGGCTGGGACTGGGCCCAGTGCTCACGGCCCCAGAGAGTTCCCCCAGGTACTGATGGGTGTCCGTGTAGGACAGGCTGCTCTGGATTGCCATTCCCTGGCTTGTGTGAGGGTACATCCATCAGGAATTCCGTGAGCAGTGCTTCCTCGGGAGCTCCCTCTCCTCAGCCAACCCCCCTCACTGACAGGGACACATGTCCCCTCTCAGGGACATCCCTCTGTGAACCCTGAGGGCAGCTGCTCTGAGCACACCTTGGGAGCACAGTCCCCTCAGGATTCTCAGAGGGATGTCCCTGCCCCTGCCAGGGGAAGGTTGGGGTTGCTGACCACTCCCTCTGGGCAGTGGCAGCAGTCACACACCAGTGTGAGCTGGTGGAGGCAAAGGGCTGTGACTGCTGGGTGCTCCCTCAGCCCAGCCTCCCCTGGGACACGTTTGGACACCTGGGACACGTTTGGACACCTGGGACACAGGATCTCCTCCTGTCATGGATGGACATGCTGATCCAGACCAGGGCAGTGAGGAGCAAAATCCTGCACCCCAAACCTGCTCCCTGAGAAAGGCAGCACAGGGAGCTGGGCTCTGGTGCTCTTAAAAACCCTCAGAGCGTACTGCTGAACATCCCCAAATCACTGCTGGTGTTCCAAGGCTGGGACTAATAGCCCATGGTCTTGGATTATGCCCCAGAGAGGACCAGATCAAGTGTCAGAGGGAAGATGTTCCAGCTGTTAAATGGACATTTGGGGATTTGGGAAACTTGAGTTCATTTTCTTCATCTTCTTCCTCAGACTGAACCGGGGACTTCCGGCCACTTGGCCTTGCTGACTTCTGATTTCCCATCAGGAAATAAAGGAAGTTTAAAATGGTTTGAGAACAGTGTGGTAAAACATTTCACATCTCTGAGGACGAGTGTGAGGGTGTTACAAGGACAGAGGAGGAGGATGGCACAGGGACAGGAGGAGGATGGGACAGAGGAGGAGGATGGGACAAGGACAGAGGAGGAGAACGGGACAGAGGATGAGGATGGGACAGGGAGAGAGAACAAGGATGGGACAGGGACAGAGGAGGAGGATGGCACAAGGACAGAGGAGGAGGATGGGACAGGGAGAGAGAACAAGGATGGGACAGGGACAGAGGAGGAGGATGGGACAGAGGCCAAGCATGGGACAGGGACAGAGGATGAGGATGGCAGAAGGACAGAGGAGGAGGATGGGACAGAGGCCAAGCATGGGACAGGGACAGAGGAGGAGGATGGCACAAGGACAGAGGATGAGGATGGCACAGGGACAGAGGATGAGGATGGCAGAAGGACAGAGAAGGAGGATGGGACAAGGACAGAGGATAAGGATGGGACAGACGAGGAGGATGGGACAGGGACAGAGGACAAGGATGGCACAAGGACAGCTCAGAACTGGGACAGGGACCTGCTGCCCACAGCTGCTGTCCTGCAGCTCCTGGGGTCAGCTGGAAATATCAGTAAACACACACGCACACAGAGCCACCAGATTGTGCTGACTTGTTAAATATAAACGAAAACATAATTAGATTTATAATGTGTCTCTCCTCGTGCCCAATCACATAATTTACCAAAGCAGGTGGGGGGAGAAGAACAAGCCCTCACAACCTGCTGAAATATCATTATTAACATGCACATGAAAAGTCAATTATGCCAGAGGGAGGTATTTAAGTGAAGTGAGTTTCCATACTCTGGGATTACACCTTGGGGATTATGTATTTCTTACTTATTTATTTATTTCCCCTCAGATCTCTGCTGCTGCTTAGCAGTGAGGAACAAAAAAGGTACTAGGAGATATTTTTAATTCCCCTAAAGAATTAGCCAAATATGCAGCGAATAATTGTTCCTTTCCCCATCAATATTCTCCCCCATCACCACATCATAAAGACTCTGTGTTCCAGGCAGTCACACAGGTCTGTTTTGTGGTGTTTAGTTTTAAATGACACCAGGGACTGGTCTTCCAGCCCTTCCCTGGGGAGGACATTTGAAAGTGCTGTTGTTATTATTAGTTGCAGTATTTATTATTTGTATTACAGCAGTGCCTTGGGGCTTCTGCTGGGACTGGGATCCCATTAGGTGGATGCTGAACAGGGAAAGGCAGTTCCTGTTTCAAAGAGCTCTCAGTGAAAGGGTGAAGGGTGAAATGAGGTGTTGGAAGTCACAGAGGAAATCTCCCTGTGGCTGCAGCTCTTTGGGGCTGACCCTGTGTGACAGCAGAGCTCTAAACTGATCCCAAAGAACAGGAACCCCAAGGAGCTGCATCCAAGTGCCCATTTTCAGGTTAAGGTCAGGCTGCCCCTCTGGAGTGCTCTGCAAATCAAAGAGCTCACTCTGACCTTCTGCTTGCAGAGCAGGGCAGGGACCAGGGGCAGCTCCGGGCTCGGGTCTCAGCCCCATTTCATTTGTGCAGGTCCCACCCCGCTGAGCTGGGCAGGCAGGGGGTCACTGCAGGTCCCATCCCAGGGGATCTCACAGGGATGTGTCCAGCAGGAATTACCTCCTGCCCCTTTCCAGGGCTCTGTGAAAACACCTGTGTTCATTGGGACGTTGAACCAGCTAAATACTCAGATTCCAACCATTCTTTGAACAGAAATTTGCATCTGAGATTGAGATAAGGTTTGGATGTGAGCCAGTCAATGAAAAATGTGATCAAACCATAATTTGGAGGACCCAAATAAAGTGTAGTGGGAAAGAAAGAGTCTTGGCCTGCTGTAAGCCTCAAACCATGCCTGGTTCCAGGGCTTGCCAGCACTGTGGCCAGGAAGGATCCCTCCCACCACATTGCATTGTCTTCTACATCCCTCCCTTTCTCTCCCTGCTCCCCCACTGACAACAAGCAGATCTTTGCATCTAGGAGAAGAACTAAATTAATGTCATTAAAACCAAGTTATCACAAACCAACACAGAAATCCCTCAGACCCACAGAACTCCTCCAGAAGTGGCTTCATTAAGGCCTTTAGGACTCCTCAAGCACTGCCGAGCCCCTGCATCGAGGCACTTGCTTCACCAGCCATGGTTCTTGCCTGAGGCATGACAAATTTAATGGTGTATGTTTTGCTGAATTGTTGACTCTTGTTTTTCATCCTGCTAAGTTCCTAGCAAGGCAGAAAGGCGTGTTTGTGAGCAGGGCCCTGCGTGCACAGCCCTGCCGTAGCTCCTTCCCCTCGCTGCAGAGCCCCCTCAGACGAGCCCTGAGTGAGTGAGAACTGAGCTACACTGAGAGCAAAAGCAGGTTAAAGAACCAGGTTTTAGCTCCCTGTTAATTGCAACTTATCTGGGGCCTGGATAATTGCTCATAAATACCTGCTGAGTTGCCAAGCCTGTGTTAAGGCTTGTCAGTCTTTAATAAATCTTGAAGATTTAAGACGCTGCTCCTTGCTGGTGCCCATCACTCCCCAGTGCAAGGTAGGGCAGAGCCAGGCAGCAGAGCAGGATTCCTCCCGGGCTGCAGGGACGTGTGAGAAGGGCTGTGCAAGAGCTCCCGGAAAGGTCATTGGTATTTTTGGAGCAATAAATCATGGAGGGAAAGATTTGCATTTCGGCTGTATAAAATCCAGGGCTGGATTAGAGAGAGCATACTTTGCAGTAATATTTCTCTCCTGACTTGTTTTATTAGCTTCCTTTAAACATGTTACATTATTGCTTATAGAATTTCATTTACTTGGATTGGCAGCTTGATAAATATGTCTATTGGCGATGATTTGGATTGCTCTGGGCATTAATATTATTAAAACCTGTCACAAGGAAATGTCTGAAAGATGACTTACTGTAAAGATTACAGCATGAAATAAATCATACAATGGTATTTGTTACCGTTTATGGCCTCTTGGAGCCGAGTCAATCCCTTTTTATGTTGCATTATTTTTCAAGTTTTTATAGCCTTACATTATATATCGCTGTCAGAAATGAACAGATGGGGTGTCAAACACGAGCCTTCTGAATAATTCCCACCCTCGGGTTATTTGTATGAAGGACAAGTGTAAAGCTGTGTTCTCGAGAAAAGGAGCGGGATGGAGGTGCAGGAAGTGTTGTTCCAGCGGGCAGCTCCTTTGTCAGCGGCACATTGTGCTTTTGAGCAGCACCTGGGCTGGCAGGGCGGGGGCTGCTGCGGGCGGGAGCGGCGCTTGGCGCGGCAACCCCGCAGCCCCGCGGCCCCGCGGCCCCGGCCGAGCCGCGGCCGTCTGGCTGGCTGGCT
>VZRX01022627.1:0-44591 GCA_013398075.1 Notiomystis cincta
CTTCCCACCCAAGCTGAGCTTGCTTTGAGCAGGGGTTCCTAGTAGATGATCTTCCAAGGCCCCTTCCAACGTCAGCAATTTTGTTTTCCTTTGTCATAGTGGAGGGTTGTGGAGACATATCAAAAGAAGATAGATAATCAGTGAGGAGCAATAAATTATGAACTTCTGCTACCCAGACTTTTTCATTAAGAGCTGGTTGAGGTACATATGACCTGTGTATTACTGTGCAGGCATATTCATATATAGAAAACATCTAGTTTCTGGATCCAGATGGACCATAAAGAAAGTCTAGTCAGGGCATCCATGACCAGATGTGGGATTCAAGAAACACAATTGAATACTGCAAAAGAAAGCAGTTAGGGCATTTAGACACCACCTGATTTAGTTGTAAATCAGGCCTTTTTTATGTTTGGCTTTCTAAAAAAATTTAATTCTTGAATTTTCTCTATATCTGTACTTTTATTGCTCAGGATATTCATAATTTTCCACCTTCAGGCTTAAGCATGCGCAGGCAAGAGAGGAGTGAAAAAGTTCACATCCACCTCCAAAAGAGAAAACAAAAAGAGATTTTTGTCTCTCTTTCTGTACATTCCTACCTTTGAGGCCATATCATTGCTGATGCTCTGTGCCAGCAGCCCTGCGTTCTTAATTTGAATATGTATGTAAAATGGATGACCCTCACCTTCCCACAGCTGTGCAACTATTATAACTTCAAATAATGCTTTACAGCTGGGGCACAGGGCTGAAATACTACATGTGGTTACTTACTTCTTTATATATGGTATCCTTCAGTTCCAGTACGTGTCTGCTGTTCCTCAGTAGGGCAAATATTGACATACAGTATTTTGCTCCCCTTTAGCTCTCACACTTCCCTTTTAACCAGATGTAACAGACCCTTTCCTAACCTAGTCTGTCTCTACTGCTATGTATGTTGACACCAATGGACTTGTGAGTAAGTGGGCCTGTCAGCAGTGGATATTTTTCTCCTCCATTGTCGTTGGAATAATGACATCTCTTTCTTTATATGGTTTTGTGTCCTACAAGTTAATAATCCAGTGCAGACCTCACTGTCTGACTGCAAGACACCAGTCTGTAATTCACCTAATAAGCCTAAACAAAGGAAATCCCTAGACTTAAGGACAAGAATGTGTCCTGCATTCTTAGTAATCTGTAGACTAGAGAGGAAAATTGCCCTCCTCTTTAAAGTCAGAATCATTACCTGTACCTGCATGACCTACATTCCTTTAAAATGTAGCAAACAATATTGTACATAATTATTTTACAACAGCAAGATTTTATCTGCTATTTAAATGTTTTCCTTGTTTTTTACTTTAAGAGAAGAAGAAAATAAATTTTCTAGAAGAATACATGCTGAGGATGGCTTTCAGCTGCTGTGCTCTTAACTTAAGCCAAGTGCCTTGGAAGTGCAGGTATGTTTACATCTGGGTTTTATTTCTGGCCCACCTTTAATAAAGATGCAACAATGATAAAGCAAAACACAACACAACATGATAATATATGGCACATAATAAAGAACTGCCATAAGTACACAGGGGGCTCAATTTTGCTTTCACTCTATCTCTGCAAAACTCCACTGTTCAAGACTAAACCTTTACAATTGTCAGAGTTCCTTGTGGTTCAAAAAGAGACATTTTCCAGAATAATGAGGTCACTGGTTCCCATTTGCCATTCCACAATATTCTGTTTATTCCTAGAATCCCTGTTCTTTCAGCAATAGCTGATGCTCTCTGTAGCTGTTACTCCTGTGGGAATTGAGACTTTAAACATTCATTAAAAAGTGAATTGCTATTGTTGACAAAATACAGATGGCCAAGCATGAACTACTGACACCTATGAGCACACTTTCAGTGCAGTGCATGGCGACGTGGCCATGTGAGTGCTCTGGTTGCTTTTACCAAACCAATGTGTGTCCTTTGTTACCCGACTGGCTCCGGTGTGTGCTTATATTCCTTTTCCTAAAGCTGTTAAAGTAATTTCTTTAAAAAATGAACTGAACTTATTTCTGCTTTTGAGAGTGAGAAAAGATATGCTCTTTCACAGCAAAACTATTAGTGGACAATATTCATACAAGGCTCAGCTCACAAGATAATTACCCTGAGTCAAAGCTCTGCTTCAGGCTGCTGCAAACATAACACTCGACGACTCCCAGAGGCTCTGTCTAAGCGGTGGGGTGTGCTCCATAACCAAGTCCTTGATCATCCGTGGGGGGACCTGGCTGGGCCGGAAACTGGGGCTTGAAGGGAGTGAGCAAGAAGGCAGGGCGCAGTTGGGGCACACACAGAGACACAGACACACAGAGACACACAGACACACACACAGACACACAGACACAGAGACACACACAGACACACAGACACACACACACACACACACACACACGCTCGGCTGCAGGGGCTGGGAGGCACACCCGACTTCTGCAGGTTAGACACAGCCACTGCTTTAAATCAGCCATGTATTTAAATAGTTTATTAAGCTGCAGCCCACAGACCCAGTCTCTGAAGACTGCAGTTAGATTCTACACCTGGGTGTAGCATGCAGCATTACACTTGCATAATGACATGTACTGCACTCCAGGTTAACATGTGGAAAAAGATGAGGGAAGGCTCAAGCATTTAACATTTTCAGCTTTGTGAATACTAGCTTTGAGTAGTAAGCTAAGACTAAGACAATAAGATGAAACTGGTTGGCATTTTTTGGATCTTTTTCAACACTTCTAGAGATAAAAATTTTGGGCAGAGAGGTAGAAATTGCAAAGCTGCATTGATCTTTAGGCTATATGGGGCTTAAATGTTTTCTATTTTTATATCTCCTCCTCATCGCCAGTATAGCTTACTTTTTTCCCTTCACCCTTATATATATAAGTAACTTTTTTTTCTTTTTTCACTATTTTGCTACTGATATATTCAAACTCTTCTTTTTTCCCTGCCCTGTATTTGCAGTTTTGTGGTCGTATTTTGTCCTATTTTCTTCCTCGTGGTCCCTTTTTTTTTTCCCAGCTTTTGATTCTTTTCTAGGTGTGGAAAATTGCAACTTACCATTGTTTTTCTCCAAATGGTATTTCCCATCTATTGTGTGTGCGTGCATATGTGTGTTTGTGTGTCATAAGAGAGAGGACAGGAGATACTGTAAGGCTGCCAACAAAAACCAAAATTGGAGGAGACAGGAGAGCAGAGGGAGTAAGAGACTGTCTTATTGAACTTGGAGAGGAATGAGGCCCACCTGGGGCTCAACCAGCCATTGGGAAGATTAAGGAAATAAAATAATTATGGAAAGTTAGTGCTGGAATTGTGAATGGGCCTGAGAGACCTGGCTGAGGCTCAGGAACTGGGAGTGGTGGCTGCCTGAGCTGAATCAAATGCTCAGTCACTCAAAAATGGAACAAATAAGGATAGAATAGACACACTGAGAAATTGTACTTTTGTATTTTGACTTGACTTTTTTAGCCTTATGAATTGAAAGAGGACAACTCTTTCTTTTCTAAAGAATGGAATCTGAAAAATATAAATCCATGTCTTTTTGGAGAATACTTAGAGTACTATGACCAAATACCCAGAAATAAGAACACAGTCTGTAAAGAAGAGCTCCTCCAATTTTGACCTTTCAAATCAGAGCAAAGCTCTCGGCACCAATGCAGTGAAGCACAAACAGGGTCAGCGCAGTTAAAGCAGACATAGCTGTGAGCTTAAGGTTCCTGCTTCTCCCTGTTTTATTCATAAAGAAGACTTAAGGTAATCTCTTTCTAACTGAGTGGGTATTGTTTGCTTCTGAAATGCATTATCCCAAAGCTAATGCTAAAACGTAAAGAACAGGACAGTAGCTTGAAAATTCATTTTTTGCATAATCATCCAAATGGCTTTAGTGTGCACCACAATGAGAATTTAATGCTCCATCTTTTACTCTGTGGTTTTTGGGTTCCTATTCCTTTGAACTTTAAAAAGTTCATAGAAAAAAGTGCACTTTAGTAAATAAAAGTATCTTCTAGCATGCACATTTCCTTAAAAAATAAACTCAAATGCTTTAAAAATTATCTAGTTCAGCTTCCTAATATACTTTTCATATTATCAAATGATTGTTATTAAATCTTAAATAAAGTGTGGCTAGAAATTTAAAACCTGTTCATCAGCTAGCATAAATTTTCACAGTCATGCTCTTCAACATGTCAAGTTTTGCTTATGAGAAATAGAAGTAGAGTTGAAAGGTGCAAAACCTTGGTGGACAGGTGAAAATGAGATGATCAGCACGTTTCATTATCTTTTGTCTGGATTGATATATCCTTTTGAATATATAAACATGCTACTTATGCCTTATTTTTCCTATTTCTTTGTAAATATCCCTTAATAGCTTAATTATTGTTAACATAATGTTTGGACTTACAGTCTGATGTTGCATATGCAGCTCTTTTAATATTATGGCATATGAAAAGTTTGTAAATACAGGCATATTTTAAGACTGGTCTTGTAGAATAATATGGTATGTAGTATGAAACTTTCTTATAAAAGGGAAGCAAGTTGAATGCAGTGATAAATGAAAGAGAAAATTCTTGTATTCTAAATCTCGATGAATACAATCAACACTTTATGACTGAGGGATTTAAGAACAGATGGAGGAGGAATAGGAAAGCAGTGATCTGAGTAAGATTTTTTTTTAATGGAAAGAAAAAGAAAGAAGTCATAAGAAAATAATCTCTTTTAATCGCTGTATGCTACTTTTTCTAATCACAACTTGCACCACTGATACAGTAAACAAAACTGACATGAGAACATGTAATTATGAGATGGTACAACTCACGCTACCAATTTTTGTAGGTCATACAGTCCTTACCAGACCACTGCAGGAAGCATATGATTTTGGAATGCTTGCAGGGGCCCACCAGATATTAACTTAAGAATTATTGGTTGTGGGTAGAAATAGGCTGAAGGCATTTCCTGCTGTGAACAACACTTGGAAGTTCTCCTTCTGCAGTAGTGTAGAAAACAATGGCAGAATTTATGCAACATTCATAGACAGCAGATATCCCCAGACACTTCAGAAATGCTATCAAATTAAAACTGCTCTTCAGTAAGGCTTCATATTTTGTTTTTGTTGGCTGTACAACAATAATTCAAGTGTGAATATAAAATGAATCTTATTTACTTGATTGTTGAAGTGTGGATATTGTGAGATACTGAAGTGAATTTTTTAATATTTATTTTCTGTTATGGTGGATGTGATAAAGACTTTCTAAATTATAGGTGATGAAATGCAATCACAAACTGTGGACATTGCCTACCCTGAAATCAAGTCTCCATGTCTCTCTGACCTGACACATGACTGGTTGCTATTGAACCTGTGTGTTGTCTTTTTCTGATGGATTCAGTTCTGTAAATCTTGTCAAACACTACTATACCCAGGCAGTGCAATATGAAAATCCCAGGTTATATATTTGGGAAGAGCTATCTCTCTAGCCCTGTATGTTTGTTGATGACTGCATACCACTCAATGTGAGTCCAGATCATCATTTTACTTACTGCTATATCTTTGACTTTGATGAATATTGGCCCACAGTTTCTGAAGGGAGTTTGACACTAGCTGTCCTAACCACCTTTACCCTGGGAGAAAATCAGGGATGGACAAATACTGAGGTTTTCCCCACGTCCATGCAAGCACATATGATAGCATATGAGCATCACCTGCATGCTTGCTTTCTTTTTCTCTCTGTCACTGGAGGCAGGAAATGGCTTATAGCAATGGGAGGTGAGCAAAGGTTTTAGTGGAGAACCATAACAACCAGCTGCTACAAATGAGCTGACATAAAGGTTAGTATGCTGACTGTTTGAGTCAGAGCAGATTAATTGCTTATAGATAGATGCAGGAAGATGTTTTGAATATTGCTCCCTTTTCTCATTTGCCCTAGGGAAAAGGCAGCTATGAGGTCCTTTTGACTTAGGGCCATGCTAGTGGGACAGACTTAGCACTCTGAGTTACTATTCACATTTTCCTTTTACTCCACAGGTGTGGTTGCTTAAAAGCTTTTGAATGTTTGGATCTGAATGTATTTAAGACCGAAAATTGTGCTCCATTCTAGTGAAAAGGTGCTGAGAAGTGTTGTTTTTAGTTTGACTAATCATGCTATCCCTGCATTTAAAATAAGTGGTGTAGGCTTCTAAATTATTTTCATTATCATTATAAGACATGGGATGGACTGGGCTCAAGAGCAAATGGGTACTATATGGCTGGCTGGCTGCAGGAAAGAGGGAAAGAAATAGCAAAAATTGATTTAATGATGTAGCAATTTCTTGGAAGAACCAGCAATATCAGTCTTCTTTTTTCTTTTATTTGAAGGCTGAGAAAAGTCTTTCTGTGTGTCCAAACAGATTCATGTACATGAGATAAGAAATTCTACATAACAGCTTTTACTCACGTCTAGGTAACAGAAACTTCATCTGGCTTATGTTAATGAGAATTGTGTACTGGATTTGGTAGAATCCCCATCTAACCTCAGCAGAATACAAAGCTCCTGTAAAGACAGGCTCATTTTTTCACTAAGCCTAAGAAATATGTGAATACATTATTTATTTAAAATATTCTTTGTGTACAAGGAATAAAATGCTTAGCACTTAATTGAAGTTGGGTATATTACTGGTTTTTGGTAGCATCTAATTCATTCATACAGGGAAATCAAGCCCACTTTTATTGGTTTGTATCAATTTGCATCACACTAAGCAGAGGAAGAAAGTAATTGGTAACATTAGTATTACTTCTAAAGAGTTATTAGAATTTATTTGACTTTTGGGATTAGCATGGATTTAGATTTGGTTGCTCCTAAAGTTGGAAATAAAAGAACCTTTCATTTTCAAAGTACAAGAAGAAAACAAAGTCACTAAACTCTATCATAACAGTGGAAAAAAAACCAACTCATGATTAAGAAATGCAAATTGACATCTTGTGTAGAAGCTGTATTGATTTTGACCAAATGGGGCAAAGCTTTTCAGCTAAGTAAAAATGCAGTGTTATATTTGCAGGGGAGAAGGGGAAGAGGAATGTTTGCCTGACAATAGGCAAATTTACCTTTTGTCCTTGGTTGTAAGTAGGACATAATAACATTTTAAGATATGGAGCAGCTAGACAATATTTTACTGGAAGCCATTCTAAGCAGTGGCTGGAATAGGCTGCATGGGATGCTTATCTGTCCCAAATCTCAAAATATGATCAAACCCACTCAGTAAAACATTTGGATGTATTGGAGTTTGCCCAAGTACAAACCTCGCTTGGAAAGCCAATGATTTCTACTGGCTTGGGGAGCTTTTATATCAGGACTTTACAGAGCCTCAAGTAGGACCTATTGTACTATGTGAAAGTGTAGGAGGGAATGAAGTTTGATGTGCTGGATATTTTATTTAAAGAGTTAATGAACTGACATATGTTTATACTTACTACTGATAATCTTCCTTTGGAAAACCCATCTAACTTCTTAACTGTGCAAAATTGGCATCCTATATGACCTAAATTGGATTTGAAAATGATATTTGGATAAAAATCAAAAAAATACATCCTACTGGTTATATATGATTGCTTTATTATGCTTGATAAGAATGGAAAGCCAAAGGATTTGACAGTCCCAGAGCCTGGCATGTAAAATGAAATTCCTGAATGTAAATTAGACAGATTAAACTATCCTTTTAAAAGACTCTTGATGGAGAGAAGGATGTATTTAAAATCCAATAAACTTCAGACCTCCTTAAAATGGCTTAAAATGAGGTCCAGAATCCTTGCTAAAAAGAAACTCCACTGGTTTTGATTTAATAAAAAAAAATGTGGATTCTAATTTGAAAAAAATGCCGTCACTGTATTCACCTTGCAGAAATAAATACGAAACCATATGGAGAAGCATATTTCCACAAATGTATTCCAATTTAAGATGAATTAACTGTATGATCTACTTGGTAATCAAACAACAGCAAATTTGTTTTATTTCTCTACAATTATTAAAGAAAATAATTTCAGCTTCTGTATGACTTCTCATAAGAAAGTCACAAAAATTAATGTGATTTTGATAGAAGTTCTAAATGGATGTCTTAATAATATTTTTGTAAGATATAGGTGTCATAAGTAAGGATGAGGTATTTTTATGTTACTAAGTTGCATATGTGATTGGCCGTGCTGGTAAAAGAGCACAAAAGAGTCTTTGTTATACTCTCAGTAGAGCTATTTATACATTGTGACTTACTGTGTCCAAAGACTGCTTCCTGCTTCCGTTAAAAAGTAGTCCCTCCAAATAAAATAAAAGCCATAAACCCTGACATTACTCAAGCCCTGTCTATTGAAACAACAACAAAAAAAATCACACATGATTTTGCATTGCCTATATAGAGTCCTCTTGAGTTTACTTAAATACAGTTCCAGATGAAGCATACTGTGAAAGCAATACCTTCCATACCTAAAGAAGCAGAGAGACATTTTATTTGGTTTAAAAATAATGATGGTCCAAGAAATCAGGTGCATCTACAGGGTATAGCTGAAGCAGTTCTGGTCATTGTAGAGACCATAAGCTCTGCAGTCAGCAATTACTCTTTTTGTGATGTGCTTGAAGACCCTGGGAGGAGACCTGATACATGCTTTGGTCTTTGTGAAGTTTTAATGCAAACAATATAAAAAAGAACTATGTTTGTATGTCTTCCCTCTAGGTTCCCCATGCCCATGGTCAACTACAGCTCTTTCCCCCATATCCATATGTGCTCACTAATGAGTTTCACTTTGATTTAATGACATTTTTAAAGGTAATGTGCCAGGTTTCCTACAGCTTCTATGTAGATCTAGGAAATGACTCCCAAAGCAAACCATCAAAAAAAAAAAAAACAAAAAAACAAAAACAAAACAAAAAAAAAAAAAAAAAAAAAAAAAAAAAAAAAAAAAAAAAAAAAAAAAAAAAAAACCAAAACCAGAAAAGAAAGAAACAGATAAGGTTTCTTTTCTTCCCATTTTGAGAACACACATGACATTTTGTAGCCTTACAGTATTGGGCAATAACCATAGGCCAGAAATATATAAGAAAAATCTCATCCCTTCCTACAGATTAGTGCTCAGTATAGGCATAAACAAGAATTCTTAAAATCAGGAATATTATAAAGCTTCTTTTAAAATTTTCAGTATGGTGTAAAAATTTTTAATAAGACCCAGACCAGCTATTAACATGACTTTTTTATTGGGAAGGAAGAAATTCCACTGTCCTACAGTTCCCAATCCTCTCATCCATATTGGAAAGTTTAATATAAATAATGTATATCTATATATATTACAAAATGTAGAATTTGCTGCTTCAGCTATCTTTATGACTTTTTTTTTCTCCCCCAAAACACTCAATATGGCCTTTGATTTTTCTGTCTGTGATCATTCTGTAGTGTGCCAGGGAGAATTAATTCACCATTTCCTTGCCAGGAATAATCTAAGCAGGCGACAGGTGTGAATGGGAATGAAGTGAAAATTGGAACTATTTAACTGCATCTAAACCAACTCTTCTGTACATAATACGTCTCTGTCCCCAGAGAACACTCAAATCTCTCATTTTAAATGTGTTAATAGCATTTATAGACTAATTTTGGATTAATTAGTACTATTTTGCTATGAAACTAAAACAAAACAGAGTTAAGCAGAATCTTTGAAGAGCCTTGATTCTTTTACACACATTTCTCCACCAAGGAAAATAGACTCCATTTACCTTAAACCTTCTACCATTTGCAGTGATATTTAATGAAGAAAAGAAAAAATGCAGTTGCTTATATTTGCATTACATTTTTTTTTAATGTAAGCTTCTAATATTCTTCCCATGCTTAAATAGCAAAGCAAAATTAAACTTTAATTTTCCTTGCAATATTGTATTCACAGATATTTTCACTGATTTCAGGAACAGCATAACATACACACAGAGACATATTTCAAGTGTGCAGTAGGGTTTTCACTGATTCTGGTGTGTCTTAACCAATTAAATTAGATAAACTCTAATTTTTCTGGTCAGACTGTTAGGAATGATTCAAGGAGTGCTTTACGTAGATCCATTATTATCCCTCACACTTCATAATTATTATGCAGCAAGTTAAGTTTTATTCACAGTTTTACATATAAATCCTGAAGTTCTTGGTTATTTTTTCCTTGTGTCAGAATGAGCTCCCAATAACGTGAATGGAAGTTCAAGTCGAGTAAAGATAGAGTAATAAAAACTGGATCCGGATCTCAGGATTTGGCACATGGACACTGGATCTATTAAGTCATCTTGTCCATACTCCTGCCAATGCAGAATTGTTCCCTTCAGCATAATCTCCAGTGCCTTATTCAGTCCAATTTTAAATGACTTGGGTGAAGTGGTTTCCATTACTTCACTTGGTTGAAGTATTACTTATTCCACAGACTAATATAATGCTTTTCAAGCTGCTTCATTCTCATGGATCACTTCCCAATCCCAACATTTCCCCCAGACGAACGTGTATGAGTAAGGGTAAGGAAAATGTGTGTAGAGTATAAAGGCCAAAAGGAAAAAGTGGCATGAAGTCCTTCCCCTCACTCCATTTTTTTTATGTCTTTCTCCTTGCTTCATATTTCTGAAGTCTGCCTCTTCACTTTTGCCAGTGAGACTTGGACCAAACTCCCCAAGAAACAGATCCACTGTAAATTTTTCCTCATTTTTCTTCATGTGAATCATTCCAAAACTGTCCCACTTCCCCTCTTCCCTCCCCTTCTCTGTTATATCCTATTATTTTTACCTTCCTCTGTATTTTATTTATTTTTAGTAAGGCACTGGGTTTTACAAGTTATTGCTTACTCTTCATTATTCATTATCTGTCACTTAAATGTTAAGGTATTATTCTGATTAGAGGGAATTTTTCATAGGAGATCCATGGAATATATTTCTTACAGGTGAATATGGGTGTGTGCAATAAATATGACATTTTACAAATTATCAGGAACACTAAAAGCAATTATAATAGTAGACAAGATTGACAAAACAACTATTGGAAAAGGGAACAAAGTTTTGTGGGCCCTGTTTTGTAGGATATCACATATAAACAGATAGTTAACACTTTCAATCACTGTGCATGCAAAATGAGGTTGAAATACTTGGTACTGTCACTGAAATTCTGTGCTAAGGCCTTTGTTTCAGTTTTCAGCTATGTATGCAGTAAATGCTGCAAGAACAAAGACTGAAATTGGCACTTTATTGAGATGTAGAAATTCAACAGGAGGAAATAATCTTCTTTGAAAGAAACCCCTATTTCCGTCCTCTTTTTTTTATATATCCTTTAGTAGCTGATCACTTAAAACAGGTGCTGTAAGTCATGATTGGACATTAAACGTTTACGATGGACGGTGTCTGTGTTTAGAGACAACTTTATGTACCACTGCTTGTAAGGCACTTCCTTTCAGGAATCAAGTGGAAATAAGATCATGTAACACTCTGGCAGATTATACATTCAAATATTACAGCTGCTTGAATTTTTTATTGGAATTCACTTAGTTTATTTTAATATAAGTAATTTTTCAGAAATTAAACTTGAGAACAAATATGTTCTTTCAATAGATGTGTTCAATAAAGCAATAAAAAATGATGCCATGTGGGTACAAACATGCCTGACTCATGTACTATCAGTCCTGCCCCGGTTTCTGGGCTGTGACAGCTGTAGTGGGAACATCTGGAAGAAGTTGCCAGTCATTCAAACGGGCAAGCATGCCAGGGCAAGTCTGGCCATGCCAGTGAGAAGGTCAGGGTCGGGTCCTGAGGCCATGGTAAGAAGTGGTGCCCGAGCACTGAAAAGCCTTATTGCAGTTTTGAGTAATTTAGCTTTCAGACAGAAATGAACTGCTACCAACTGCCATCCATGTGAGTCAGCTTCGTGCAGAATGGTTACTGTCAGAGGTATACTCACCTTCACTGGTTTACAAACTCTTTACTGAGATATCCATATCTGCCTCCAAAAAATCAGCATCTGTGATTTCAGCTGTGTAGAGATGAGGATGCATGCTCAGCACTGAGCATACTGTAGTGAGTGAATCAGACATCTGATAACATGGGTAGAGGTGTTTCAGAGATCCACCCCTAAGCTCTGGTGGGATGGTGAAGACAATTGTCTCGTGGTGTGGTTGAATCCATGGGGCTGTGTGCCCCTTCTGTTTTCTCTGCTCAGATAAAAGTTTTATCTGCTCTGACACTTGTGCAGTTGTGAGAAGTTTTGAGCTGCTTGTAATGTAGAGAAAAAATAAGCTCTTTTCCGAGGAAAAGACACAAGTGAACTTTGAAAGGCATCCTGCAGCATGGGGATTTTCTTCCATTGCCCTGTGAAGTGTTTGTGTACCTGGAATACACCCTGCAGAGACAGAACTGTGATGAGATGCTTTGATAGCTAGACACATTTTGTCTGCTGGGCACAGCCTCTGCTCTTTTGTCATGCCCCTCTTATTAACTATTGCCTTCCATCTGTAGTGATTGTTCAGGAGCCAGAAGGGACCTGCAGCATCTCCTCTGGGTGCAGCAGAGGTAGCTTCATCTGGTGTACTGGGAATGGTTGGGCATATTTAACTTTCCCCCTACGGAATATGTAGGTGAGCACCTCTCTCACCTAACTCTGTCCTAACTCTGCGTAGATATAAACTATACGAGTATAAAACATCTAGGATGTAGAACAAATAAAACATGTATTCTTATTCCTTGTCTCACATGTATGAATATTCATGATGAATCATGCATCATTAGCCCTAGATGTACTTATACTGAGCAAGAAAAACCCTAGTACCAAATATATAAGATTTATTTAATAGATTTTTTTTTCTCATTAGTTGAATACTTACTTAAGAGAGTCCTTTACATTTAGTCTTAATCCTGTCAGATTGGTAAATTAATTTTTCTGCTCCTTAGCACAGGAGACAGAACATCCATAAAAGCAACATTTTTCCAACACATAGTATAAATGGTCTGCTATTCTAAGGACAAAAAGCAATAAAACAAAAATGGGATATCACCCAAGAAAAGATTTGAGAGGCAAATAGAACCTGGAAAAGAGAGAACACAGGAAAACAAGACACAATACAGAAGGTATGTCATATAGGAAACATTACATCCTCCTTGTGGAGACAGCCATCGTCAAACCTGCTTTTATCAAAACAAAAGCTTCTTTGACCATAATTGGTCATAAAGGCATTGGAGCCTTTTTGAGCTAGTCCTGTGTTAAGATGATGTCTGGATTTTTCGTAATTTTTTCATCAAAACAGGTCTTACCAATGGTAAGATTGTTCAGAATAGTTTTATATGTCCTCCTAGCTGTTATTCACCAGGAGTATGTGCACATGAGGAAGGGTGGTGATAGAGGCTGTAGCCAGATCTGTCCCCATACTGGTGCACTGTCATCAGAATACGGATTAATTAAGCGCGGTCTCAGAGAAAACCTCCTACAGACATCTTTTATAAAGTCTCAAGTAGTTTAAAAATTGAGAATATGAGTCCTGAGAAGAGGCTCTTTAAGCACATTCTAATTCACTGCCAAACTACCAGGGGTAGGGCCATGTGATGAACTCATTCATATGTTAGTTTCCCACTTACCTGCTCCAGAATAAGAGTGAATTGAGCCAAGGTTTCAGGCATTATTAGCTGTAGTTAATTGACATTATACTCAGCTTCAGGAACACATCTTTAAGGCAGAGCCTTAGCTCCCCAAGATTTACCTTGCTAACAGCTGTTGACTGACAACATATAGCACAAGCAGAGACAGTGATAGGTTTTCTTTGACAACTAATAGAAAAAAAACCAATATGTTTTTCATCTGATTAGGTGTATGGAGATTACTGCTTCAGTTTGCAGTAAGTAATCATAAAACAGAGCTTCTTTGAAGAATATATTTTAGAAGCCTTTAGAAAAAAAGAAATAAACAACAAATAAAAAAGGTAACAACAACAACTCCCCCAAATATTTTCATGCTAGAATTTGAAGTGCAGCAAGATCACTATGCAGGATTCTGACTGGAAACACACTACATAACCCACTGTTGAGTCATCTACTGCAAAGGAGCTGAATAATATCTTTACATTGTAGATGGTAGAGTACCTTCACAAAGTCCTGGACTACTTTGCAACAGTCTTTGTCAGAATGAACAAACATAAACCTCAGAGTGCAGAAAAGATGGTAAAAAGTGACAGCAGATGAAAGACAGTTTTTAAACTGTGTACAAGTCTCTTGGACCTGAAAGGCCTTACAGTTCTCTTTTTCATGAAAGGAAAATTACTGTTTAAACTTTGGATTAAAAACATACAAGTTATCCTCACCTTAATGTGTTCTTCAGAATCTGTAGATGTGGACTTTAGGAAGGCTTTTTAAACATCCTACTCAAGATGATAAAGAATTTGAGTGACTGTCACAAGTTGTGCAGATGATGTAATGCATTTGGTTTACTTGCCTGAAAGAAATAATGTACTTTAGTGAAGCATTTGCTTTCACTAAAGCCCATCTATGTTGCTGATAGCTGTTGTGCCTTTGACTTGCAATGGAGGATGCTGTGAGATGGGCAGGAGGTTTAGAGAACAAACAGGAACCTTTGTTTCCTTTCATTTAAGAAAAGAAAACAAGGTAGAAGGAGCAATGCTGAGCAGCTGCCTGAAAGCTGCTTTGTCTCAGCTTCATTATGCCATGATCTTTGAACTGTTTTTTGATAAAGTATATAGTATATTGGAAAAAATCACCAAACTATATCTGTAGTAAGCAGTTTTATTTAGAATTTACACTCTCGGATGACTAGAGATAGCAGTGTAAATCCTACTAAGCAGATACTGTGCTCTTTGAAACAAGACTTGAAGTCTCATATAATACCTAATAAGAGAATTAACAGCAAATATGATAAGGCAAGTGCATGGTTGTCAAACTCCACTCACCAGCTTTTTCATCATGGAGCAAAGAAATCATGACAGTACAACATACTGTCAGCTTGAGAATCTGTCTCATTTAACATTGTGCTACTGTTGTCAGTTGGGAGAGCACTTACTCAGTTTGGTGCTCTCCCCTGAATACCCAGGATCATTTAAAGTTGGTGGAAATGTGAATGCTTTGTAGCATCTGCTTTTTACATTGTAGTGTTCTGCAACCTTAAAAACAGATGTCTGAAATAGTTTATTGTGCTTTTCCTCAAATATTATACAGCACTGGTATGTGCAGAGCACAAAGGATTATCTCAACAGTATTGTGTACGTCTTTGTCTTTAGTTTATGGTCTCTGTGATCTATTGTATGTAAACCTTTTTATGAGACTGGGAAGGGATGGTAGCCTAAGTAAAATTAAACACTGTAGTGTGATAAAAAAAGTAAAAAATATCTCTCCTGCTCTGTAAATGGACACACTGAAAACTCAAAATAGAAAGCCTTCGGAAAATGAAATATTTTCTTCAAGTAATTTTGACCCAGGGAAATATTTAATGCTAGACAAGATGTTGAGTTTTGTGCTGGCAATAATAGAACTAATTTTCCCAAGGGATGGGGGAAGTGTTCTCTCCATTCTCTCACATTTTGAAATTCCAGTGGGGAAAGCTTTGCTATTTTTATCATGTTGTCTTATAGTTCCTGCATCACTTTCTTCTGTGAAACAAATAGGGTCAAGTACCAGCACAGCTACAATCCAAAGAACACAAGATACTTCCAGGAGAAATGAGTGATATATATAATGCTTTGTTCAAACATCTGTACCATTGTTGTTTTTAATACATTCTTGTCTTTATGCCTAAAGAATCATGCCAGCATGAAGTCCTTATACTGAATAAAGAAGCATGCTACTTCCCTAGAGGAAAATGCTAATCCAATCTGTCTAATTTACAGCTTGGATTAATGGTCAGATCACTACTGGAGATTTTCATAGTATTGTAATAACATGGAACCAATCAGTGGATTGGCCATTAGGTGAATGCTTACATTTAAACTGAGTGAATGGCAGGATGTGATTGGAATTGGGTGCTAAGGAAAATATTCTCAAAGATACAAAAAAGTATATCTGAAAATCAGACACACTGGCTTATTTGAAAGGCATTGGAGAGCAGAAGTCCATGGACTTCCCTTGGTTTGCCCTTTCCCAGAATTTTATCTTTATTGGTAGCTGGGGAATAATGCAGCTGTTTGGTCTTCTGCTCACATCTGATGAACCTCATGTTGATACATCTTTAAATTAAGAGATAGGAATGTGCAGAATTTTCATAGCTTGTCACTTTGCTAAAAGATGGAATGCATAAATTCAAGGTTTTACAGATTAGGAAAGGGTTTCCCTTAGGCTTCCTGTACTTTGGGAGTGCTATAAACATTGAACTATAAATAAAATATGTTTCCTCTCACAATAAGGATTTTTAAGAAGATGGCCTTGGTTGCTGTGCCTCATGAGGGGTTCAATCTTGTGCCAGATTATATGTTTTAGAATGAAATGCTGAGTTGAAGTGGCTTAGTGAGCTGCAAGTACAAACAGATTCTGCATGGCTTGGCCATGTTAAGATCATGCTGTTTTACATCAACAACACTTCAGAAGTCTAAGGGTCTTCCATGTTCAAGTTATTGGTACCTTAGCTCTTCTGAAATCCTACTCAGGAGTATCATAGGCCAGATTCAATGAAAGATAGGGAATTTCTTACATGGAACTGAGCCATGTGAAACGTAGACATTGCCTCTTCTCTAGTGCTGTCTAACCCTAGAATTGCCTAAGTTCATGCGCCCTGTCACTGTAGACTTTAATTTTCCCCTGGCCAATATTTTGGTTGTCTATATTGCTGCATCTGCCTATCTCTGAGGAGGTGGTTACTAATCTTCCTCCAAAGCTTCTTCAGAATTATCAGGACGTTTCTCTTGGACCTTGATAGAGTTAAGAAGTGTTTGGACAATGCTCTCAGGCACTCTTGGGGATGTCGTGTGTAGGGGTAAGAGTTTGACTCGATGATCCTTGTGCGTCACTTCCAACTCAGCATATTCTGTGATTCTTTGATCTCTTCCAAATGACTCAGCATGGCAGGCAAGCAAGTAGGAACCTATATCTAAGAGTGTAGCACTATGAAGCAGCATCCACATACAATATTCACCTCACTTGAAGGGATGTATTGCTGCCTGCCACATTATGGAGTCATCTGGATGGAAATACCTTTGTCTTGTCCTTTTTTCTACTGAGTACAGTGAAAGCAGTTATAAGCAATGTTGTAAGCCTCCTTAGCATAAGGCTGTCATTTGTCACAGTTTTCCTCATGATAACTTGTTTTTTTACCTGAAAATATTGTGCAGAGTGATCCAGAAATCCCAGATGTGCATTTTGCTTGTGTACATCAAATCTACCCCACATGCACAAATCATGTGTGCAGGACAAATGCAGTAAGTTCAAAGCTTCTTGGAGGCATCTGTCCTGCTGTGCATGTGACATACACATTTCTTGCATGGAAAAGGCAAGGCAGCAGCCTTAGGATCATACAATAAAATGTGTGAGCATATACAAATACTTTTGTCCAGATTAAGCAACGTTATGTCCCAGGCTCCTGATCTCACATGCCCAGAGGTGTGACTGCCACCAAAAGTCGAGAGAGAGATGAAGGGCTCCTGTCAGCATGTTGCTTCTTAACCAGCACTGGGTGAGCTCTACACACAGGGTCTCTTCTGTCCCTTTCTAAAGAGTCCAGCTCTACACTGTTCTAGTCCTAGATGGCCACCTGCATTTTCAAGTATTTCTGATAAATAAACTCTGAAAATCTGGTCTCAATACCTTGACAAACTCTGATGAAACTCCATACTATGTAAAGACCTAAGGCAGAGTGATTTGACTTGCAGTTCTTCCAATAATGAGAGCTGTAGTTGATTCTAGAAGACCACACCAACATTATTTAAGTGCTTTAATGGGGAATTAGGTTTCAAATTTTAGTCATCAGGAGTTTAATGTTGTGGTCATGGTTTGTGTGCATATTGCAGAACTCTTGGGTAAAACCTCGAGTAGAAACTTTTTTTATCCCCTAGTTGTCTTGGAAATCATGTTTCATTAGAGCAGTGCAAAATGTTCACAATGAAACACCAGACCACACAAAAGTCACCTGGTGTGGAGTTTCGTTACAAACTAGTAACGCAAACCATATTTATCAAAAGACTTTCTTAGCATTGTGCAACTCCTGAGTGACCTGAACTCAATTTTGAGCATATATAGTGTGTGGCTTTGGATCAGAATCATGCAAAATTCATAGCTTTGCATGGTTTTGATGTGAGGTGTGAATAAACACCAGGTGAAGCACAGCAATTCCAACTGAGTTTCAATTTGATCAGGATTCAATCCTCACCCGGTGTTAGTCGGTGTAGCTCCATTGAAGTCAGTGATTTGCCCCATTGTTGAGCTACACCAATTTACTGTAGCTGAGGACTTGATTGAAATTTTTAGTTTGTTCAAACCTGAAAGTCAAAGTCTAACTCAGTGGGTGTGAAAGTATTTGGATCAAAATGAAAGAAAATGTTTGGACAATACTCGTGAAATAAAAGTACTTCTATATTTTGCAGCTGTAAGGTCGCAGCCCTGAAATATAGATTCCTAATGATGTAACCATAAGTTTAAATTCTTCCTTGTTTTTTTTTTTTTTTTTTGCTAACCAGAAAAATGACTTTTGCTATATCTACCTTGTTTAAAAAGTATTTTTATCCAAGTCCTACAATAATCTCAAATCAAAAAAGTTTTAGTGATAGCTAAGAAAATTCATGGCCTTGATTGCCAAAGAAAGCCTGAGAAATCTGTATATTGTATTTGTACTTTTATATGTAATATATAACTGTAAAGGCAGCAAAGACATTAAAGTGTTACAGGACTACAAAGATGATCTCCAGGCCAATCCTGGAGAAAACTGAAAAGTGACATTTTTTAACTTGCCTTTCAATTCTGCTATTTTTTTAATATTGTTTCCTTTCCAACAATTCCATCAATTCAGATAGCTTTCCACTGACTTGCCCTTCTCCCTGAATATATTAAATAAAGAGAAAATAGAGCTGTAGTAATGCAATGGGGTGTGTCTCTGAAACACGGCTAGTGTTTGCCGTAGAAACAGACGTGTGATAGTTTTCATTTATTATTAATGATCAATGTGGCTTCACTGTCTACACCCATACTCCTAAGTCAAGGCAATGCTCCTGGGTGCTGGGAATTGATCAGCTGCACTGTTAAATTGATGCAGCTGCCCCAGCATGGTTGGGTTTTAGGCCTGGGCCCCTTAACACTGCCAGACAAATTCTGGGCACAGTGACTGTTTCCAAATCAGATGTGAACCTCATGCTTGCAGGGTGAGAGGATTAAATAATATGGTCACAGGCCAGGACATGACAGTTATTTACAGCTATCAGGATTGCTCTGGCATGCTTAAATTACTAGACTTGTTATTTTTATCTAACAACTTCTGGTCACCACGTGACATAAGCAGCATCAGTTCAGATGTCATGTATGTTTGTTAGTAAGACAAATTTTAGGAATCTGCCAAAAAAACCCCTAAACAACCAAACAAACACTTCTCAAGAGACTAGTGCTCCTTGCTGGTCATACAGACTAATTCAGGATACTAAATATGGTGTTTTTACAGTAAATTATAAAAGAAAAATGAAGGTGGATTTCTAGTATGAAAAGAATCCTCTCAGCAAATTTATTAAAACCAAGAAAGGATGGTGAGTAAATGTTTTTTTCTCAGTGGAACAAGTGAAAGCTCTGTTAGAATTGACTGGTAAAACATGCTATCACTGCTTTCTCACTTTGTCAATGTTTTTATTCCTTTTCCTTTTCTTTAGCTTTAAAAGTGTTTAAGGCATTATGAACTAAATCTTTAACAATTTCTTATGTCATTGTTTTTGATTGATAATAAGAAAAAGAGGGTAGGACATATACAAGTATCAAAGCTTTTATGGGAAATGTGGAAATAGATACTAAAAAACTTCCCAAAAACCTTGAAATCTGGACCATGACTTGAGTTTACAAATGACTTGGGGAGAATTTTTTTTAAATAAACAACTGACAGCATTTGCCAAAACTGTACTGTTTTATGGCAAAAAGGGTGGGGTGGGGGAGCATTTCACTAGAATGACTTTCCATGAGTGTATTCCATTTGGTCACTTTTCATTGGAAAAATAATAGTCAAGTCTTTCCAGAGAATGCTTCCATTAGAAAATTTAGAAGATCCTGTCACAGTCACAGCCTGTACAGTGAGAAATATCTTTTAAACTGAGTGCAGTGTTGAGATGATGATGAGGTAGGAGAGCAGCTTGGTGTGGGATCACTTCCAGGTGTAGAACTGCTTCTATCTCGCTCCTATCTGAGAACACATTAGGAAAAAGTAACAAGCTCCCTTTCCTCCCTATTTAGTAATCCTGTTCATCCCTGGCAACACTGATGCTACATGTCATGATTGTTAAACTCTAGTAGGTTAGATAAAGAGGTCTGAATGTTGTAAGTTTGAGAAAGAGATTTGTTGTAAGGCTGGGAAATCTCAAACTCATCTCTTTTTCCCAGAGTCAGCAAATGAGGGAGAGCTGTAGCCCCTGGAGAGGCGTGGAACTAAGGAGTGAGCCTAAAAGAGTGAGAAGAGTGTTGAGAGGAAATGCCCAAGACATTCCCTTACAACAAACCACTGGAGAGGAGGGATGGTCCACTGGTTGACGAAAGGTCCAGACTGAGAGCTGGGAAATCTACAGCAGCCTGAGGTAGTTCCTGAAAGTTTGGCTGCTTGCCCGTCTGCCTGAGGTTTAAGCCCCAGACCTGTCAAATTCTGCATACAGCTCTGTGCTGCTTTGTGAGTTGGGACTTGGAGTTTTGACTCAATGCCAAGGGTCTGTATGCTCTGCACCTACTGAAATATTTGGGGTATTGTCAGGCATTGTAAACTTTTTCTTGGGGTGTATTCATACAGAGGTTTTCTTGCATTCCATACAAAAATATAATTTTAAGAGGTGTTGTGAAAAAGATCACTGGCTGAAAATTTAATTTCCTGCCGAAATGGATGACGCCTGCAAGGTAAAATAAATGCATTTAAGGAAATCAGCTATCTAAATCAGTCTCTTTCAAAAAGAGTTTACTTCTGTCAATAAGGCAGAATTTTGTGAATCTACACACTTCATAATTTGCACATAAAGTTGGCAGTTTTTCCCCACTTTTTTGGCAATGATTTAGTAGCTGTAGCAAGGGCTCAGATTACTTGGATTATATTATATTACACAATATACTGCAGCATATCTACAGAAGAATCTTATTAATTTGTATTAATATGAACACACCAACTGTAGCTTACTCCTTTCTTCTTTTTTTTTTTCTTTTCTTTTTTTTTTTTTTTTAATACCAGCACAAAGAGCACATTTCAATCCAGCATCCTGAACAAGTAGTGACGTTGTGTGATGGTGGAAGTGTGGAGGGTGGAGAAGGGATCAAATGTGAGAAATCTTCCTTTTAGATTCAGATGAGGTAATATTCCTCCATGCTATTGGATTAGGAGTCAGAAGACCAGTGTTCTGCTCCTGATTCAGGAATTGATTGGCTGTTCCACAGTCACACATTTGCTATGTCTTTCATAGTTCTGCAACAATCTGTGAAATGATGGTTAGACTTTGATGCTTTTTATATTCTTTGCTTTAAGGCCTTGTGTACATTTTGTATGAGGTGGCATTACTTGCTTTTAAAATGCATCCATCCAGTGATTGCTTACACAGGAGTTTGGTTGGAATCACTGAAAACTAGAGTGGTTTAAAATACCTTTGTACAGTGTGTAAGAAGAATGAGATTTTGGTTCTTGTATCTGAAAGACTGGAATTTGAGACCAAAATCAAGTTAAGTTATTCTACTGTTGTTGAAAGCCGTTGACTTCAGCTAAAACAAATTGGCTCAGTTGACATTTGTGTTCATCTGGACAATGATTAAGAATAGGAAAGAACAAAACCTGCCATGTATTTTACTCCCTAATTTTAATGAGGACATGATATTTATTCCATCTAAAAAGGTGTTTCTGGCTAATGACATGATTAAAAATTTGGCTTGACATTATCTGAGCTTGTGCAGCAAACGTGACCTTGCATTTTATAGGATTTTTAATAGGATTATTATGAAGGACAGAGCAACTAATTAGAAGATGGCAGGTTTCCAGTTTCCAGTTGATGACCTGCTGTTGCTGCTGCTGCTTGTTGCTGTCCCAAGAGTGAGAGCAGCAATATAATCCTCCGCTTTGGGATGTACAGAATGTTCTGTGGTGTTCAAGTCAGGCACTCTATGGAAACTTAGCAGGATCTTGCATCCTCAGTGCTTTTCATGCGCTTGAGCTGGGGAAACCTGCCAGAAAGCCAAACCAAACATTTTTATGGGTTTCCTCAGGCCCTACCTCCACATCTTGTTGAAAACTTAAAGCACACAATCATGGGTGGGTCTGTTGAAGCAAGCAGGCACTATTATTCCAGGTTTTCAAGGTTGTTTTTCAGGCTATGGATTAATTCAATTAAGGAAGAACACATCTGAATTCTTTTCTGAAATTTCTTATGGAAAACCTCAGTTCAGAAACACTTTCCAAATAACTCTCAGTGACTGCAACAAGAAATCATAGAAGGAAGAGATTTTGCTGGAAGTATAAGTATCCCAGAAATTTAGCAGTATAGTTTTATTGACAAAATGGAGTTTCAGATTAAAAGGTCCAGTAGTGCTCCCATTTCCCACTCTCCATTTCACTCCCACTATTTGAATTCATTAAATACTTAGAAAAAAGTCTTGTCAGAATTTTTTAGTCATTAAGGCTAGATAGGAATTTAAATCCTACAAATAAAGTATCAGCTGTGGCATCTGGGAGTTCAGTGCAGCTTAACCACCTAAATATTTGCCCAAATTTTCAGATGAAGTTTTCAATCCACACTTTGCTCTGTTAAGGCTGTATGTATATCATCACTGGGCCAGCTAGTTGCAGCTTGTGCACACATCCTCAAACAAGCTTTAAATCATACTTCTTGGCTGCCATGTAGACGTGTCTTTAACCTCTGCATAGCAATGCCAAACAGTAAGCTATTTTTTCTGATGCAATTTCATTGCATTCTTTCTGAATCCTCATCTTTGATCTAGAAAGAACATCTTAGCTGGATAGGAAGTTAGTTCAGGCTATATATTTAGTTCATGTTATAAAATTAGTCTTAAACCTTTCTAGACATGTGCATACCTCAGACAAATTAAAGAGATTTTATTTCCATACCCTTCTAAGAGATTGAACTGTAGGTGCCAATTGTGCCAAAATGCTTTTCTAGTACAAACTATCCAGAAGCCAAAAAATACAAGACATCTTCATCCAGAGACATTGCTAAGTGCAAGCATTCAAAATAAAGCTGTAGCATGATTTGGTTGCATGCACCTTTTAATCTGAGGACACATTAGCAGAATCTCCTGGCTAAAAGCCCTGAGATACATAACTCTGCATGACACGAATGTCTGAAATTGCTGGGATTTGAAGTCCTAATATTTTTTGAAGAGAATGAGGCAGAGGACTGGATTTTATTTCTTTTGTACCAAAGCCCCTCTTGAACCTAAATACTACACAGTTCTGAAATGTTTATGATGAAACTTACTCTTTGCACTCTTGTTGTCTTATACTGTGTTTTCCAAAGACTTACCTATTTTGACTTGTTTCGAGTCATGGATATCCCTAAACAGCAATTCACTTGCATGTATTAAACCAGGAAGAGTCTCATAATTACATATAAATACATATAAAAACATAAAAATTTGCCTAGGAAGAAGTGAGAGAGGGGAATAAAATGATTTGGTTTTATTTCTGCATGAGTAGGAGGAGAGATGTTCCAACCTTGGTTTGCAAAGCAGTCTCCCTAAAATATGCTTTATACTATGGGCTGAGCTCTGCCCATGTGAATACTTTAGAACCCTCAGTTTGCAACTACCTAGAGGCTCCTGGAACTATTAAAGTCTCATTTTGTTCCTTCAAAGTGGAAAAAGGAGCCTGGCCCAAATTAAGCAAGGAGTGCTGCTCCCAAGACATACCAAGCTTTATGGGACTTCAAGCATAGTATTTCAAACTCTTAATTCAGAAGTATAGGGGAAAGCAATCGCCACTATATTATGCCTCTTTTTCTAAACAATTCAGTATGTTTTCTTTTTGCATAAATGTGATGCAGCTGGTTCCAGTACCATATTTACAGTAAATATCCTTTTTGGTAAACTAAGGGCTTATTGAGGCAGTGCCGTAATAATGTGTTAAAGGATTTAATCCGCTTTTTGAACAGTTACTAAGCATATTTTTTTTTTGAATGAATGATCTGAGCATGTTGGACAAAACTTAGATCAGAAGATCAGAAATAAGCCAATGTTTACGTTTTTGATTCACTGCATATGAAGGAATTGTGGGTTTTGAAGGAATCCTGACCTTGCTTGAATTTAGTGAAGTAAGATCTAAGGGGTCTTCTGTGATGAATTTCTTCAGGAGTTCAAATGAAAATATTGAACTTTCAGTCAGAACCTATTGCTTACATTTAATGAATTAATTAGACACAGAAAAATGTTAAAATGTATGGAACGAGAAATAGTTTCTTCCTTGCTTTAACGATGTTAAGAAAATGGACTTGTGTTATGGTTTGTATCATTGATGCAATCTGTTTTAAACATTATTGTATCCTGGTTGACTTTTTTCTGCATCTTTTTGTATTAACAATATTCTTCAGTAGAGATGACGGCTGTTACGGTCTGTTTTCTTCAAAGAGATTTCTTGCATATATCCCACCATGCAGAATCAAGTAAACTTGGAAGAAAATGCCCCTAGAACACTCTTCTGTAAGTCTGCTTAACTGAAGCCAAATTCATTTATATGGCTTTCAATTACCTGTGAAATGTGTTTGTCAGTGTAAGTAGAAAACTAATGTTAGCTTACAAGGAGTCTTTAGAATCTTTTAAAGAGACTAAGACTGTGTAAGACAAAAAGCTGAGCCCTTAATTAAATACTTTTTCAGTATGACTCTTTACTGAAATATCATTGTGGTCTTCAAAATCCTCATGAGGGGAAGAGGAAGGGGAGGCAGTGATCTCATCTCTCTTGTGACCAGTGACAGGACTCAAGGAAATGACGCATGGGATGATTCTTGGGGTCTGTGCAGAGCCAGGAGTTGGACTTAGTCATCCTGATCGGTCCCTTCCACCTCAGCATACTCTGTGATTATTGAGTTCACCTTAATTTGCAACATCAAACACTATTTCAAACAGCCTGAGGGTAATTTTGGTCTTCAGTTTTGAACTGTCAGGTGATGTATTTTTTAGCTAGGTCAGATAGCGCAGTGACATCCTTTTCTGTGTAAGTCTGCATACATATCCCATTGAAAATGGTCATTTATTCTTTTATTCCTGCCTCTCATTTACAGATAACTTCTCTGTCATAATGAAAAAGCTGGTTGCGTGATGTAGCTCTTCTCAGAGAACTTGATGAGCTTCTAGAACCAAGAGTTGTGTCCAGCTGGGCATTTATCCTTCCAGATGAATTCATCAGACAGAAACAAAGGAATGCAAAGTCTTGAGTCGCCTGCTCAAGTTTTCTAATAAACTTTTCAGTACTTTGGTAGTTTGTAAAGTGCTTTTATGAATTTTGCCTCTTTACTCTGGAGCAGTTCATCCTTCAGAAGTTATTGCTATAATGGCTAGACACCATCTTTCAGTTTCCAGCCTCAGTTAATTTCTGACCAGTGCCTGCTGTCTTATTACAGTGATGGTCCTGTCTGGTGGCTTATATAACTATTCTGCTTTCCTAATGTTTACTTGACCACCCCAAATTAATTTCATAAAGCTGCTCCAACGATAGGTTATTAAGTCCTCTGACTATCCTAGTAATTTATCCCTGTGCTGGGGATGAATTCTTTTTCTTTGAAGAAAAGCTCTATGTGGTATTGCAGATGAGGTGTCCCCAAGCTTGCACAAGTGAACACTTAGAATTTGATATTTTTCTTCTAGTGTCATCTTAAAAAAGCATTGCTCTTATAGTCTCCTGGAATTGTCTGGTGATTCCTGAGCAACTTTACTGAATCTTTTCCAAATGAGAGTTTTAGTTGTTAGCCTTCAATGCAAATTTTGATATTTTCAGTACTGTGTGTCATCTCATTTCAATTCACAAATATTCAGTTCTTTCAGTGGGTTTTCTTGTCCTCTTGTATGTTTATATATGTGTCTTTTGATTGCCATCAGTCCACTCCCATGTTCTACACACAGTGCACAAATCTAAATAGTAAACGAAATCAATCCCTTGTGAAATTGCTCATAATGCCAATTCCCTCCTGGCCCTTTATTTCAATTTTATATACTACTTTCTCCATTTTTATGTTATCTCCATTTTTATGCATTGGGCTTCATGCTAACATATTCTTTCTTTAGCCATTGCACTGTTTACTAGACCGAATGACAGAATCAGGATTGGCATCTTTCTCCCTGGCAGATATCTAGCAAAATCATTGAAAAATCCATTAGCATACTTCTTATCTTCTTAATTATGCCCAGCTTAAGTAGTGCATCATTTTTCCTATTAGTTGTAGCAGCAGAGGTGAGGTCAGCATTCATGGCTGGGGTAGTTGTGGTTTTGGAATGTGGATTTCATTGGTTTACCCATAAATAATTTGGGGTTGTGTTTTAAAAATGTCTGGCTTATTTAGAAGTGAGAAAACATTCAAAACACATCTTCTAATTAAAAATTATGCTGAGGCTCTCAACAATATGCAGATGTTCCATATTTTGGTTATGTATCATCCCAGATTTTGATGGATAGCATAACACTTGACTAAAAGTACAAGACTGAGACTATCTTGTCCTATATTGTCACCATAGCCAAGTCCGGGGTAAATTGGGATTTCCTTAATCTGAATACAAATTTTTGTTGCTGTTGGTTGGTTGTTCTTTTAAGGCAGGAGTGCATCACTGAATGGCAGCTTAATAGAAAACCTCCAGAATTGGGATATTGGCTCTGTCACACCCAAAATGAGTCTGCTTTGTTTTATGGTCATGTCTGTCAGAGTGTACAAACAGCTAGTTGGCTACAGCTTTAGGTCTCTCACTCAGAACCACACATGGAAAAGCACCAAAATTAGGTCTAGCATCTGAAAACAAAAAATTCTTATTACATCATTCTTCACCTCTGGAATCCAGTGTCTATTGCTCTCTTTATTAATACCTCAGGCATCCCAAGCAATACAAACAGCACTATTCTTGGCCTCATCTAAAAATGGTCATAATACCGGGGAGAGCTTCACAGTGGAATCCTGTCTGCAATGAAGATGCACCTCCATGTGGGCCAATGTTCTTAATCCTTCAATCACATAAACCAGCCAGCAGCTCCTCTCACTGGCACAAATAGCATTTCCCACCAGGGCAATGAGTCTTTCAGACTGAGTTTTCCTGCTTGCAGTTCAACATTAGCGTTTGGATTGAGGCAGCTGGATCTGAGCAGGTTCCAGGGCCCATTAAACTTCATCATCTTGAAGTTCACTGGCATCCCTGTTATTTAAAAAAATGAAGCACACATTCCACATGTGCTAAGTATAACTTTCATCACTACAAGTATTTCCATATTCAAAAAATGTGAATTTATATTTGATTTGTGCTTTATGAAAGAAACTACTATACCAAGTTTCCATTTTGGCTGAGTAACTGCTGTTTAATTTGTAACTTCTCAGAGGATTAATTACAGAAAGAGAAACAATAATGACAAATGGAAGGATTTGTTTATCCAGATTGATTTAAAAATAAACAGGATAATAGGGCTGGCCATTAATCTGAACTGGTACTAAAAGACACAAACCCCTTTTTCTGGGTGAATAGGTGTGTCTGATTAAAGTTAGCATATCAAAGAAGCTATAGGTAAGATCAATAAATAAAGTCGAAGAATTAAAGAATTCATTTATATTTTACAATATCTGTGTCTTGTATACAAAGAATTTGGAGTTCTTCAAAGATATTCTGCCCTTTGCACAACCACTTTGGTATTCAAAAACAAGATAAGGGCTGTGTTTCTATCCACAAAATTGTGGTTTTGAATGAAAATGGGGTTTATGTTGGAAGTTACTAGCTGAATCCTTAAAGGACATTTTAGGGTGAGATTTCCATGTATTAAGTTGCAAAAAGCTTAGGTATGATTTATTTATATTGTTAATAATATTTAAACACATTAATGTTTTCATTCACATCTTTACATTCTACATCATCACCCATGCCAACCTTCTCACTCCCAACCTGGCAAATTGGTTTCAGTTCTGGTCACCTTCCTGTTAACCTTTCCCCTGAAAACTGATTATTAATTCTGATTCTCTGATTTTGGTTTCTTAGCCTGTTCTAATTCATGGCAGTATTTTACCTCTCGCCCCAATTCAGTTGCTGTAAGGCTTTTTATGCAGCAAAGCAAATGCAACTTGTGAATTGTGAACTTGGTGAACTGAAATTGTGAGAGACTCCTAAATTGAATTTAACAAGTTTTCGGTGGTTTTTTTTGGTTGTTTTTGTTTTGTTTTGTTTTGTTTTTTGTTTGTTTGTTTTTGTTTGTTTTTGTTTGGTTTTTTTGTTTGGGTTTGGGTTTGGTTTGGTTTGGTTTCAAGAAAGGAATTAATATAAAAACATATTTGCAGTGTAAATTTATAAAATAACGATACAATGAAAATATTAAAATTTCTGTGCTGTTCTGGAAACATAACTATAATAGCTCTGAAGTAGCACATGAAACCCTGGAGGTGAAAAAGAAAATGAGACTGACTAACTCTGGGAGCCCAGCCAACCACTGATTGCAGGGAGTTTAGATCTAAGGGGGAGTTAGGTGCTGAGTGGACATTCTAAACATAGTGATTAGAAAAGGAAAGAATTAATAAATACAGAACATTCATAAAATGAACCTCTAAGATGATGGACAGTGCAAAAAGGAAAGTTCTTGGGTCATCAGAATTCTTAGTCATTTACATATTCCAGTAAGTGAAAAGATATCATATGGCAAAAGGCAACATGACTTCTAAAGCATCATAGATATTTGCAATATTCACAATATCCCTATTTATAAATGAGGAGGATGAAAGAGACATACTGAATGCAGTTTGACATTTGACCAAAGATATGGCACATAAAAATTTTGCACATCAACTGATATTCTTGGATGCAAAAAAGGAATTCTGAATTGGATTTCCTATGGCACAGGAACTTGGAACAACATGAAAGCCAAAGTTTTGGAACAGCAGTCAATCTAGAGATAGAAAGTGACATCAGTGAACACAAAGTGGCATACATAAAGGAAAAGGAAAAGTAGGAGGGAGCCATTTTGTGTTCTTACTCCCAACAGGTACAGCTACACTGACAAGATGAAGGAGAATGAGACAAAGCAGAGACCGGCTGAAGCCGTCAGCACAAGTATTGACAACGAGCCAAATTGTGAAGGTGACTCATTATGAAGACGTAAACAATCCTGGTCAGTGACTCAGTGGTGAGGAAGCTTGGCTAAGACATCTGTAGCCCATATAAAGAAAACAGGATGATGAGATTTCTCTAGGGTATGGTAAGATAAACTATGGGACAATAATACTGCACGTGCCTCTGATAGCCTGAAGAAAGTTGGGACATACTTACCCTTTATAGCTCATGAAGGAATGTACATATCACCAACAAAGGAAGCTTTGATTGGCATTTGCCTGGGGAATCTGAGAGGAGTGCTGGAAATGGATATAGTGTGAATCTTCTGAGAGTCTGTGGAGGAAGGAAGAGGGTGGGTGATGGATATCATCATGTAGGGAATGAACTCTGTGATGCAGAGAATATTACACAGTTTGATCTCTTAATTTGTTATGGCTTGGAAACCACCATCTGTGTAGAAGGTCCATCTCCTTCCCAATTTTAAAAATTGCAGTATATGCCTGGGTCATACTCAGCAAAGCAAAAAGAACACTGATTTTGTAGGAGTTATGCTCCGTAGGTGAGGGGGATGATTTTCAGTGAAAGATGAGGATTATGCATCTGTATCCCACTTAAAGAAGCACACTGAACAAGACAAAAACACTATCACTGATAAAAATTTGCTTAGTATCTAAAGCAAAACAACTTTACAGAATCATTAGAATAACTAGAAAGCAATATTTCACATTGTTTCAGTCTGCATGAGAAGAGAAAACTGTAGGTAAATATTTTTGAAAAATCACGTACAATATTTATGAATTATATGGAAGTGAAACCCTTCCACTTGTGGTGTGCTAATGAAAAACTAGGAATCAGTGACTACAGGCAAAGCTATTGATTGGCTCTTGTCATTATTTGTAGACCCAGGCTTGAAGCAAGACTCCATTTTGATAGATGCTGTGGAAATACACAGCGGATCAAAGATCCTTAAAGCATTCTATAACTTACAGATGAACACAACTGAGTTTAGCACCTCTGTGAAGACTGACAAACATAGAACATCAAAGGTGTTTTGTAGTGGATGCTGCAATGAGATTCTGCTTTTTGAGTACTTTGAGAACTATCAGGCAGTATTCTTTGATTGTGAAGGCTTTTACTTATTCTCTTTCCTTAGACATCTCTTAGAGAAATACTGCTTCACATTCCACTACTCCTATTTTTCAATGTGGTTCCTCATACTGTTGCCATTCTATCACAAAACTAATTGACTTTGCTTCTGCAGGAATGGATTTAGCTGTTGTGTCTGAATTTTGTGGCCACTGTTGAGGGAAGTGTGTGCATGGCTCATTCCCACACCTGTTTCCTCTCTGTGTTTCATTGCCAGGGAGGCTCATCAAGGTCTGTGGAGGAGCCTGGGTCAAACGATTCTTCTGTAAAATGTTTCTCTTTATGTCTATCTTCCTCTTTATACACGTGAGAGAAAGAGAAAGAAAAGATTGTTAGGAAGTCTTTAATGAAGGAAAATAGAATTACAAGAGGTATTTTTCTGCTGAGAGGAGAGCTAGCATTCAGTTATCCCCTTGTCATAACTCTATTTTTTTCTGTTCATTAAAATTGGAATATTTTACAGTTTCTAGGGTACTATTAGGTAAAAAGCTAAAGTTGCAAATGAAGCCAAGAATTCCTCTCAAGAGATCAGGAAATGTTACCTTCTTGGCTACTGCAATGAAACCCGACACTGTTGTTTTGGAGTTGCATTTTACAGACTCCAATCCTGTTTGGTATTTGGTAAATGTATCAATTTGCCAGCTAAGCACTGGACTTCTGCAGCATTTTCTCTCAATGAATTCCTATTAAAACTAATGCTGGGAGGGTAAATTCCTGCCCATTATGAATAAGTGTACCAGAGTTTAATCCTAAATGAACTGGTAGCTATGTACTTGCAATCCTTCCCAGCTGCTGACAAAGACCTGACTGAGCTGGCTAAGCCAGCAAAGAAGCAAAGAACTTAAATTCTCAAGAGCTTGAATCATGGAACATAACTTTAAAGAAAAACATTGACCGGGGTTTTTGTAGGAACTGGGGAGATTTTGACCACTGTTGCTTAACAAATATGCCATTGTCTTTATTCTTTCTGCTTTTATAGAGCATATGGATTTATGAATTATTTTTAAAAGACTTAGATAAAAAACTAATTTTGGAATTGCAATGCATGCTGCAGAATACTGATAAAATTCTCTCTACCTTGACTCAGATATGGATTTCAAAAGTGGGGTTTTTTGTTGTCAGTTAAACATTTTGAACAAAATTAATTTGATTAATTTATCACAGCCTTAAGTTCTCAGCACCTGAGAATAAAATTAATTGGGTAATTTGAGCACAACCCTACGTTCTGGAAGAGCATCCTGCACTGTCTATTCAGTAAAAAGCATTGTCTGGAATGTTGTTGCTCTAAGCTGCATGGAACAAGAAAAGCAAAACATCTGGCAGGATTGTGATACCTTAGGAAGACTTTCTATTTGCATTCATCCAGCTGGCAATCAATGCTGTACCACCTGTAAGACAGAAAAAAACAATGAATGCCCTCATTCATTTTTCCCAAAATAAGATTCAAACAATCTGAGGAGATACATTCAGAACAAATTAGGATCATCAGAATTTTCTCTCAAATAAGGTAATAACTGAAAAGAGATATGTTAAGAGCTGCAGGAATAGCACTGAAGGAGAAAAAGGTGTCTCATTCAAAATGATAAGAAACTATCTTAATTCTTTATGTACTCTTTTTGTTTTAACTGGTCCCAAACACTGTTTTGGTTGCTTTCTTAATCATGGGAAGCAAACATTTGTTCATCTGCTGAACAGATTCACACTCTTCAATCTTATAATTAAAAACAATTATTTTTTTGAAATTCAGACCTACGATCTCCAAAGCATGTCAGTGACTTTGCTTTACTATTAGATAGGTTCCCCAGGTGCATTACTAACAAATGAGAGAAAACATCCAAATCATTTAATGCCTCCTGAAAACCCCACATCCAATGCACATCTGCCTATCTCTAAAGCAAGAGATGTTCTCTTCCCATATACAATGGCATGATGGCAAACACACCGGATATGGGGTTGGCATGAGTCACCATGACAGCCCCTCAGGGGGCCCAGACCATGAATAACCCTCAATCAGCTAAATTAGGTAGCAGTGAGGGAGGACCCTGTAACCCAGTCTGTTGCTATGTTTCAAACAATCCAGTGTGTTTCTATGCTCCATGCACATACTCCTTGTTCATATGCTGGGCCAGCTACATATTTCACAGTTAGCATCACAGAGGAAGCGCGCTTACTAATCGGATGTTACTCTCTCTGTCCCTCTTGGGTACTTGGAAAGAAAGAAAAGGAAGGTTTATATTATTAACCCCTGAAAAATTTTAATGCCTGCTCATAGCAGAAATTCAGTGACAGTACACTAAAAGCTATGAAATCATAAACAAATTGTTATAAATGAGCCATCCTGGGATTTCAGCTATGGTCCTTTTATCTGCAGTGTGTTGAAAGGCAGGACCTTGTATTTGAATTGCAGTTAACTTGTAATTTGTTTTTTAGTATCAGTTGTGTAATGCCTCCAATGTTTCTGTCACTCACTACGTTCTCGTTTGGACCAAGTGGAGAACTCTGTATAGTTTTCAGGATTGTATCAGAGTTCTATCAGTTTAAAAGCTTTTGCATATCTTACAGCTCTTATTACCAGAAAAATTAATATTCTGAGACCAAATCTTTCCCAGATCATGCAATCTCTATCAGTATGTAGCCAATGATCCATTTCACATTGTTTTCATCAATTGTCAACATTTGCAAATCTGTATTTTAAAACACTAGTATTTATTTCTCTGTTTCCTGGCCCTGAATGCTTGGTTTCTTAACTACAGTTTTGTTCCAACCTATTTTTGAATCCCTCTGCCTATTTCGATGATATATTACTTATGAGATAATATGAACATGTAGAGTTTTAAAAATATCCCCTCTGACTTGTGGGTCATAAGGGGCTTTTTCTATTTTGCTTTCTGAGGGAAATTTGGGTTGTGTGTTCTATTAACAACAATTGCCTGAATTGCTGTGCTTCTGCCACATATTGGACCTCACATCTCTAGGCTGACACCTGTTATTTTTTGCAATAGCCACTTCTCACGTTCTTTGAAGTTGTGACAGGTGTTGCAAAACATAGAGGTTTTTTATATCATGTTGGCTTAGTTCTTATTAAAACCAGAAAATATCTTTTTTCAATTACTTTTTGTGCTTGAAAAGGCCTCCTCTTCCTATGGTACAAAGGAAATGGATATTTGTTTCAGGGTTCATATGTTAAAATTAAGAAGAAGCCAGGTCTAATACAAACAGAGAAGTAATGACCCCTACCTTTCTTGTGGTTTATTCCATAAATGAGTTTTTATCACACTGAAACATGAGAGGGGAGACGGGTCTTTGTTGAGAACACTAGTGGACAACAGCCTTTGGGTTAGTAAATATTTTCCATTTCTTTTGCACTTTACAGTTCCTTCACATCTGTCACAGCTCTTGCAAATTCTCCTTGATTAGTGCTGAGCCTATGAGATTCAGCTCGGAAATCTTTCAGTGTTCTTTTCCCTCAGCTTATCTCATTTTATTTCAAAATCAGATTGGAAAACAAAGGGGAATGAAGTTGTTTTGACTCTATTCCTTCCTCCTCACGATTAATAAAGACTGATTTTCTCTCTCTTTTTAAAAATCATTATTTTATTTGCTCTACATTTGATAGAAAGAACAGAGTACTAGTTAAGGAAGAGGATTGTTATCTGTGGTGAGGAAGAGTTAATAAGGAAAACTTTTTTACAGATCTGAAGCACAAGTAACCTAGAGGTTCACGTCCTTGGCTATAAATTCATAAGCAGATCCTTGGGGACTGAAAGACATATGACTTTTTTCTTTGTGATTTCCTCAGACTTCTACCCTTAAATCCAGCCTTCTCAGAAGCATAATGCTCCCTGGGTGCATTCCCTGGTGCATTTCCCTTGCTTGTAAGTTTTTGAAAAATCATGCCAGATCATGTTGCTATAACATTTTAACCTTGCTCCACTTGGGAATCAATAGCTTGCTCCAAATACCAGTTGACAGATATTGGTCTTCCTGTTGACTTTCTAATACTATGAATTACTCAGATTTCTGTGATAGCTTTTAGAATAATTTCAGAATAATTTGTAGAACAATTATTTACCTTGCAACTGCAATTTATGTGAAAAGTAATGTTCTTATTTAGTACAGGACTTAAGCATATGCTTTAATTTAAGCTTTTACTTTATTCTACACATTCAGAAAATGCTTAAATGCATATTTAGGTACTTTACTGAACTAGGATCATTGGATTCTAGTCAAACTGGTAAATTCCCAGTATATATTAAAAAAATGCAGAATAGTTTGTTTTGGTAGTACAAAACCTATCAGTAAAGCTGTTAAGTGTTCTCTGCTTCATCTACTTCTTCCAGTTCATGACACATATTACAAATGAGGAAACATATGAAAATTTTAAAAAATACTAGTCACTTGACCTAATTTCTTTTACAAATTCAGTCTATATTTTTAAAAATGGTAGCATAATGCTCAATGAACAGTTTTGATCTTTCCTCCATAGTGATCAGGGATAGGACCCAAGAGAGTGGCATGAAACTGTGTCAGGGAAGGTTTACAGTAGACATGAGGAAAATGTTTTTCACCCAGAGGGTGGTTGGACACTGGAACAGGCTCCCCAGGAGGTGGTCACAGCACGAAGTCTGGCACAATTTAAAAAGGGTTTAGACAATGCTCTCAGGCACATGGCGGGATTTTTTGGGGTATCCTGTGCAGGGCTAGGAGTTGGACTTTGATGCCCCTTGTGGATTATCTATGATTCTGTAATATATTTTTAAGGCCACTTGTATTGCTATACCTGTTGTTAGTATGTTTGTTTTTATAATGTTTGAAGGAATTCAGAAACATGTCATTGCTTTCTTCAATTTTATTTCTAAGTGCTCTGCATACTAAACAGCTTTAACTAAAAGCTCAAGAACTATTTGGTAGATTCTTAGCTGGCATGTTTGAAGGCTGACAGTGCCCAAGCCAGTAACTGTACATCTCAGAGAACGTGCTTGTGTAGCTTTTGGGTTGGAGCTGAGTTGCAGCCAGCTGGGAACAGAGGCACAGAGGAATTGAAGGAACTGCTTGCACCTGTCTGCACAGGCATATCTGTAGTTTCACTAGGTATAATTCACCTCACAGGGCTGGAAAAAAGCCCACACATTTTTCAAATCCCACTGGAGCCTTACTTTGAGGACTTAAGTGATAAAGAGGTCTCCTGAGACCCATAAATTCAGTGATAAATTTTACTCATTTATGAATGCATATACTATGCCTGCATGTTTTTCTGAGGTGCTACCCACAGGTACTGCATTTCTCTGATAGCTAAAGCTATTAAACTATTAACCAACTGAAAAACCCTAGATGCCATTTAAACAGATGTTGTACCTTTCATCAATAATGCCTACTGTGTTTTCAATCCACTGAAATTCAAGGTGTTTCCTGCAACAGGTGATATAGAGCAATCACAGATGAAGCTTTTATAAAAATATATGAGAAAAAAAAATCGACATTTTGACAATAAATATCTTAAATTCTGTGAGAGTGTCTGGTGTATTTCCAGAAGAAAAATTTCTCCAAATATGGGTCAGCAGCTTCGGGAACAAAAATTAGGAAAATCATCTTCCTTCAAAATAATTGTATTGGCTGTAAGAACTTTTAAAAAGCAAAGTTATTAAAGCAAAGTTTTATGTAGCTGTTTGGGAGTTTTTGAGGGTATTTTAGCTTTTATTGTAAAATGGTATAAAAATGATGTTCCTTTAGCAGTTTTGTTTCCACTTTGGGAAACTGGTTTACATCTACAGCTTCATCATAAAAAAAAAAAATAAAAGTTTTATGATTTAAAGATAGAAAGACATTCTTGTATTCTTCTTGGGAGCGTACACACCTTGTAGTCTGAGTTGGTAGAGTTGAAAGAAGACAAATATTTTTTTTAAAGTTGATTTTTGTGGGTTTGTATCACAAAGTTTCTTTAGAAAGTGTAGTACTTGTGAAGGAAAATCTGTGTTTAAAGTTGACCTTGAACTTAATCCTGTGAGGTGTTGAGCATTTGTAATACCTATTAAAATGAGGATTTTCAGTGTTAGACTGCCATTCAGTATGTCAGCTCTCACATTGCACTAAGGTTTTAATCAGATATCATTTGTAAGTGGAATTTCTTATGCACTGCAATCTGTCATATTGCAGCCTGGTTGGGATATTCAGCCAGGGTCTGGAGTAATTTCACCTGTGCCTCCAGAGAGAAAACCTACCTTTTTTAAGTACCTTTTTAAAGTACCTTTAGCTTTGCATGGAAACCAAAACTATTCCAATGCAGGAGTCCTTTACTGACACAGTGTATACTGAGAACCAAAAAACACATCTACTGTTTAGGTGTGTAGTGATTTCCTCTGGCTTTTGCCATCACAAGCAGTGATCCAGCCATTACAGGCATCTGTTCTTAACCACCACTTATCTACTTTTCATTACTGGCAGGAGAAAGTCTTTGCTTACATGTAGCCTCTACATGAGGAAAACTGCTAAAATAATCACTTGCCACTGAAAGCAGAATCCTCCTTTTGCAAAGGCAAAAGAAGAAAGGCAGGAACTCTTCCAACAGTCTTATCTGTTGTTTCCTTAAAAAAAAAAATGGTAGAAATCTCTATACCCCAAAACAGTAACTAGAAATGAGCAGCTTCTGCTACACCCATCCCTTAATGTTTGTGAAACAAAGTGAGACCTTGTATTTTTCAAAGTATTGCAAGTATAAGCTACCCTTTCATTTAAAAACAAAAATTTTCTAAGGCAATACTTGTTAACAGGAGAAAAGGACAGGGTCTGCAGGGACAGGGAAGTATTTTCATACTGTTTTCATTTTCTAATACAATGCCCTTGGAAAAAAAGGCAGAGGATGACATAATAAATTTGGAATTCCAAGGTCACAAACAGGAATTCAGACAACAAATGGGAGGGTTTAGGAATGTACATTGTAAAATAAATCTATCAAATTTAAAAAGAAAATATTAGTATTGAAATGTGGTATTTCCAGGCAGATATTTGTATGGTAAATGTAAGTCTTTCCCTAAAGGATTAATTGATATATTTTCTGATTGATTTTGTTATATTCAATGATAAGATTGCAAATATTACGAGGTTTTATAACAGATTAATTTTTTTTCTCTAAAAATGACCACTGGTCCCATAATCTTGATATTTATCATTCCACAGGAATGCTTAATTCAGTTTTCAAGTTCCATATGACATAGTAGAATTTTCTGCATCTGTGTAGGTAGCAGCCAGGGACACATATGTAGCAGTGATAAAACTTTATAGAAAACTACATAACAGGAAGCTTTTGAGATGGAATTTTGAAAGTCTTTTCTGGAAGGGATATTACTACCTTATTTTTTTTTCCTCCCTTTGTACCTGGGGTTTTGGCATCAGGATGACCTAAACAAGAGCTGGAGCTGCTGCTTCTTTAATGAGATTTTTTAACCTTATTTTTTGTATTAGTTTGCCCAGACTAAAATCATAAAAATCTACTGTTCAGTAAAAACTATGTACTGTTGTTAAAAAGTGGACTTTTGCTTTGTAGGCTACCGTACCTATTTGTTCCTGTTTCCTTAATATTGTTTTCTCCAGATGTTGGAAGTTAAAACACCCTTGTTATTTTTTCCAGTGTCACTCTTTGTTACTTTCCATAGGCAACGTTCACCAAAGCCAGGCAGTAGAGGAAATAACAGATGTGTTACCCTCAAATTATGGGCATAAAAATAACCTTAATAAAATAGGTATTAAGTGACAGCACTTTACAAAAATCCAGGTCTAATTTACTCTAACCTAGAAAGCAATAACTTAAGGGACCTCAGACATGCATCCATGGACTTCAGATAGTTTGTAGCAGAGTGACAGTAGCTTGGATGATGACAATCCCAGCTTGCTGTCGATGGTGCATTCCAGGAGAGGCTGACAGGGTGTGTTTGTGCTAGACCCTTTTCTGCCTGTAACCCTATTGTTTGCTCGTAATTAATATTCCATTATAGACCTGCTAATTCTGCCAGAGAAACCCTCCCTCCTCCTTAATAATAATAGTAGTAACAACATGACTAATAATAAAAAAATCAGCCACATTCTGCCTTTGACTGCAGACAAAATTGTCACCCTGGGTTTACTCTCCTTTTACCAGGCCTTTGGTTCCTGCTGTTCACAGAAAGCTGCAGATGGCTGCCTCAGCAGGAAGCCCTTCCCCCTTCCTTAATGGAACTCGTGGGAATGCGGGGATCCTGGAACCAAAGCCCTCCTTCCCTTCCAAACCTCCTCTCCAAACCCCTACTGAGTAAAAGGAAAAAAATCCCCACATCCCTGGAAATATTTTTGCCAGCCTGTTTTTCAGTAAAAACTTAAATTAACCACTTCACTCCTGATTATAATAAAGATTTGTTATTGAAACAGCTTCTCTTTAATGTACTGAATCATTTCCACCCGCTTATTGAAGTCGTCCATTTGGGTTGAATTATAGCGTCCCACTTCCATTATGTAATAATTTCAAATAAATGAAAACAGGTTTGAATTCTCCAACAATTAGCAAAGTTTTAGCACATTCCCCCTCCCCCCATGCCTTCCAGACACCCCTCCAAAAAGTGAGATTAAAAACCTCAAAATTTTGGCGAAGTCATATCCTAGGTTTTCTTCTCTTGTTAAAATCTTCTCCCAGATTTCCTCAAACACATCATATGGGTTAAGTTACGACTTCCCTTAATATTTATTTTCAAGTGAAAAATAAAAACAGCTTAAGCATTGTGATTTGATATTAGAAATGAAAGAGTTAAATGCCTGAACAAAGCACTCCATTTATAATTTTTGTTAGGAGTTCCACACTGAGCATTAGAGTGAGGTGTGTCTTATAAAGAGGGTGTTTATATTGGATTTGATATAGTTAGGAGATTCAGCTTACATATAATAGTCTCCTCTAAGAAGAAGCATAAACCAGAATGAGTTCAGTGGGATTTGCTGAAGTATAAAACATAGTATAAAAGTCTAATCTTATAGACTAGTATCAAGCACCAAGGAATTAATCCACTGCAGAAAGGGAATGAAGAAAGTGGGGCCAAATCTGTAGCCTTTATTTTTTGGAGGTCTTAAAGCCTCCAGCATGCGCTACTCTTTCTCTTTTGACTAAAGGTTACATGTGTGACTGACTCAAGGCAGTCAAAAGAGGTCCATAGTTCAAATTATTTGAAGTATGTTTCTTATAAAAAAAAATTCATTAAAAATCACCCATTATCTACATGATGCTTTCAACTAACTCAAATGGTTGGATCAGGCCTGAAGAAAATGTGGAAAAATTACAATGAAGAATGACAAATAATAGAACTTTCAGATTAGTTAATCTGCTATGAGGAAGGTTGCTAGTGTCTGTTGCAGAAGCTTAATAACCTTGAGTTCAGTATTTGGAAGTTTATAGTAACTATGCTGTCTAAATAAACAATTACTGGAATACAAGAAAGGTTTTGGATTAGAATGGTGAGCAGCGCAACTCAAAAATGCCTGACTAGCATGTTAATGAAGGCCATCCTGTATGGTTCCTCTAACTGAGAAGATGCTGGGCAAATGGGGAAGGGTGGAGGAAGAACTGTTCAGCATCTGACTTAGGCAGTTTGGCTTCAGTTCCACCTTCAGTGTGATACCGAATGTTTTTGTTCCCCGACGCCCATAGAAAAAGCAAAACCTCTTAAACGGGGATGTTATAAATACTGCAGAAGTAAGGAAATAAAAAGCACACAAAAAAGAATTCTTAAATAGTAAGGACCATATGATGTACCCTGAAGGCCAGCAGGGATTAAAGCAATGGTTTCATTAGCTTTGCAGTAAGAAAAGTTCAGGGATGACTGTAGAGTGGAAAAATAAATATACATCTGCACTTAAATACTAGTCTAAAAAGAGGAACATATGGTAACCTCTGGGTGCCAGCTTATCTTAATGAAGGTTGCAAAGCCTGTTACATTTGATATAAAGTCTGAATGAAGACATATAAATATTACACAGCTTCTTAGAACTGATGGTATCACACTCCAGGGTTGTTACTTTTGAGTTCATTTGCTGCCAATAGGGCCGTGATTCAAAATACCGTCAAAGGTTGAAAGTTTCCAAAACTACATCTGTGTATGTAATTGTTAAGGAATCTTTAGAAGTACATATTAGGAATGAGAGGGCTTAACAGGAGGAATGGACAGCTTTTGAAAGCAGTTGACACTGCATGTGTCAGCTTGGAAAAAACAAAATCAACATTCCTGCAAAGCTAGTGAGTTCTGTTTGCTGACATATATTAGGGCAACGCCAGTAGGAAAACAGGAATGAATAGAAACCTCATTAAAAATAGAAGCACTGAAAGGGCAAACAGCAGATTATTTTTTTATTTGCCAAATATGAATGCTATTATCTACCCAATAATAAGAAATAAGTGGCGAGTGATGTCGTCATACTGTATTCTTGTCAAATGGTCAGAATTTGGACTTCGTGGTTTTCAGAGGCAGATTTATTGCCCAAGACAAGGGGAAAGTTCTAGAAAATCCACTCCATAAAAATGTTTTTGTGCATGATCTCATTCATTATGACTTTTACTATACAGCAGAATGAGAAGTGATCATAGTAGAGATACTTGAAAGGTGAAATGTGACCAAATGTTCCTTAAATATAATAGATAAAACATGAACTGCATTTCAGGAAAGAAAAGTAGTTACCCTGGAAATACTTTAAATGTTTGCATGTGTAATGGTTCTCCAAGACCCAGCACACTAATGATGGGCCATTGCGCTGAGCTGAAAAGGAAATCCATTCCCGTACACTGCCCCTATCCAAGTCCATTAAGAAATAATGGTTATAAGATGAAAGTCTTGTTAGGGTTTCAGTGAAAATGTTTGGCACACCAGGATGAAAAGTCAACAATCTGCTTTTAACGAGAGACACTGGAAAAACTTTGGTTAACATACCGCTGAAAATATTAATTCTCCTTAATGGCAGGATGCAACACAGCTTTTTATAGTTTTTGATCCATGTCATAAATTTGGCCATGACAAAGGGATACTCCAGCTTTAGCTCACTGGCAGGAACATTAGCTGTTTCCCAACACTAAAAGGTTAGTCCTTTGGATTCTCTCTAAAGTGCCAAAGGGCCAAATTCTTTGCATGGAAATAAAATGACATTGGCCAAAGAATGAGAGTAAAAAAGAATCTGAGCCAGTGTGTAAACTGTAGCAGATTTAATTCAGGACTCTCTTTTTGCATCCACTGCCTTGCTAAGGGGTGTAAATAAGATACAAATATGAACATGTATTTTAAGATGAAATGTAGAGGGATGGTGACAGTATAAATGTAAATGTTCCATCTATTTCCCAACCGTTTCTGGTCAATAATCTAGAGGAAATATCTAGGTCTGTGTGCTTTTTCTTTGTGTAGTTGGATATTATCATGTAGTAAAAGGAGGAAGTGTTTCTTTTATCAATTCTATGCAGTGAAATTTGGGATCCTTTCTGAATCAGAATCTCTCCTCTGAAACAATGTTTCATTTGTTCGGCTTATGAATATAGAGTTGCCTGTTTAGTAAAGCTGATGTAAAAACTTGATAATTTATTACTTCAATAGCAAAGGCACCTACGAACTAATACCACCTTTGGTCCTGGTACAACATGATCTATTTCCTTTACAATAAATAGGAGTGAACAATAGAAATTACACACCACAGAAAAAGTTTTTTTTCAGCCACCTTACAAATACAGCATTGTTCCATAAACAGTAAATTTCAAATACAAAAACCTGAAAGTTTGGCAAACTGTGACTGATTCATGCAAAGACTGAATTTCATGTCTAATGGCTTTGCCTAGAACAGGAATAAGTCTTTATGCCAAATATTCACTTTAAAATCTCAAAACACTTTACAGAAATATCCTATTTTGTGATCTAGTTTTTAGATCGGGAAGCTTAGACAATCAAAACAGTTGTTTGGCACATAAGTGGCTAAAATGAAACTGGGGATTCTGTGAATCCCAGCATAATTCTCTAGTAGCTTCTCTCTCCTAGTGTTAAGTGTCTGCTGAAGTGCCCTTTTCTATATTCTTCCTAAATCACTCTTTTGGTTTCTTGTCTCATTTTTCACCCATAGAATTCTATATCCTCCAATTTTTTCCAATCAGGGAACTAAATTATCAGCTTTGCTGGTGCCCTGCAATCTGCTGAGAAGTAAAATACATGTTTCAGAAACTAAAACTAGGAAGTGACTTGGTAGTAGTCAATGGATTCTGTCCACCACAAGCCTCCAGCAGGAGCATTGTTTGAGACTCCTGTGAATGTGGTTGTCGCTGGAAACCACAGGGACACTCCAAGGCAAATGTTACTCAATCCTAGAATTTGGATATCTGTGGGTTACTGCCATGAAATCAAAGGAGATGACTATTAGTGCCACTGATTAAACCATTCTTTCATTTTTTTGTGTTTCTGACCTGGGGCTTGGAGGCACCATCTAAGTCAGAAATTTGTGAAGAGACTGTCATCCCCATGCATCAAAACTGCTGGGAATAAAGCAAGCCATCATTTCATGTTTGGTCCTGCAGCCTAATCTTGATTCTACCCACGGTTTTTTGGAAAAGCTAATGTTGGAAGGCTTTCTGATTCTGTCCTTGGGATCAAAACACTCCCTTATTTCTCAAAGAAGTATTGGTTCTTAACAATAAGAAAACTGTAAACGTACAGAAGTGTGATAAATAATATCTTGGGTCACTGATCTTATCTGTCACTGTCAAACTTCTCCATGTTTGAATTTAGGCACAAAATTATTTGAAATTTTCTGCTCATGTTCATTTTCCCCCATTATTTTCCTTATGAGGTAGCACAATGTTGAAATCTTGAGTGTGGAGAAAAGAAATTAAGATTTCCTTATTAAATAAAGGGAAAAGGGATAACTTTACTTATTTTCTATGAAATACTGAGTTTTGTAGTGTTGTGTTTTCAAATTTTCCCTTTTGATTCTATGAAACTGATTTTGTAAAGCAACAATTTTGGTTTGAATGATATTCTCTAACATTTTCCAAGTGCTTAAAAAAAGGTGCTGAAAAAGAAAGAGAAGGAAAGAGGGAGGAAAAACTTGAAAGACTGTGATGAAAGTAGGATCATTAAACTATTCAATAGTCAGAGTGTTTATTAATGAAAATGTTATCCTGTGCTTTGAACAGAGGGGAATTTACATGTGACCTCCTTGCTGGCTTTCAGCTGACATTTTCTGGAAGCTAGGTTGATGATGCTAGTAAGAGTGAGGGAAGTGCTCTAAGGGATGAGAACATTATGCAGTAATTATTAAAAGAAGTTGAAAAGTGAGTAGGAGCCTAAAGAGGTACCTCCTGTCATGTGTTGTTATTTATATGTGTCTTTCCAGGTATCAACACTTCCAATCTTCCTGTGACTCCTTATGATTGCTTTCAAAAAGTTATAAATTATGAGTCCCTCTCACACTTCAATTGTGACCTTTTTCTGCTTTGTCTTCTTAGACTATTAAAGAAACAAAGAGCATTAGATGAAAAAAAAAAACAAATTAAAATCGCTTCAGTATTTCTACTTTGAAATCTGTCACATTTCGGCAAGTAATTCACTTTATGTATTCACAGTATTTGATTTTGCACAGAGATTACAAGCTTGAATTATGCCTAGCAGTAGTCTGGAAAATGTTTTCAATGAACAGAAAAGGACTTATATCTGGTTTCTTTTATTAGTTGTTACTTTCTCGTGTATGTTTTATTTTAACAAATCCCTTTAACAAAGAGAGCTAAGGAAGTATAAGCATTGTTGTTCTCTCAGAGTACTGTCAGGTCTGTATGTTTGGGCTGGAAAGAGAGGGACAATACTGAGACTTCAGGTACACTAAAGAATCAAAACAGTTCCCAGAAAACTGCAGTTTTCTAAGGGGTTTGGAAATTTTCCTCAGTGGATGGGGTCTGTATGGGATTTCCCTTGGCAGCTTCAACTCCCTGAAGGCAAAGCTAAAGCTGAGATTTCAGAGAGTGGTGGATTTCTTAAATAAAAATTATTTATTTATTTATTTATTTATTTATTTATTTATTTATTTATTTATTTATTTA
>VZRX01022627.1:45680-61583 GCA_013398075.1 Notiomystis cincta
TTTAATTTATTTTTAGTTTAAATAGCTAAATGGGCCATTGGGGTCAGCAAATCAGCAGGTGTGCTGTCAACCTGCCTGGGCATTGTAAACTAGGACAGAGTTGGCCTAAGAACCGACAAACCATCACTGGTTTCACAATCAAATAATTTACACCTTACTGTTTAAATATCCTTTCAATAACTGTTGAATAATTGCCTCCTGTTCACAAACAGAGACTGGCTGACTCAATTGAGCTTTGCCATGTCCAGTTTCTCTGGTCTGAAGGAACAAAAGTGAGGCCTGACACCTGCATGACTTCAGAGCTGAGGTGACGTGCTCAGAAGCTTTTTGGTTAATTGTACAGGCACTCTGGCAGAGTGTGTTTTAAAGCAAGCAAGTTGCATCATCCAAAAAATGGAGGAAAGAAAGCAACTGCTTTTCACAGCCAGGATCTGTTCTTTATACTAGTACAGGAGGGGCTTAGTATCCTGTTTCTTTACTTGGCTCTCCATAAACATCTGGCAGGGATGCCTATGTTTTCACTCACTAAATTTTTTATTTCTTTACTTGGTCTGAACACAGTTGCATTGCAAAGTTTGCCTGATGACTTCTGCAATCAAGCAAGTCCATCACTAATCACTGCTACTGTGCAACAGCTATGGACAATCTATTTTATAAAATGGCAGAACCACCTTGGATTCAGCCCATGCTAAAAGCATCCATGAAGAATTGTTACAAGCCCTACTGCACTTCACCCATTTATGTGGACACGCTCTGACTAATCCAGAGAGAAAATTTCTGGGTTTAGCTCAATTATGTCGTTGCTCAAATGGGATATAAAAGGTGTGNCTTGGATTCAGCCCATGCTAAAAGCATCCATGAAGAAATGTTACCAGCCCTACTGCGCTTCACCCATTTATGTGGACACGCTCTGACTAAAATTTCTGGGTTTAGCTCAATTATGTCGTTGCTCAAATGGGATATAAAAGGTGTGTGTAAAGAGACATGGAGTAGAGCAGGGTAAGGAGTCCTTTGACCTTGCCCTGCCAGTGCTGACTGTCATCGATCTCACCTGCTCCCTCACAGCAGTGGCACAACATGTTTTGATTCAGAGGAGCTGCACAAACAGTAAATCATAGAATCATAGAACAGTTTGGCCTGGTAGAGACCTTGAAGATCATCTAGTTCCAACCCCTGCTGTGGGTTGGAACAACTTCCACAGACCAGCTTGCTCAGAGTCCCATCCAGCCTGACTTTAAACACTTCCAGGAATGAGCCACCCATATCTCCTCTGGTCAACACATTCCAGTGCCTCACCACCCTCACAGTAAAGAATTACATCTTAATAGCTCACCTAAACCTACTTTCTGTCAGTGTGAAGCCATTATCCATTGCCCTGTCACTATATGCCCTTGTAATAAGTCCCTCTCCAGCCCACTTGTAGGACTTGTCAGGTGCAGTAAGGCTGCTGAGTGCTCTCAAACGATACAGAATTGTTTGGATTGAAACTGCTGGATGGATTGGATTGAACACCACGCTGGAGTGCCGCAGGACACTATCCCTGGACCCTGAGGGCTCTGAGGGCACTTCCAGGCTTTACTGTCCCTGATCAGCCTCCCCCAGAACTCCCCTACCCTGCCCATCCCTGCTTGTCTTAGCACCCAGTCCCTAGCTACAGTCTGTCCCTGCTGAATAGGAGAAAAGGGACAATTTGGACAAATTAGGAGAGTAAAAAATTAAAATAAAGTATGCTGTGTAAAGCAGAACTTAGATAAATCTTCCTGGCTTTAATGTGAAGGATTAAAGCCTCTGAGCATGATGTGTCACAGACCATGGAGGTGCAACATCTGCAGCTGTACCCCGGGTGAGGGGATGTAGGAGATACAGGTTCATCAGTTTGGAGACCTAAAGGGACTGCCCTTCCATTTGCCTAGTTTCCTCTCTCTACCTCTTCATCTATATCACCATACTTACCTGTGGAATAACATGTCAAAGAAATGTTCCTTAAAGCTCAATGAGAACAAAAAATTTTATTAGAAAGAATTACATTCAACCTTGGAAACTCAATGCCTTAGTCCCTGCCTTTCTCTATGTTTGATCATCTTCCCTAACTGCCGCGTTTAAGAATTGAATTTTATTGTTAGTGTTGGAAAAGTGAGTCCTGCAAAGTCCTTGCCAAAAAGGCTGAAAGGCTTCTTCTTATTTTCCATAATTTCTCCCTGCATGTGCCTGTAATCTGTGCTTGAGCTTATCTGATAAGCAGCTCTCCTTAAACCTTGATTGAGAAGACTTGTTTTCCAGGCCCTGTATCATTTCTGTGACCCTCCTTTGAACTCCAGGATTTGATATCCTCCCCAAAGTACAGACACAACTATGTGCAAGTGCTTGCGTTATGAGTGTTGAGAATAACAGCAGTTAGGTTACTCCCTTCTCATTGCTTAATAGTCTCAGATTTACACATCCAAAGAAAGTTGGTTGTTTGTTTTTTTGGTGTTTTTTTTCATTGCAGACCACTGACATTAAGCTTTTCAGAATATCTTTTGTGGTAACAAAAATTCCTTAATGACCTCATTAAGGCACAGACCTTATCCTTAGTATTTATGTTAACAAGTCTGCAGTTTTCCAGGTTTACAGTCCCATTTTTACCTGGGGAATGTTGGAGCTTCTGTTTCTTTGAACAGAAAATCTCATTAACTATATTTTGAAATCTGTTCAAAATGGATTGAAATGAGAAGTTCCAGAATACCTATTTCAAATCTTCCAAAGGTGCACTATACTCGTAGAAGTACCCCATATTTCAGTCATTGCCCCAGGGTTGGAAGAAAAGGGGGTCCTTCACGTGCAGGGCTTCAGAAAAATGATAACATATCTGGTGATGTAAACCAGAAAGGTAACTTGATATGTTTGGAGTTTCCCAGCTTTTTTTTTTTTTCTTTCTGTATTAATTTCTTGCTTTCTTTTCTCCCACTCCAAGAAAAGAGGGCTGAAACCCAGTACATGCAAGAAAAACATAAAACTGAGAGTTAGAAAAATAATCAATATCATAATTCAACGGGAGAAGTTTGGATGAGCTGCCAGGTCAACCACTGTCATGCTTATGTGCAAAGGGAGAAAGCAGAAATGGGACCTGATTCCAGCTTTGCCAAAACTCTGTGTTACGAGCTTGGGGAAATAGCTGATGTATGCCTTAGATTCTCTTTGTGCAAGTGGCAGCTGATAAATTGTTTGTTAAATACCAGGAGAAGCACTGAGAGAACACACATAGACATTTTCTTTACATATTTTGCTACAGCATAACCATGTTTCTTTATTTTCAAGATATCCTTCCAAATTATTGAAGAAAGGAATATAATTGCAATCTGAACCTCAAGCAAGCTGTAAGCCCCGCCATCAGTTTTGTACTTCTCTACAGCAAGGCTGTCTTATAGCACCTGTCTTGCCTTTGCTTTGCCATTTTTTTGTTCACCCATGTGTATAATATGGTCAGTATGGTGGGACTGAAAAGCACATTTTTAATCAGTGTGCTGTAATACAAAAGCATGGAATAATTCTATATATTCATGTAGAACTGGGTGGGTCTGCAGCTTCAGAACTCCAAATGTCCAGGGATGAATAAAAATTCTCAGGAAGACTGCAGATTCACTACATTATTTCATGTTCAGCTTTAAGATCATGGAAATATCTGTACCGACACGCTGGTGTTTTGAGAAAGAGGTTTGAATCAGCACTTGCCACTGTTGTAGAATTTTCTCCAAACTGTTATGTGAATCAGTTCCCTTCACTTGAACACGTTGCTGCTTTACAAGACAAACGGTGCTGTATATAATATACATTTTGCACAATATACTGCAGTTAGAGTTCCCAGATCTTCCAATATGGGGCAGCAGTTGCCAAATCCTGTCAGAAGAGAGTCACTTATTTCCATCTGTGAAAATATAGTCCTCTTTTTCTATGGAGGCAGAGAGAAGTTACTAAAATAAGCCACTGGAAATAGAAGGAGATGAAGTTTGTTTTATTCTTTTTTTTTTTTTTTTCCCTTTATTTTAATTTGCTGGCAGAGCAGAAGTAATGTGGTCCAGGAATGTTTCTTTCCATTTCTTGCATTCTCTATTGTGGTGAAACCTACACATTAATCTTTGATGTGATGTAGTTTCTCGTCAGAACTGTGAATCATCCTTTAATTGCTGGAGGTGTTTTAAACTTATCTGAGTTGTTTTTCTAGCTAATTCAGTGTTCAAGACCACATTTGAATTTCTTCCCAATTGAAACTGATGCTTTGCTCACTAGATGCCACTACGATATTTTAGAAGATTTCTGGAATGTATAATTTCTCCTCTCTCTTTGTGGAACTTTGCTCCACCCTTGGATCATATTTATCCCACACTTGGAGGTATAACAGATATATATGAGTCTTCTATATCTGAAAATATTGTTCTTTAGTATAGCAGTATAGCAAATTTGCTCATACTTACTGACAAAGAAAACCTAATAAAACCAGCAAAACCAATGATGATTTTGGCTGTATCTTTCATGGTTTTGACTAGATTCTCTCACTGAGCAAATAGACTGTTAGCTTCAAATTTCTCCTGTTTCCTCCCATCCCCTGACAGTCTTTTCTCATATGCCCTTATCTTTTATTTGCTTTGTTTTCTATGCTCAGTTCTATGTCCATACTTAGCTTCATTCTTAACTACTGAGTTTTTCCCAAACCTGAAATGCTGTGTGCCCCCAGTGCTGCATTCTGGGCTCTGTCGCCTGCTATGATTACAGTAAAGGACCTGTCTTATGCTTAATATTCATACATTGCTTATCAGAATGAACTATAAATAATAATACTAACCCTGACAGAGTACCTGCTTCTGAACAAAGCACTGTTTTGTCTTTTTTTTTTTATCCTTTTAAAGTCTGCAAAACACATTGCCACAGGCTCATCTTCTGCACCTATCAAACTTCAGTGTTATACAACCAGTGTCCATTTGGTCAGCCAACAGTAGAAATGTTTTTGCTGAGACCTACGCTGAACTCAGCATAATAGCAAACAGGTGGTCAAATTAGAAGAAAAACAAGTTTTTAAAAAACAGATCAGTGAGCGAACCAAAGAAATATTCTTAGATGTTGATCAAAGAGTAATTACACACTAGCATATATGGATATGTGCTTCAGGAAAGAGCCATCAAAGCAGTGCATGCCTTGTGGAAAGGGACACTGATGATGTTGAGGGGAAAAACTCAGCTGATAATTCAGATGAATATTGTCTGGTCATTTCCTACTTTCAGTTTACCCATGGAAATGATGTGAACTTTGGTAAATATATGTAAATGTATTTAGTTGACAAAAGAAAATACAAGCTGGAGTGTGCTGTTGGAATTTGGAAACTCATACTGCACAGTAGTGTTGCTTCTTTTTGAGTGGCAGAAGAATAGCATGGGCTTACATCTATCTTCTACCTGAGTGGGGGTGGTTGCCAAATCAGAATATAATCGTGAACGGTCTCACTTTTACAAAACACTTTTACAAAACACTTTTACAATACACATTTCATCTGACTGAGCAAGCTTTAAACTTTCTTTTTTTTCTATGAGTGCTGAATGGCAATAAAATAAGTATTAGAAAGGAATACAAATATTGCACAAAATAGATAGTATTATTATAAATATCATATATACATCTCCTAAATAAGCATATTGCAGAAACATAATAAATATGCTTGTAGCTCATCCAAGATCAAGAAGCAAATCACAAACAACTGAAAATGTCAACATTCAATAATTTCTGATGACAACAAATAATAAAAATATATCCTTTTTACTGTAGAAATAATGATAATTTTGGCATACTGTAAGATTATTCACTAATTTTATAGATCTTTACAAAATGAGAAATCATCCCAAGGGGAGAACCTGAAAAAATTCTCATTTACTCTAGTATGTAACCATATTAAGAAGTTGCCATAAAACTGAACCTTCACAAGGTTTCATTGATGTTTGCTTACACAAGAACATCATGAAAAGTGCTTAAACCCAGTGCTTTGGCTGCAGCAAAAGGACCTACCCTGTGTTCAGGCTGCAAAACTTATTATTCATAAAAAGCAGTGATAAATACAGTTAACTATTTAAATGTTAACATTAGAAGTGTTTAACAAAAGGAGAGGAATCAGGAAGCTCAGTTAAAGCTACAGATCTGTTCTGAAGTCTCAGCATTGTTCCTTTTATTTTTCTCAGCAGCATGGGTTCAGGATGGAGTTGTTAGGTTTAAGTTAGAATTTCCTGGCTTTTCTTTTGGTTTGTGTTAAACCTCAGTATTTTTAAACATACTTTCACAAGGGATTCCACTGGTCAATTCTTCTCTCTTTTTCCTTTTCCCCAAAGGTTTTTTTATGCATATGTAATCATTTTACAGATGGCATACAACAATTTGAAACAAACGCTTTCCAAACTATCCATTCCAAACTAAAATAACTAAATTTAAATAATATTTTCTGTATTACTGTTCCAGTGATCTTTCTGTATTCAAATCATATTGGATATTTTGAGGAAAAAGAAAATAAGAAATAAAAAAGAAGTGATTTTTTCATGCTCTCCAGGACATCCAGCTCCAGGCTCACTTCTGCAGATAAGAAATGATATCTGGCTTCCTCTCTCTTCTGTTATCTGCCTGCTACTTCTCTAGTATTGTATTCCTCACCTTCAGTGGCAGCAGACAGCAGCTGCTTCTCTTTCCTCTGAGATCCACTACTGTGAAAAGTACTAGCTAAAAATATACATATTATATTCTCACAGTAGTTTTATGTCCTATTTTCATTTCAACAGAAAATTTATACTTAATTGTAAGAAAGTGAATATGAGGAGTCAATACCAAAATATTAATGTTGAAATTGAGTCAGTTTTTTTTCCTTTTTGTAAGAAGATGATAGATAACTTGATTTTTTTTTTCTTTACTAATTGGATTTGTTTGTTTGATTTTCTTAGTTTTTGTTTCTCCAGCTTGCCAGGAGGAGCTATAGTGATGAGCTGCAGCTCCCTCACTTTCCTTTTGCCAGCCCAGACCGTACTCCTGTGATATGTTGGGCTCTTGTGGCTGAGCTACTTTAGACCAGTCGTGCAGTAGTTTATGAAATCAAAAGCTGAAATATGGGAGGCTGACTCTGAAATGAGTCAGTTACAAACTTCATATTTCTTGACTAATGTTTCTGTTTTCAGTCTTCAGTTTTCAGAAGTAAAGTAAAAACAATGGAATTTGGCTTTTAAACATGCTCTAACTGCGAGGGAATACACTGTCATTTTATATGTATTTCACAAGCCCAACTTTGAATTACATGCATGAAGTACCCAGCAGGTTTTACTTCCCTCCATCCTGGTGGAATGCTCCTTGGCACTCCCTGGTGCTGTGAGGATGGTTGCCTTCCAAACATCACTGTTCTCTCTGTTTTCCATTCTGGTTCCAGCATTTATTCCATTTGTTCTGATCATCTTTTCAGCCAGCTCTCTTAAACTGTAAGAATGAGAGAATTGTAGATTCTTGGAAAATCCTGAATATTTTGGGCACGATTGAAAAAATAAGATTTTAAAGTGCCTCCATTCCTATGGTGTGGGGTATTCAATAATTTGCACTACACATTCAGAGTTACTGTGGGAACATTATTTTCAGTGGCAAATTTAGGGATAAACTCTCTTCTGTGGTACAGGTATGTAGCCACCTCCTAGAAGCAGTTTTGAAAAAGTTAATTTTCTTTTCATAGACAATAGTAAAAATGAAATTGACCTCTTTTTAATGGCTTCTTGACTCATAAGTTATTCTATTATTCCTGTTTTACTAGTATATTAACCATGAACTCCAAAACCATGCATTATTTAATGTGCCAATATTGTGTAACCTTTTCTCAAGAGAAATTTAATGGTATATATTTTTTTAAATTAGAAGTGAGTTCACCGTTTTGTTCCAGCAGCAGTTTTCACTTGAGAAGTGTAAACATAGTCTGTGGTTACAGTTTCTTGATAAAATAATATAAATATAAATATCAAGCATTCCTTTGTGTAGTCCATTTGTGGAATTTTCCTGCTTTTATCATTCTTGGGTGTGTGTGCACCATAGAGATTCATGATTTGCAAATAGAAATTACCCATCAGATAGATGGATAAGATTATCCCCAATTCCTGTTAAAGGGAGCTAAGCATGCAGATCCTTTGGATGTTTTCAGATATTTCAGCCAAAGTGGGTATGTGGTCTAACTTTATTACTGTGGGAAAGCCACAGGCAACATTCTTAGTTGTGTAAACTGATCCAGTAAATTCAGCTTTGCTGATTTATGTTAACTGATGATCTGACCCAATGTTTAAAGGATATTAAACATATCAGACAAACAATAAAAAATAATTGTTGATTGACTGTTTCTTACAGAATGCAAACACAGAGAATGGGCATTTAAGATTTTTGTAGTCACTCAGTATTTTAAATGATGGTTGAATGCAATAGAGCAATTCTAATCTGTGCCGGCTCAGCATCTGACAAAGAGTTCTGAATGCTGCTAAGATCATTTGGCTGATTCTGTTTACTGTAGTATAACACAAGAGCAGTGGGACAGTTGGCAAATTTAAATGGCAACAAGATTACTATAAATTTAAAAAAAACCCTAAACACTTTCAAAGCACATAATTAATTATTAGAGAGTATCCTGCCCCCTGGTATTTTAAGGCAAGTAGGTTAGGATTATAAAATTACTTTTTCCAGGATAAAAATAAAAAGCTGTCCTGAATTCTTCAGTTTCACTTCCTGAGCTGACTGCAAGTTTCTGCGTGCTAGGTACATGCTTTTTGTTAGGCATAGTGTCGCTTTGTTTTCATTATGGATGAGCACAATGGTGGCCAGAGGAAGAAGATTCTGTTTTTCTTTGAAACATTTGACACTTTTCCCTGTCAGAGGAAATGATCCTGGCTCAAAGGACTCATCAGTCTGACCAGAATTAGCAATTTCCAAACTATTAGGTCAATGAAGGGATTTGCTGGATATCAATTCCTCAGCCTTTTAGGCAGTTTAAAAAGAACTCTGTTCTGGCACTTCTCCAAATTTTATATTGTGCCTGGAATTTCAGCCTCCAGCCTTTCACTCCAGTTCACTGGAGTTTACCCAGTGATCATTTGATGTTGATGTTTTGCTTTGACACGGTGCTAACATGATGTGCTGAGGATGGAGAAAATATCAAAGAGCACAAAAAACTCTTTTGCTGTTTAAAAATATTTGAAACCAAATCTAAACTCTGCTGATAGCTGAATCCTTTCTTTTTGTGATTTTTGGAACAGATAGGCTTTTTATCCAAACTATTTATCCTAATCAGCAGTTGGAGGAGAGGAATGTTAAATAAACTATTTTATTCTGATTCTTTCTCTGGATGTTTACCAGGCTGTTGACAAAGGCCAGAGAATGTTTAATGACTTGGTGGGGAGACTTGAAACAGAAGTGGGGATCACACTGGATGCTCCTTATTTGCTTTCTTTCACAGTGCAACAAAAGGGAAATGATGACAGACCACCTCTTGATACCCAGTTTGATTAAGAAAATTTATCATGTTCCTTGTCATGAGTTCAAGTCTCCCACATTGAATAATATAAACATTCTCAAACAGAGCCAGAAATAGGCAGATAAGACTCAGATGTCTCTACCAGAGAATCGTATTCGGTCTGGAAACGTGAACATGACCTCAAAATAACTCTCATGTAGAACTAGGGAGTATTTAAAAATACTTGAAAGCCTTCTCCCTGTGCAATCAACTCAGGACTCCCAGTTTGGTGAAAGGAAAAGTGGTCTCTTCCATTTCTGAAGTCTGTACATTCCTTGAGCTGACAGTAATCAGACACATAATCGGGAACTCATTATTTCCTGGACCTTTGAATTTATTTTCATTCTGTCAGTTCTCATATAGAAAATTATCCCCCAAATTAGAACAGCATTCTGGCAGTCACGTTAGAGAATGTTACAAAGGAGATAAAAGTGGCATAGAACAAAAATATACTTCAAGACTGTGTCATCAGATCTATCTTGCAAAAGCAAGAAGATTATTTTTTGACGTGAAGAGCTACATATAAACAAAAATGTACACATTTGTTATTTAAAGAATTTGCTCTGTTTGTGATTTTGCACACTTCTGAGCCTGCCCTGCAGGACATAACCAGGAAAAGATTTCTTTAGTGGCTTACTCACAGAAATCATGCATTTTAGTAGCATATTCTGAATGCATTTACTATAAGCAATAAACACCTTTAAGAAAAAAGCTCAAAAGTTGTACTCATATTTGTATTTATATGGAGTATTGAATTTCGTGTTTGTAGGAATTTTCCAGGGAAGGAATGAGGCTGAAATCTGACATTGGGGTGGTGTTGATTTTGTGTCATCCAAACTTGGGTTGCTGTAGGAACACTGTAGAATGAGGATATCCACTGTCTCAAGTCATGACAATGCCCACAAGTGTCACATTAAGTAGAATTTTTCCAGCTGAAGCCAAAAGTTTTTAGAGCTTTGGTACAGCCAAACTGCATGTCAAATTTTGTATAACCAAGAAACAGAGAATGGATTAAATTCAGTGAGCAATGTAGAGAGGCAAATAGTTTTTCCAGTCCTAGAATTTAGGCTTAGTGTCCTAGCCCTTCATCTCTGGAGACCTGATTCTCATTTCAGGGTAGGTAATAAATAATGTGCTTGTTTGGTCAAGTGGCTATCTTCCGTTTGGTAACTTTTAGGGTTCTTATTGTGTATTGTAGACTGGTTTTTCACAGGTTGATTATATTATGTTTAGAGTAAATTCCCAAGCAAGATTTTCAGCACATTTTGGTAGCAGGATAGTCTTTATAGGTGGGTGGTAGAAAAATAACCTTTATTTTTATACAATACATGTGGTAGACATGTGGCAGAAAACAAAAAATGACGGGATTTAAAACACCATCAGAGCAAATCAAAGGCATAAATTCAAATGAAGCAGATGGACTTAGGGTGTTAGTGACAGTTGATACCAATCTTTAGATAGAAATGACATTATAATTTTGATTACTAGACGTCTTCTATTTTATATGTAGGGTTCTTACAATAAAAGGTATATCTAGTCCCTGAAAATTTCAGGTGCAGTAAAAACGTCACACAATATTTTTTTAGATAAAAAAAAGCTCTGAAAGTTGGGTCATAGCTGAAATCTAGGGCATATAATCTGCTCAGCAAAATGACTGATAGTGCCTTCATACAATAGTATTTAAGAGTATTTGAAAAGGTATTTCTACACATAATATTGAATTGTTTTCTTTGGAAACTTTTAAATCTGTAACTGTTCAGAACTTTGACCTAGGGGTGAGAGGTCAAACAATAAATACGGTTAAATGGTGGGCATTTCTGATCTATGGATATTTCACCTTGAGATCCTTTTCTTGTAGAAGTACCTCTGCATGTGTAGCCTCTCAGATATAGTTCTTTTATCGTATTCCTTAATTCAGTATCTAAGCACCCTCAATAAAACCATGAGCGATAGTATGGGGTATTTTTTTCAGATCTCATTCCCATAGGGAAAACTGTGTTTAGATTTGTTTTAGTAGAGCTTCTTTTGGTTTGTTATTTTGTGTTTATAGATACAGTTATGGTTTTACAAGTCCATCTAAAAGAAATGTTCTTTGACCTTGGAGCAAAAGGTGGTGGGATTTCTAAAGTTTATTACTTGGTGAGTGGGCCCATTTCACAGTTTTGAAAGGTCTGTGAGAAAATCCTGTCTTTTGCCTAGATAAACACTTTTGTTACTGGAGAGCGCTGTGCTGCTCCAGACAGCTTTTAAATACAGTCTTCACTCCAGACTTGAAGCTGTTTTATAAATGCCCTGAGACATGGACATTGGAACAGCAGGTCTGAGATTGATGTAATGATTTGTGATAACAAGTTTCCCAATGGTGACTTCATATTCTGTGCCTGAAATTTATCTTGACATGATGCTCCAACCAAGGCAGGATTTTTATTGCATATTTAGGTTTAGATTGAACAGTATCTTCTTTGAGACACTGTTTGGAGAAAATGAAGGAATTTTTGTCTTTCTTCTGAGTCTGTTCCAATTATCTATATTCCAGCTTTTTAGTCTAGTTTATTTAGATTCTTAACATGTTTCCAAACATCAATGATATAGGCTATAGAGAAGAATCTCATTCCTGAAAAAATATGTTGTTTTCTGGTAACATACTTCATGAGTCAGCAGTGACTTCAGTATTTCTTTTTTTCCTGGGTAGGACAGGAGATAAAGGTTTGTAGTCTGTATTCTTATTTATCATTTTACATTTATTGACAGCTCTTGGTATTTCAAACTGTAATATAGGGAATGGAGTGTGGTATCATGGTGAGTTCATCTGGAAGAATATCCATCTCTCTGATTTTAGATCATAAAAAGTGAAGGTTTATTTGGCACTACAGATTGTGTTGGTCCAAGGAATGGGTTAAGGTTTTGAGACAGTGTTTTCGCAAGAAGTGGAATCACAGGGGCATAATGGAAGTAACTTCCTGGTTGTCAAAGCAAATTCACATTGGATTGAAGATAGATTTGAGGTCCTTATGTATAACTACAGGTAGTTGTGATAAAAAGAATTTAGGAAGGTTACATTTTTAAAAGATCAGATAAACTTTGGAAAAGTAGCATCAGTGAAAAGTGTTGAGCAGATTGTAATCTCACAGTAATTAGCCCACAGCCTGTGGATAATCATGCAATTATTAATCCACCTTAGTCAGGACCAAACTGACCAACAGAGTTAGATAAAAACCATGGATTTATAGGTTCCTGAAAAATTTGGAAACACCATATGTGGATTGGGCAACTGCATTGCAAGTAAATTGCAAGGGGAATAGAAAACCAAGGAAACTAAACTATAGTAGACTTCTCCAGCTAAAGATTTATTCCATTGTCCAATACACTATGCCTACAAGAGTAAACAAATATGTAATCTTTTAGAGGAGGTAGCAGTGCTCTAAAAGACAGAAATTATGTGCCAAGTAATACATATAAGGTTATTTCCTGTAGTAATTTCACTGGAGGTATGAATATTTCTGACATGATACTGGTCTGGTGACAACGTGAATAAGCGCATGCTCCCATATTCTGTTGACATGCACTTTAAAGACATAAGGCAAACATTTAAATCAGAGATGGAAGTGTGTATGGGAACAATTTTCAGCTGTATAACTCCATGCAGATTTGGTAGTAGTGTTCCTTGTTATCCATCTGTGTGTAAAGCTACAAGATCTGATACACAACTGCAGCATCAACATAGCATGGCACAAGCAATTACATATGGAGCTTAAGACATTGCCATTTTGACTTAATTTTTCAGAGGGATTAATGAATCTAAGACACATAAAAATGGACTAAAGCAAAGTGATTTTGATCTGTAACAGGGAGTATACATCAATCACTGAAAACTTGTGTGGTGTTAATCATCAGAAAACTTTGAGGGCTGGAAGGCCTGCTGTGCAGTTACACCAAAGTTAATGGGATATGAATATGCATAACTGTCCTTTGCACCTTGGCATGCCTTTTGCACTACCATTTGTTTATATGATGTTTTTATTCCTTTTTTTCTAGTTGGGGCCAGTAGGTTTAAAAGGGCATTACAGCAATATTGGCATAGACTATAAAACTTATCAGATGTTCACTGCTTATAAACACAATGCACTCCCTTTCTCACTCTTTGATCTTATAACTAGCAAAAAAAATAGGGAAATGACATTTAGAACCTTTTGTTTAAGGCCTTTAATTTAACACACTCAGATTGAATACTGCTGTGTCTATTTAGTAGATCAAGAAACTGTGGGACAGGGTTATTAAGTGACTTATCCAAGTTGCAACAGAGACTCAGTGGCAGAACTGAAAACAGAAGCCAAATATCTCATTTCTTGAATTTTGGGTCCAAGACATCAGATTGAAGACTAGAAATCAGACAAAACCCAGGAGTTTGGCCACTTTGGAAATGGGTAAGTTTTGTTCAGAGATCCTTAGGCTTACAAGTAAGTTTGTTTGTAATTCAGGTGCCAAGATAATAAATGAGATGTAAATTATAATGCATGTCATACTTTTGTATGATTATTTTTATTGGAAAGTGCAAAAACCATTCAAAATTTACAGGGAAGCATGTTAGTTTCAATCAATTTTTTCTCAAGAGAGGCTTTGCAGGTTCATGATGGAATTTCTGGTTACAGAAACACAGCTTAAAACCACTGGATGTGATGATAGCTAAATGGTTGGGGTATTTACTCTCAGTTTAGGGAAAAAACCTCAATCTGTGTAGCATTTATTCAGGATGGTGATTTGGGTCTGGTCCTTTCACATCATCTAGGGACACTGGTTATTCTGGTAACACTCTAGGTGTCTTCTCTCAAAACTGTAGGAAATGTCTGTTTCATTCAAACACCACATAAAAAATCTTCAGGTTTTGCTTTTGTTTGTGTTTTTTTTTGGTTTTTTTTTTTGTTTTTATTTGTTTGGTTGGTTTTTTGGTGATTTTATTTTCTCTCCTTTCTCACACAGCTTCTAATATAGATGTTTGAGCAGTCTGGTAGTAGCATGTTCAAAGTTCAAAGCCAGCAGTGATCTAAATCATCATTCTACAGCCTATCCAAAATATCTGAACCATCAAGACCAGGTGTTTACAACACAAAAACCATTACAGTAAATGCAACACATTTCAATTAGTTTTTGACAGTTTTACTAGAGCAGCCAAAAGACAGAATGGAGTTTGAGCCAGAATATTCTGCTTGATTGTTGGGATTGCCTGTTCTCTTCAGGGCAGAGGTATGTTGCAGCAGAAGACAGAGGCTAAACTAAGTTGTGATGTGGAGAGAGGAAGGAGGAGTGGAGCTCTGCAAACCATATGACTGTGTGTGACCCAGGGTTCACGGTGTGCTAAGTGATGCTCACTGGAGGGGAAAAGGAAAGAGACAGCACTATATCCCTCCTGAGTTTCCACTGCAATCTACTCCTAGGAAGAAGATAGCTTTGTGTGTTTAACAGAGACTTTTAGACTTCACTACTGGTGGTTATGTTAACTTTTTAAAAAATTAATGTTAAAAAATTTTTTTAAAAGAAATTAATTGGACGCTGCATCCACAAATCCAACTTTGTAGTTAACATATTGGGATGCTTGGACCGGGGCCAACTCTGTATTTTACTTTCTGATTTTTGGAGCATTATGTCATGGTGAAACCAGAGAAAGTGTGTAATAGATCCATCCCCTTGTTATCTGTGATCTTACTAGTTCCACAGCTTGCAAATCCTCCAAATTAGGTTCACATATCAGCACTTCAGTAGTCTTCAGCAGCATCAGCTTGACACAACATAACAGGCTTTCTGATACTGAAATAAATGGCCACCCTTCAGCAGCAGTGGTATAAACTGGATTTCACTTTCTTTAATGGCTGAGTAACATTTGTTCAAGTATTACAGGAGTTTATTTCAAATCCTCCCTCTATTTTTGTGTGTGGTTGTGTGTGTGTATTAAAGTGTCTGTGAATTAGATTTGTCAGTGGATGGTCTCTTTTGCTGCAGAATGCTTGTGCCAGCTGAAGTCTAATATCAAGTACAGAAGTCCTACTGATCTGTACATAAAAGAACATTGCAAATGCTCCTATTCAAAAGTACAGAAAATTAGCATTATATTTTTAGAGATAACATTGGCTTGGGTGTCCCTGTGCCTGAGAACTGCAGTAGTGTGTTTAATGGCGTGGCTGTAGACAGCACTTTGGGGAGGCACACTGAGCACAGGATGAACAATCCTCTTCCTGCAGCCCTTTGCCTCATTTACCGGACACCTTCTAAGGCGTGCAGCGAGCCAGGCAAGGCGAGGGACTGACTGAAGGACAATGGGCTCATTCAGAGCTGAACACTGATTCATTTCTGCATCACCTTTCACTCTGCACGGCGGA
>VZRX01022627.1:61895-115777 GCA_013398075.1 Notiomystis cincta
GGGAGAGGGGGCCAAGGGGTGGGGGGAGTCTGTGGAAAAAATAGTGTGCATTTTGTGTAATTAAAGATTGTATAATAATGGACAAGCACAAGAGAAATCTAGCACAGTTGAAAAAACACTCTTGATTTGAGGATTTGTTAATGGTTGCATGTGAAATGTCAAAAATACCAGAATGGGTGTTTTCTAGTAGCTTTTTGATTTTTTTGTAAGGTATATGTATACTCACTTGGAAGTGGCTATTCTTTATATTCATATAGAGTTGACAGTAATTTTATCATGTGAGATGGTTAAACCTGAACAGGATTTTCTATGTCAGTAAATGTGGCTTTCTCAAAAGAGAAATTTTAATGAGAAAGGATCCTCTTTTTTTTTGCTTCCCCTTTTCTGAAGATTTCACATGAGATGGAAATATCTCAGGTCTGCCAGTATTTAATTTCTATTTCAGCATAAGCTTAGAAATGACATATAAAATTTGTTGCTTTGGATCTTTCATGCTTTTCTTCCCTATAGAAAAGATACTGTGCATATGGATTATGTTTTCCATACTGCATGGCAGTTAGTCCCTGGGGATGCATGCTAGCAGAGAGAATAGATCCTTTTATTTCAGCTTGGATTTGACAGATCAGATAAAATACATTGATTCAAGGATATTAAAATATTTCAGCTAAATAGCTAAGAAGGAAAAAGGATAAATTTTAAAGTTTTGTCTCATTTAATGATAAAAATAAGTATCAGAATATCAGACTTTGGCCCTAGGGTAGAAAGTTTTATCAACTATGCCACTTACAGATTAGGCAAAGCAGATGATTATATTGCAAATCCTGATTAAGACATAACATCTTATTTTCATCTTTTTTTTTTTTTTTTTTTAATGATTTATATTCTATTTCAGGCTCTGTGTGTGGTCTGGACAGGGCCTCAGTAAAGCAGAGACTTCGAGACTTGTGCCAAGCTGTGCAATGTTATGGTGGTCTGATGATATGGGTTGCTGCTATTTTCTATTTTAATAACAACTGTTTTCTTTTAACATTATAAAGCTGGCAGTTGTTAGTGCTTTTAATTGAACTATCCATGAAGTGTGAATGATAGGTGGAGCTGGCGCAAAGGATGATCCAGAATAAATTAATAACATTAATAACAGGGCTGGGGTTTATTTTGCCTGCAGAAAATCTCTTCTCTGTGACCAGCCAATAGACTCAGCATTTGTGTGTATGTGTCTCCTTCACCACCACAGGCCTTAATACTTTATATTGTCTGTTTCCCTTTAAATGCTGCTTTAGGCTTGAGTTCACATGTCTTTCCTTAGCTCATACTATTTTTGTAGCAGAGCCAACAGCCTGACAGCACTTTTAAAAAAGAATGAATGGGGTTAAAGTACCCAAGTAGTGATACACTGTTTTGATGAGTGTTCCCCATAGTTTTGACTGCTGAGCAGTCAGCTAGTGGTAATTCACAGAGAAAAAACAATTGAAATTCAGATTGTAGTCTTCTTGTGGACTGTTGTAGTCTGACAGTGAAATACTTCCTTTAGAAGAGTCCCTCCTCATAATGTCACTGTCACAAAGATTACTCCAGGCTGTGTTATTCCCAGCTTACCCACCCTAGATGAATCCTGTTACAGAGGTCGCACTTGTTTCAGACGTACATGGATCTAGCCTGCACTGTGGTGTGCCTACTGGCACAGCAGCTGCAGCTCCCTGAGTCAACATGTGTGGGAAGAGACTCGGGAACCCTCTCCAGGACAGGCCAGTGAGCTCTCATTATCCAGCCATCTGGACCCCAGATTATTCCAGATGTGACATGTGCAGTAAAGGCTGCCACACAAATACGTGTTATGAATTCAGCTCATTTTATTTTGAGTTATAGAGTTTTGAATTCACTCTGTTCCTTCATCTACAATAAACAAACACATGTGTATGTATACACACACATATTACTGCCTTATATGCTATACCTACCTCCTCATCCACTCACACTCCGAAAAGCTTCACTGAACCTGCTCCTATGGAAGTCCATCGTTCAGCTTCTGCATGCTTCACCTCTGGGAGGTTATTATTTCCACTGTTATCTCATCCTGGTCCTTCTGGCTCGCTTGACTTCTTGAGTGACATTTACAATGTTCCAGGAAGATGATTTCTTTCTTTATCATGAGTGCCATGACTCTGGGGGAGGGGGGGGACAGAAACCTGGCAGTTCAAGAATGGGAAGCAATTATGCATCATGCACCCTGTATCCTTTAAATTTTATATTAATGATTGCTGTGGAATGAGAAGCCAAGTCTTTGAACAAAGAAATATATAACAAGCTGGGACAAGTGTGGTGAGGCAAATGTTCATGTGGAACAAATATTTCTATAAACCAATTCAAGAGCACAGGAGAATTTTTAAGGGACTCATTTGCAGGACATAAATGCTGACCTTATGTAGTCTCTATGTATAGAAAACTTTCTGAAAGCAATATTACAAAGTACAGACTAGAGTTAAGGAATTCATTTATATAGGGAATTGACCCCTGAAGTCTCATTTTACCTTAATCCCTGAGGCATTGGGATAAGGGATAGCTTGGCTTTAGCCACAGTCTGACTATGGACGCTCAACTGAAGCACCCAGCCTGGAAGAATAACCTTTCCAAACCCCTTACAACTACTCAATGGAGGATACAGAAACATCTTGAGGCCATTTCTGAAAAAATGCCTAACAACTGCCTGTCCTTCTCTACTCACTGTAGAAATATTGGGGAGGCAGAGAAGATACTAAGCCAGTAGACTAAGCGATGTGGTGTGAAATGCTTCTGTGATCCCACACTGTCGTCTGTCAATTTCTTTTCTTCTTTACTAAAAATTTTAATCATATGAAGATGGAGCAAAGAGTTTTGGTTTTGTTTTCAGCTTGGAAATGAACTTCGTATATAGCATTGAATGTATTTTAGATGAGCCCCCTCTAGTATAATGCTTGCTGTATAGTTGGAATGGATACTTTAACCCATGCATTACTCCAGGAAGAACCTGATACAGTGCCCTTTACACATCTAGATCACCATATGAAAACAATCTGTTATGCTAAGAAGGATGCTAGGTTTATTTAATTATATTAATTATTTACAAGTTCATACATCTTCAGACTGTTTATATCCTCAAATAATAGCTGGAGTTGTTACTGGATCTCTGTATCTTGGCTCCTTGCTTTTTCTCTAAAATAAACATCTTTTGGGTTCTTGCAACAACAATTTTTTTCCCATGTAGGCTTTTTACTCACTTCTAGCTCCTATTCTTTCCTAACCTGGCTTTCATATTTCCTTTTGACTGTAGCATAGTGCTTTGTCAGTTAACCACATTTCCTCAGCATTTTGTTGGCCCTCTCTCCAGTTAAGTTGAATATAAATAAGTACAGATTGCCATTCCAGTAACTTCTCTTTATAGTCATTGCTTCTGGTGTCATGCTATAGTAAGGTCATATGCTCTTTGAACTGGTATTGTCTCTTCACTTGATAGGTAACCTGGCCTGTTTTCTTACACTAGAAAAATAATAAGGTCAGTTTGCAGAAATTCCTTTAGAACATTACTTGAGCATCCTGTCTGGTAGTAGAGATGAACCTCTTTCTCTAGGTTTTGATAGTCATCCAAATCCCTTTTGTCTCAGCCCTCTTGTGCATTGTTCTGGGAGTTTTCTTCCTGTGGACAGCTAAGCAGATTCATGTGGATCATCTCCAGGTCAGTCCCTAGGTTTTGTTGCTTTACAGCTCCTAGTTAAGAAAGATTATAAAAAACAGGGTCATTGTTGTCTCTGTTCCCTCTTGTTCAATTTGGAGAATGTTCTGGCACGCAGTAAGCTTCAGTGTATCCCAGCGATCTGGCACTGGGTCTGGACTTTGCTTACTTCCTAACTTAGGCTTATAGGCCAGGAAAATGTTGTAATGTAGTTTCTTCTCTCCAGTTAGTCCTTGGAGATTCCCCTTCTTCAGATTCAACTGTAGACCTTCATATATTATTTTCTCTGCTGTTTTTTAGCTCAGCAGATTTCTTATAACTTCCTGCCTAACCGGTCCATCTCCTCCTCTTCACTCCTTATATGAGCATGAGGTCACAGTGAGGTTGTTTACTCGTAAGTCTGCTTCCAAAAACCTTTGTCCTTTCAGTTTGTAACCTTTTAAACCCTTGCAGGACTTTAAACATTTTCAGCTCAGTTGATTCTTTTCTTCCGAGTTTTCAGTTTATGTGATTAATCTTTATTTTTCAGTGTGTGTACTTGAGTGCTACAAGATTCTTATACAAACACAAAAGACAAGAAATAAATATATTGTACAAAAGACAACTGGATAGGAATGAGAAACAATAACTTCAATTTTAGCTTAACAAAGAAAGGAAAGAAAAAGGGAAGATGTCATTGGGATAAGAAGGCACCAAAACCCAGAAACTAAGCACCTGTTCTGGTGTTTCACAGCTGGCATTGATTGATTGATTGATTGATTGATTGATTGATAAAGGACAATGTTGTAAGATGGTCACAGTGAAGTTTGACACTTATGCTCTTTTCTCACATCTTTAGATTTCCCTCTCCTGTGTTCAGGGAGATTTGGACACCTAGTATGAAATACAGACGGTGACAGCAATTTACAAAATTCTGGATATTGTTACATCAACTGGAAAATGTTCCCTGAGTTCAAAAATATCTAAAAGCTTTACCAGTGGCTGGAAAGCTGAAAGATAACACAAAGAGAGACTGAGTGTGACTATTTACCTCTGGGCATATAAAAAGTGAGCACATGTGGATGGCTGACCCCTCTGGTACTGGGAGAGAGGAGCCAGAACACAGCACCCTAGTCTATCAAATTATGTTCCCAGATCAAAGGTAGCTAACAGCTGCTGGAAAGGGAAATAGGATAAGGAAACATGCAGACCTTTGGAATGATATGAATCAGTGCAATAAAAAAGATGTCTTGAGAGAAATCCCGAAGCAGCTGATCTTGGAAAACCTGGTAAGTGAACAGTTTGTGTTAATTTAAAACCTAATTAACTTTTGAGGTAATACAGATAGACATTTGTGAGCTTGTCTTCTGTGTGTTCTAGGTGAGCACACAGCAAACTTTTGGAACTTAGGAGTTAATTAAGCATCCTGTCCAGGACAGGATAAAGCTGATTTTGCTATTTACACAGCAGGCTCACTGCAAGTCAATTAGGCAGATTTAAGTGAAGAACCATCTCCTCTCTGAAACAGAGAATGTATCTGAGAGCCAAAATACAGAGTTTGGTGGGTCATATGTAACAAGAGTTCTGGGACTTTTTGCTAATTGTTTTTTTTTTCTGTTTGAGTGAAATTGGATTTGAAAAAATCTTCTCTCCCACTTGTCCAGAATCAGGTGGAGAACTTAATTTTGAGCGACAAAAAAAAACCAAAAAACTCACCATCTCTACCCTTTAAGCCATATAAAAATTTGGAGAATGGATCTGTAGGCTGATAATTATGTTGTTTCCAAAGCCAAAGTATGTTTTAATGAAAATATTCATCAAAGAGTTTCCTTCTTACAGAAAGTGTCTTTTTTAAAAACTTTTAAAGTGTTTCAGGAAATATTTTGAGCTTTATAGTTCCACCTTCCAACTGACAAACCCATCCTAGGAAACCAGAATATTTACAGCTAATCATCAACAACTCCCAGTTCTAGAAGTAAACATGCTGTTTTGGTAATGCCTTGTTAGCATTGCCATGATTTCATAAAGCAGGTCTTCACTGCAACTGTTCTTCCTTTCTTTTCAGATATATATTGATATAGAGAAAGGTATTTCTTTTAGCTGCAGTCTTTTCATGAACAGAGCAGTAGGATCTGTGCTGTAACCTCTCCCAGATAAAATCTACTGTGCAGACTGATAAAAAATATTTTTGTGTGTTTGAAGTGTGTGTGCATAGCATTCTTCCCCCAGTGTATTAGATCAAGTCATAATATTTAATCTCTTTGCATGCTTTGGATTGTGCAAAAAGAACTGAGATTGATTTGTACATTGTCAGCATTGGATTTTGTAGACCACACTGAATTCTGAAAGTTCAAGCCAGAGCTCCAGTGTCTGGTAGTGGTTCTCCAAAATACAGCCACCATTGGGCAACACCCTCTCATGTGATACAAGGTAAGGAAAAAAATACTTGGAGGCCTGACAGAGATCATTCTTAAGAGAAACGTGACATGTGGTGCTGCAAGCAAGATTTTAATGATGGGAGAGTTTTGCCAATAGAGATCATAGAATCACAGAAAATGCTGTATTGGGAGGGACCCACCAGGATCATCGAGTCCAACTCCTGGTTGGACACTCCAAGAATTGCACCATGTGCCTGGGAGTGTTGTCTAAACACCTCTTGAACTCAGGTTTAATGTTGTGACCACTTCCTTGAGGAGCCTGTTCCTACTCTTGAGGAAGTTGACAGCTCCTCCAAGTTTAGTGCTGTCAGCAAACTTAGTATTCCTTTGAGTCCTGTGTCCTGGTTATTAAGAGAACTGGAGATGTTGCCTTCTATTGAGATAACCCCTCTTCTCAAAGGAATTTTTAGGGAGGGACTGCTATGAAGAATTTATTCACCTTTCTTTGAGGACAGTGGCCAGCAGATGTGATTTCTGACACTAAAGTGAGAAATCTTTTGGAGAATTATATAGTGCTGAGAAAAAGCCTGAACTATTTGTTATTGGAGGACTTTCTAAAGTTCTAGGTCTTGATGTACCTACTAATAGGGAAGTAGTAAGAAATATTAATGAGTCTAGCAGTAGTGATTTTTACTTTTATTCTCATATATAGTCAGCCCACATGCCATTTGTTTTTACTGATTTATGAGAACTCAGACTACTTTTTGTTCCCATGAAGTATAACAAGTACAAAATGAACATCAATGGATTGAGTTACTTTGTACTCTATGAAGTGCCTTTTGTTTCTTGAATTTTTTAAGTGATATTATTGAAGACAGAACTACTCTGAAACTGCTTTTTTAATGACAGGTGAGATTAACTGAGATACATCTACTATAGTCCCTGCATTTGCATTTATTGGTCCCGTAGATGTGAACTAGAAAAACCTTACAACAAAATTATTATAAAAGGAATGACTTTAGGCATACTGACCACACACACAATCAGTTAAAGCAGATGAGGTTCATCTCTTACAGAGCCTTAAACATAAATCTTCACAAGATCCTTCTCTTAGGAATTCTTACATGATAAAAAAATCCCTAACATTTTCCTTAACTACTATCAAACTGTGGCCTACATTGTAAATAAAAAATATAAAATAGAACCTTCTGTTCCCATGTTTCCTACTTTAATCAACATGAATTTGAGGATATTCAGGAGATTTCCAGCATCAGATATGTTATATGGCATTCATTCTTTTCCCACAGGACTCTGAATAAATACTAATTAAAATAAAGCTAAAATGTTCAGCTTTTTAAAGATGTATCTTTTTTTTTCAAATATACTTTTCTTCTGGGTAACAAATGTGAATACAGACTTGTTTCCTGCCTAACTTACTTTCCCATGCCTCTGTGTTTTCTTCTTTTTTGTCCTTTTTTTGTATGAAGGAAAGAAATAGTTTTGAAGAAAGCTGAACCCTCAAAGTCCACTGAGTATTGTACTGTGCAAGAGAGTGCTAAGCATAATATGCTAACAATGGGCCAAATACTGTACTAATTTCTCTGGGATACCTTTTGGATTTGGGATTTATGCTTATTGAAGGAGAGAAGCTTGCCAAAGAGCAGAACACCTAGAATACTTTCCAGAGCTTATTCACCTATTCTACTGTATAAGATGCCACTGGCCTTTCACCTGGCAAGGTAATGTAGTAAGACCTGATATCTTACAAGATTACAGAAATGCTAATTATCTAAGCTCTTCTGTTAGTACCCAAGTATCTGGCCAATGTCTGATATTGTTATCTGGAATAAAAGGAAGGAATTTTGCTGAATGTGCTCAATTTTGGCTCACCCTAAATTCTTTAAACTGACTTCTGACATGTCTCACATATTCACTTCAGACTTTATGCTCTTTGTTGTGGGGCATGTGATAATTGAAATTAAACTTTCCAGTCCTGTGAACTGATGGTCAAACATTGAAATATGAGTAGAGGATAAAGTTTGTGTCTAGTAAGAGTATTTGTATGACAGTAGTGCCCACAGAGCTCGTTAGCTCATGGGCCTGGGTCCTTAGTGATAGGAGAAGTTTGAACCAGATAACAGACAAGAATGATGTTATGATTTGGACATCATCTTGGAATAATCTTGGACATGAGGAGGAACTTTTTGTAGAAAGGATCTTTAAACATTGGAAAGGATTTTAGACATTGGAAATGTCTTCCCAGGGAGGAGGCTACCATCTTTGTAGGTATTCAAAAATCAACTAGATGTGGCACTCAGTGTTGTGGTCTAGTTGACAAGATGGTGATCAGTCAAGGGCTGGACTTGATGATCTTGGAGGTCTTTTCCAACCTAAATGATTCTGTGATTCTTTGATAATATAGTGGATGGTAGAGGTTAGATCTGGTTTTAAAAATTATCTCAAACTTCTGGTTAACTGACATTGTAAACACACCTTTGTGTAAGGCTTCAGTGTCCTCTGCATGGCTGTGGAGATGGAGGTAATGTGGAGTACAGAAAGCACTGTAGTTTCTCACAGCACACTTTTGTGTATCTCAGCATAACTCTTCCTTGAAGCCCAGGCCAGAGTTCTCACTTTGCAATTTCTTGGAAAGTACAGCGGGGAGTCAGATAGGGGTTATGGAATTTATAACCCTAAATGTTGTTATTAGTAACAATTTCCAGTTGCTGACAAAGGCAAAGCACCACACAGTTGCTCCATAAACAAATATTTATGTATAATACATGGAAAGTGTAAACAGCTTTTGCAGTGTTTCTTAAATCATTTCTCAATGCGATCAAGAAGTTAACCTACAAGTGTTTCTTCCTGAACAGGCTATTACAATCTGTTATTATCAGATGCACTCACAGAATTAAAGTTTGTCTTGTAACATTGACTTATTATGTAAAGAATCAGTACTGCATTTGGATTTCAGTGCTTTAACAAATGTACATAAGGACATTCTTTCCCGTGCAATCTCCATTTCAGAAATTATTTCAGTCTGTGTGGCCTGGAATACAGAGGTGCAACTTAGATTTTTTTTAAAGCTGACAAAAAGATTTTCAGTGTTTCTTGTGACTTTCATAAATGCTTCTCTTGTCAGCAAACAAAAGTTTGGCAGAGCCTTCTAACTACACATATTCAGCCCTTTTTCATTATTTGCTTGCATCAGCTTGTGTGGGAGGAAAAAAATCAATTATGCCAAACCTGAGCACTCAAACATTATGAATTTGTCTCCAGAAATTCAGAAATCTTCTTAAAATTCATGAACTTCAAAGGAATGTAGTGAAGAGAAGGATCTTTCCGCCTGCTCTGTGATGGTTGAGCATTTTGATTCATGATTTTAAACTTTCCTCTGCATTCAATACAAACCTGAATCTATTTAAAACTGGGAAACTGCGCTTAAATTTACATGTCTTTGCAAGTTTCCAGAAGCTGGGCTTTTAAAAACACCACCACATAACAACAGACTTGCAGTAAAATAATAGTAACTGCTGACATTGGAAGTGTGTCCTCTGTAGCAACAGCGTGACAGTAACATTATTCTTTATCATTCAGCTCATCCTCTAGCCAAGACCCTTGAGCTTCCAGTAACACCTGTGTGTGTAACCAGAACTGGGCAGAAAGCAGCAATCCCACTCCACAGGGTATTTTGATATTGCTAAATTTAGTTTCTTTTACACAAAATGAAATTTAGACATTAACTTTGAAATAAAGCTTTCTTCTGACTGCTTTACTTGAAGTCCATACTCAGGAAAAACTTGGAATATTGCATTGGCCTCCTGGCATTCTTCAAGCTCTCAAAAGATTTTTGAGTACAGGAGTTAACAAAAACTATACTTCACTGGAGTTTCCAAAGAATATGGTGTTCTGTCCAAATGGAAACTTAGCAATATATCAGGGTTGTTTGGTTTCTTTTGGGAGGCAACACATAAGCTAAAATATTTGTGGTCCAGGTTTGAAAAAAAGAAGTAGGCCCTACTCAGCTTTTTTTTTTTCTTTTTGTATGGATGAAGAACTATTCTTTGAAGAAATTGAATCTCTGATGTCCCAGGCTTTTGTAACAACCACCATCTGAGAGACAGTTGAATTCCTCCAGCATAAATCTGCCACACACATACAAATTTGAGCAGCTTTGTTTTCATTCCAGTATGGAAGACTTTCATGTTTGGTTAAAAAAAAAAAAAGAAGTAGAAGTTTTCCTGGAGTCAGTAGTAGTCTGAAATCCTTGGGAAGCTCCAGGTCATAGGGAAGTCTGCCTACCCTGGACCCGATGGGACCGGAAGTGGGATAGTGAGGATCCTCCAGCTACTCCTTCTGGCTCCTGATTCACCATGGGGAACTTCTGCTGGACTGATGCAAACACAGTTGAACAGGACCCTGCTCTACCTGGTATCTGACACAATATTGACAGATGGGAATTTTACTGATATACTGATACAGATTTCTCTCAATTTCTCTCTCTGCATAAATACTTAAAGGTATTTATGCATGTAAACTTTAAGAATTTAATTTTGAAAAATTCCTATAGAAATAAAAATCGCTTCTGAATTTCTGTGACTAACTTTCTTGCTGATCAGTTTCCTGCCTAATTCAACTATGAGCCTTTGAGAGTGTAAAAAGTGCTAAACAGCCTGCCTGCATGGGTAACTTATTCAGGAAAGACCCCAAAATATGTGTATCTAATTACCCTACACTCTTCCAGCTGAAGTCTTCACTTATTCCGTCTGCATGTAGGCAGTCACATGATTCCAACAAAAAATATTTCTCCTCTTCTTTTTAGAAATAACAAAATGTTGACATTTGACACATCAGTTGTACAAGTAACAAGGAAGCTGAATGAGTGTGTTTTTGAAAAGCACTAGTTTTTCTTTTCCCTCTCTCTGGGAACCTCCCTGAAAATTTGACTTAGTTCCAATTTCTTCAACAATTGGCCAAGACATAATTCCCAAATTTCCCTTTCCATCTCTCCCCACTGAACAATATTCTACTTCCCTTGACATGCCTGCTAACTTTTCTGGGAATCTTTATACAGACCACAATAAACTCAATATTTTCAAGATGAAAACCCACAGCAGCTTTTCTCTTGCCAGCCTCTAACCATCAGCTCTTTTCTTTTCTCTTTTCCTGTTTAATGCCAATGTTAATGTCAGCCTTTCTCTTCCTCCATCTGCAGCTGAGCTGTTATATACATCCCACACATCCAGATCCTTGTGTATTTCCCTCTGCTCAGTCTTCAGCCTGCATGCCTTTCCCCTCATCCTCCATTTCCAGGATTATGGTTCATACAGTGCTTATCTCTGTCCTGACTACACTTTTCCAGTTTAACCCTCCCCACTATGCCTTGAAACCATTACATAGAGCTCCTGAGAAATCCTTCCTCTAGTTTTTCCTGAACACTCACCAAGAGAAATCAGATGATGTGAAATTCAAAATATTCTACATTTCTCCCACTCAGGTGTCTTCTCCTTTGCCGTGTCTCAAAGCCTCTTCTGAGCAGTTGTACAGAGGTTCCCTGTTATTCCATTCCCATTTTAAAGCATCCTGATTCACAAAATCTCCAGTTATACTGCTGTAAAAGATTAGTGATTTTTCTGTTTATCTTTTAGAGATGACCCTGTTTAAATACTGCTGCTAACTTATTGCAGAGAGAAAAATTTTATTATATTTTGGCACAGCCAGTGATTTGTATAGAGACATCTGTATATAAAGAAATCAAGTATTTGGCTCTTAATTACTAGACTGCAACCACCATCGATCCATCCAAAGATTATCTGCAGCAAAGTCTTTTATCAATATGAAGCACTCATTCTCCCTTCTTTCTTTATGAATGCTCCAAAAGGAATCATAAAATCATCATAGAATGCTTTGAGTGGGAAGGGATATTAAAGATCATGTAGTTTCACTCCCCTGTCATGGGCAGGGGCATCTTCCTCTAGACCTAGGTTGCTCAAAATTCCATCCAACCTGGCCTTAAACTCTTTCAGGGATGGGGCATCTGCAGCTTCTCTGGGCAGCATGTGCCCATGTCTCACCATCACCACAGTAAAGAATTTTTTCTTAATATCTATACCTACTTTCTTTCAGTTTGAAACCATTACCCCTCGTTCTGTTAGTGGAATCTCTTGTAAAAAGTCCCTCTCCATCTCTCCTGCTGGCCTCCTCTAGGTACTGGAATGCTGCTCTGAGTCTCCCCAGAGGAATCTCTTCTCCAGGCTGAACAGCATCAGCCTTCTCAGCCTGTCTTTATAGGAGTGAATTAGCTATATCAAACACACTTTAAAATCTGGAATTACATTGTCCCTTAGCTATTACACCATCCAGTAAAATGACATATGAGACTGTGTAATTTCATCTCCCCAAAGCATTAATGGTTTATGCCTGCTCAACTGTTATGCTTAACGGCCTTAATTTCTGGGTAGAACTTCTGAAATCTGCTTTCTGAGATTAGCAGTGCCCTCTTGCCTGATTTGAAACAAAAATAATTGGAAAGGCATATGTACCAGCTTCCAGTTTATAAGAGTTCATTATTTGAAATCCCTTGAGCTCCTCCAATTAGAAAACAACTTTTTGACTTAATATCCTTCAATTGTTAAAAACTTGCGTCACTGAGAGATCACAGTGAAACGTAAAGGTCCCAGCACATTGGCACTTGATTGTGAGGGGATGTGATTGTTCCACATTTAGACTGGAAAGGGTTAGGAACTCCGCTTCCCAATGTGCTTAATGAATGAAAGGAAAATTGGACCCTTGAGCCAGAGGCAATGACCTAACTGAGTGAAAAATGTTTGCAGGTTAACAAGGGCAACTGTTCCTTGCTATAATTCCCACTGGAGGTGAATGACAAAAAAGGCCAATAAACCTCAGACTCTGGATTATTTATTAACCTGTTTTCTTCCTGGAAGAAAAGACCTTACTGTAGATCTTGAAAGACAGAACTGAGAAGTGTCCTTTCACAAAGAGTAAATTAATGACCATGTGTACTTCTAAAAAGATTAAGGTGTAATATTCAGTATCATTGTATTCTCTGGGATCAATGAGATTTTTAGAAAGCCAACTTTACTGGGACTGATACTCAAGGAGAGCAAAAATAAAACTGCGATTAAATGACACTAATGTAAGCCATATTAGAACAAAATGTAACTGGAAATGACATATAAGCATTGTTGACACTGAATCACAGAAACATATTTTATGTCTTGTCTTTACAAGCACTGCTGCCTAACACGCTGACACAGCACATCCAGAGCTTTCCTACAAGTACTCAGAAACCAGGGTGTGGTGGGATAGCCAAGCATCCTGATGGAGAGCGGAGTCTCTCTAGTTGGAAGTCACGCAACTCACTTCTCACCCTGGAGAGCAGGCTTGGTTTCCAATCTAAACCGTTTGTAATGAAGTAATGGAAAGATTACTGTTGACTACACTGAGATCAGGTCTGGAGCCCAACACGGAGGCGATGGAAAAAAATTGCAGGGTAAGTGCAGAACAATGCAGGAAAAGACTAGTAATAACCAGTAGAGCAGCTGTCAAACTACCTTTGCAAAAAATTCTGTGATGCCTTTTCAGGAAACAGTGTAGACTAGTCAGGAGAGAATTGAAGGGTATGATCCAAAGTTGAGCTGTTTCAGTGGGCTTTGTATTGTATTAGTCCCTAACAGAATATACAAATAACATATTGCTTCCTGTATTTGAAGTGCCAAAAATGAGACAGTTGCAAGCATTCTGCAAACCATATGTCTGAATCAGTCTGGGACTGAAGCAAAAGGAAGGAATATGAATTTACATAATGCAACTCTCTCTGCAACACAGATATGATAACCATAATGCCCAGATGTATTTTCAGTAACGAGAACTGCATTTGACTGTCTTATTAAAGCAACCCTGCATTTTTCAAAATGCTCTTTCCTTACTCTGTTGTGTACCTGCATGTGAAAAGGTGAACACCATGTTTATATATTGCTTTCTTCTCTGAATGATAGAACAGCCTTCCTGATCAGACCTCTCCTTGAAAATATATGATTAAATTTGTATGGTCTTTGACTGTGGGCTTATATTGACTTCAAAATGGTTAAACTATTATTTACATTTGATTATTAATTCTTGGGTAAAGAAAATATCTCAGAGAAGAAGAGCTTTGATTTTTATCCCTATTACTTTTATATAGTGCAGATTGAGCAGCACCCCAGGTCCTTTTTCCTGGGCAGCTTTCCAGCCACTCTGCCCCCAGCCTGTAGCACTGCCTGGGATTGTGGTGACCCAAGCACAGTGCCTGGCCCCTGGCTTTGTTGAACCTCATACAACTGACCTCAGCCCATTGATCAAGCCCATGCAGATCCCTCAGCAGAACCTTCTTACCCTCAAACAGATCAAAATTCTTACTCAACTGGGTGTCATCTTCAGACTGACTGAGTGAGCACTCAATCACCTCATCCAGATCATTGGTAAGGATGAAAAGCAGTTCTGGCCCCAACACTGGTCCTGGGGAACACAGTAGTGATCAGCTGCCAATTGGGTGTAACTCCACTCACTGCCTCTCTCTGGGACCAGCCATCCCACCAGTTTTCTACCCAGGAAAGTGTTCCCATCTAAAACATGAGCAGCCAGTTTCTGCAGGAGAATTCTGTGGGAGATGGTGGCAAAGTCTTTATTAAAATTCAGGTAGACACATCCACAACCTCTCCCTCATCCACTAGGTGGGTCATGCTACCACAGAAGGAGATCAGGTTCATAATGTAGCACCTGCCTTTCCTAAACCCATGTCTGGGCAGCTGCCCTCAAGAAGGCATACTTGGGAGTAGCTGTCCAGGAGCAAATAGCAGTGCTTCTTATGGACATTCCCATTTCCTATGTTGCCATCAACATTATTTCTAGTACCACTGAATTAGTAGGTGTTACAGCTGTTTCTCACAGCTTGAAGTCTGGTTCAGTTGCAGGGAAATCTTCTTGCCATGAAATTGTAAATAGCACAGAACCTGTCCTTGCTCTATCCTCTCTTTATGAGATCTAGTGCTCCTAAACTGGGTTCCTGAAATCTTAATCCTATGTCTTCGTCTAGACAGGCCAGATGTATTTCTGATTTTAAGAGGAAATTAAGTGAAAACGTGCCCACTGTTGCTGGATATTGGCTGCAAAGTTTCATATCTTGTCTCTTTATTGCATATTAAAGGGAACTGTGAAAGTCTGCTGAGGGGGTCTTTTTATTAAAAAAAAGGAAAAAGAAATCAAAATAATTAAAATGAGATAATAAGGAAGAAAAAAAAAAAACCTGGTGAATAATATCTAGGTTACTTGTAAAATACTTCTTTGAGATAGTAGCCAAGTTACTAACTGTAAAATGGTAGAAACAAAAACTTTTGGTAACATGAAAAATTTGTGAGTGAGTAGGCGGTCAGGACTACAGTGACTTGTAATTCAGGTCAGCTTGTAATAAACCTGGATATGAACTTCTGAACTAGGTTTTCCACAAGCTTTTTAGTTTGGGTTATTGGTTAAGAAAATAATCATCAAATATATCAGGATTTTTTCTCAGTTATATGTGATATTGATGACTCAGATGTACTGTTTAGAGATTTGAAAAGCTTCCTACTCTCAGTTATCTTTTATAGTTCTTTATAATATATGTTTAGGTTTATAATTTGTGTTCCTCTATACGTATTGTTTCAGAGTTTAAGAAATATAATTTTCTTGTTTAGAGTCCTTTAAACATGATTTTTTTCTCTGTTAAATTATAAATAGGATGAAATTAAATTTAGTAAAAAGGTAAGGTTTTTGACCCAAAAATATTGTTTAATTCTGCATGAACTCTGTTTTTATCTTATTTTTGGTAGGCAACTACACTCTCACTTCACTATTGTTTTTGGATGTCCTGGAGGAGAAAAAAAATTGGGCACATACTAAAGTTTCAAAACATAATCCATGTGTAGTAAATAAAGCTTTTGTATTATTTCCAACAAAAAATGAAATCTGGCTTTCTTTACTAGGTACTTTTCCCAGGCACATAGAATGCAAAATGAATAGGCCACAAAAGTTCAGTGACACAGAACTCCATAAAGGTGTTATAATGGCCCTAAAATCCTACTTGTACACATAGTTGTTTCATACAATATTTGTAAACCTCACAAATGTTACTATACACGCTTGCACTCACATCATCACTGGCTATGATCTTGTCCCATAAATTAAGTAAGGTTGGGTCTTGTCAGTTCTTGGATACAAGGCCTCCAAGGAAAACCCAGATGGTGCAGGCATTGATAGCAATTCAGTGGGAAGACCACCTACTGTGTGAGTACTCATTTTTCTTCTGGATTGAGATCATTGTGTTTGGAAGGATGTTGCTGGGTTTTTTCTGAATTAGAAAATAAAGAACCTGACCAAAATTAAGTCTTTAAAAGCATCATAATAACAATCCTGTAACATCTTGCATAAGAGCACAGAAGTGGTTCAAATATTGCCAGCTGAAATCAGAAAAATATTAGAGTTAATTGAAAATATCTTTTTCCCTTTTTTTTCAGTCTCATTTCATTCAGCATCTATCCACCCCCTCTGTGAAATATTCACTGATAACTAACAACTAAAAGCAATTTTTATCTTCATCAGTACTTCCTGTAAGGTTTTGTAAAACATTCAAAACTCTAAAAAGCATGACTGCAAAAGAAACTGGGAATTTCCTCAGCTGGGAATTTGTAATTTGGTCTTTATCTTATTATTTCCTTCTGCAGCACAGAACAAATAGAATGTTAAAATGTAATCTGTTTTGCATTATTTCATTGACAGATGTCATCATGTTCCATGTGCCCATTACCCTCTCTGGGCTAGGATCCCTGGTTACACCACAGGTTTTTGGTGGAGCAGGAAGGGGAGCAGATAATAAACAGTGCTGCCTGAAAACCTTGCGCCAGGGGCAGTGTGGCAAGTGGAGCACTCTTTATCATGCCTTGTCTCAGTAGTGTGCATACTGTCCTTATTACCTCCCAAAGTGCTGAGTTACTATTGCAATGCACCACAAAAAATCTCATTTAAGAGAGATTTTTGTCATGTTCCCCTTAATATGGTTTATAAAATATAAAATTATTTACCAGACACAGATATTTATCATGAAAGTGAGTCTCAAATCCAAAACTGGATGAGAAGCAGATATAGCAGAAATAAATTGTAATAAGTCTGGACAGGCTATATAGATATAGCCTTCCTCACAGCTAAAATACGAATAATATTGTTGTGATCTTTGAATGCAGATTGAGAAGATTATAATTGTTTTCTAATGTTTAGTACCTAGATTTTTAACATGGATTTTTCAAAGCCTAGAAGCTTTCTCAGCATTAGAAGAAAAAAGTCTGAAAGTGACTATTGGGTAAGGTATTCACAGCTGTAGGTAATGGATTTTTTTGCAGAGGTTGTGAAAGTCACATTTACCCTTTACTCTTGGAGCCCAGTTGCTGTCAGTGTGTTGTGTCAGAGAGGATATAGTGGAGTAAAACTTCACATACAGTCACAAATATTCAGGCCATGGTGCACTCATGGAACTCGATGTTGATTCTTCATTAAAAAAAATAGTTCCCAAGTCAAATAACATTTTAAGGGAAAGTCACAAGGAAATTATGTGTTCTGAAGACATCAGCAAGAAATCACAACCAAGCAGAAATAATTGTATACTGATAATGTGAAAGTCTCTATGCATCCTGAGGTTTCACATTGACTGGAATAGATGAAAGAGGAAGAAAAAGAGGAATTTTTCTCATAGTTTCTAAAAGAGATAGAGCTTATGAAAATATATTTTGACCTTTTGCAGGTGTTATGAAAACTTTGCTGCTTAGAACTTGACTTATAGGATGGTATAATCCTTAAGTTGCAAGAATTCATGTTGGTCAGAAGTAACTCGGGCTCCTGGAAAGTAAATAGAAAACCTGATTTATTTTGCTAAGGTTTCGATTTTTGTAACTGTTGTGACAGGGATGATAAGAGTATTCGGAGTGTAAATGCTACTAGCAACACTAAACTTCAATAATTGAACTCTCTGGTTTCACTATATTCCCTCTGAAAATATATCAGTGTAAATGCAGATCCAGCCTTGATCCAAGGTCTTCTTTTGGCAGAGACAAGAGAGTGGGGTGTGTTTAGGGATAATACTGTATTTCTGTTCTCCAGGAAGAAGTGTTGCCCTGGCTACTGTGCTCAAGCATAAAATATTGTCTGTCTTTCACTGTCACTTTGTAGGATGCCAGAGATACTTTAGGGAGAGAACTCAGGTGAAGGAACAGAGCAGCATGATAAAGCAGCAAGGTGAAGGGAAATAAAGCCTTGGGTTAGGGAAGAAAAAGAGGCTTTGATGCTGCTGCAAGATTTTGCTTCCCCATCACCAGGATTCAATGCTTTGATATTTCTTCCCACCTTGTTTCTTATTTAGAATTAAATTCAATTTTAAAAATGACACTTTTAAAATTTGAAATCAAGAGAAGAAGAACCAGAGATGTTTTTTGATTGGTTTTTTTATATTATTTTTACAGATTTGTAGGGTGTGTTCAAAGTTTCCTAACTGCAGAATTTATTAAGGAACACAAAGAGATAACCTGAATGCTTTTGGCATTTCTAACCACAAAAGGCTTTTCTTACATGTTCATCTACTATTTTAGCAGGAGAAAATTTCAGCATATAAGGTGTGCTCCTTAATAGGTAAATCAGGATTTTGTAGTGATGGGAGTTGTTGTTTGTTGCAGAGGCTGGGAGTGCTAAATGAATCTGGGACTGCAGAAGGTAGAAAGACCATCTTGCACAGCAACCCCATGGTATCCTGATGATCTGGCTTCTCTTCCTACCTCTGCTTCCTGGGAGGTAGTTCCAGGTGAGTATTAAAACTCCCTTCTCAAAGGCATTCAGAAACTGTGTGCAATTGCTTTCTGGGAGTCTGATGGCAGAAGCTGTGGAGGACCAAGCTTCAGAAATACTCAACCCTCACAATTGTAGCTAAACTGAATAGGGAGCTGTGATTTTAAAAGCTACAGAATACCTGCTGTGATAGTTTAAAAAAAAAATCCTCAGTGTGTGAAATTGGTCTGTCAGCTCTAGCTAGGTCTGTATTTCTGTTTGTTCAGAGTAAGAATGCAGATGGCAATATCACCTAAATGTCTATGGGCTTTATCGTACTTTGTAGCTGGTGGAAGCATTAATGTCATGAAATCTGGGAGAATCAACATTATTTCTCTCTTCAGAGTAAGATGGAGCTGTGCACCACAATGTGACATGCTTTCACGCCTTAAACTGAACAGATAAAATGGAATCAGGAGATGCTTACTAAGAGTATCCCCAGTGAAACACCTAGGGCCAGTCAGTAATTTTTTTTTTTTATATGTAAGTAATGGGATTGAATTAACATTGTCCAGGCAGCAATATTAGAAGTTGTATATTTTGACTATTTTGCTATAAAACCTCATTGTGCTTTCACTGTAAGTATTTAAGTGATTATAATTAATATGCTGATTAGGATGTTTCGATTAAAAATGTTGGTTGGTACCATGCTTTATCTATATTTCTTAGAAGCTGAATCTAACCAAAATAAATTCTGTTTCTTCTATATTTCATCTTTTCCCATTTTCCATGGTGAGTTTTCTTTTATACTTCAGCTTTATTATCAAACTATGAGGGCATTTAGTGACTGCCAAGGGCAATGCTCAAATGAGGAGTTCTTATCCCATAATACTACTAAACTGGGAGCAATCCATTTACAATCACACCTGCAGTCTGCTAAACTGTAATATCCAACTCAAAACAAAGCTCTTTTAGAACTCTGAATTTTGATTCTAGCTTTGTTAAGGCTTACTACCCCTGGGAAGTTTTAAAAAACAAGGCTGTCATTGCAGGGTCAGCAGAGTCATCAGCAGAGGGGCTGACTGACTTATTCAAAAAGCACATTGACATAATAGGAGCTAAGATGGATTAAATATCTGAAGGGAGAGTGTAAGTAAACAGACTTTACAAGGCGCTGTTTGGTGCCCTCTTGTTGGTGAGATGCCCTCCCTGTTCTTACTAGAGACAGGTCCATATGATGGCAAGACTATTCCAAGTAGAAGACTCTGAATTTTATCAAGCTCTGTGTGTTCAACGTGAAACATTGTTAAAATCCCCTAATATTCACATAGTGATCAACACCTCTCTTTGGAAAAGCTGTTTTCTTTGAGCTAGGCCTATAAAATTATTGGTCACCTCAGAACATATCGCTCAGTCTCCTTCCCCACTAGCAAAAAAACCCTCATCTGGGAAAAGCTAATATTGCTTCTACAGCTTACCATGAATATCAGAGCTTGGCAGAATTTCACTACCTTCAGTTTCCTCCACCAGCAATTCATAACAATGATTTAATAAGTTCTGTCCTCCTTTGGAATATGGCCACAGTTTAAACTGCTCAGAGGCAAGTGAGTCAGATGAGGCTGAGTGCTACCTCCAAGCTAATCCCCTTTCCTCAAACCAATGTTCCCTGCTGGCCCCTGTGGTTTCCTCTTTGCAAAAAGCACCCCTCCATATTGCATTGGTTAACTGCTTCTGAATTTGTATGCAGTATGATGTAAGGTAGCAGATTCTCTGGCCCACAGGTTGTGCAATTTACAACCTTAAAAGGTAAATTATTGATAAATTTCTGGTACTGCAAAAATAAGTGGAATTTTTACAAAGTAAGATCTGGACATGATCTTTGCTTGAGTTTATTATTCTTCCTGTTGCTCCCCCAAGTTTCCCATGCCTCTAGACAGACTCAGTTTAATATCCATCCCAGATATACTGCCATCCCCAAGTTTCTGGCAGTCGCTGTTATCTGTCACACTGATGTGCTGCACAGGAAAATTGTTTTGCATTTTTTTGGTGGAGAAATAAAAAGTTATTGGCATAGGTAGTTTGGAAGCCAAAACAGCTTTCTTACCCAGTGAGATATTATTGTGTTTCAGAAGCATCTGAAGGGAGTCAAACCTAGTCCACGCATATGTTCAATTTTACATGGTATGCTGAGGCCAAAATTCGGGGCCAGCTGCTCCCGAGCCTCTGGCATGTGCTTTTCTTTAACCACATAGAGCGTTGCCTGTCTGAATCTGCTTGCACAGCCGTGGCTTCAGCTTCAGAGCCATATATACGTTTCTTAGTCTCTCAGTGTCTTTAAAAAACAACAAGAAACCAGAAAAGACGTCATTTGGAGTTAAGTCTAGAGAGGTGGTTTGCTGTCTTTTGGCTTATTAAACTGCAGTAGTAGTAGAAAATATAATGTGACAACGACTGCCTGACTTTTGCATCTATACGGAATAGATTTTAATGTTGGTTTAAAGCTTAGACAGTATAGGAAATGAAGCCTCAAAATTCATGTATTCTGGCTGCATGTAAACTGGTACTTTTTTGTCACACATGAGGACAGAGATTAAAAACAACTTTATAAAGTATTTATGAGGTTTTGATTTACCACAATTATTTTCTCTGGCTTTTAGAGTCTCTGAATAGTATCTTAATGCTAGATCATATTTTCTGACAGCAAAACACCAGATACACTGTAATGATTTGGCATTCAGCCTTTTGGAATGAAGGCCAAAACTGGTTAAATAAATCTTTTTCAATAGCAAGGAGCAATGATTGCATTGTAAACTCTGCATAAATCTGTGATATTACAGAAAGCAACTGTTTTGCAATAAGTTGAATTGAAAAAAACTATGGAAAAAACTTCCCATACTGGAAAGATGTCAACATGGCATTTTGCTACCAGAGTCTTCTATACTGTTGCAATTGAACTTTTAATAATGTGACAGAAAGTGTTTTTCGTGTGCTCAACATTGTGTGAGAATCCCAGACCGGAGTAGTATTTCATAAAAATATTAAATTTATTAATAACACATAAAACACATTGGAATTCCTACTAGTCAGTTCTACACATGGTTAAGAAAAGGCAGGTGGTTTGTGAAACAGCTTGAGCTCCTGCTATGTAAGATTTCTATCAGGAGGGGCAAACCTCTGAGTTACTTTGTGTTCAACTGGACCAGCGGTGTAAACATATTCACCGATGTGCATTTACTGCTGGTGTGTACGACTGTAGGTCTTAGAAGTGTGCAAGACATCGGGGTTGCTGTGCTAAACACTCTGCAAGGGTGTAGACGGACATCATCCTCACCCAGAAGAGCTTACAGCTTAAAATACAGATGTCTCAGACCTGATGGAAAGGGAAGCAGACATTTAAGAGGAGCAATTTATGCAAGCCGCAAACTGCCAGTGGCAGCAGTGAAAGGAGGAGTGTTCCCAGAGGCAGAGCCCCATGGTGCAAGCTGTGACTTTCAGTCCACAGGAGGGTACGTTTGTTTATTTTCCCTTCAAACTTTCGCGCGTGGAATGCCTGTATGAGAAGGCAGAGCCACACACCGACGTGACCGTGCAGCCACACAGCGATGTGACCGTGCAGCCACACAGTGATGTGACCATGAAGCCACACACCGATGTGACCGTGCAGCCACACAGGGATGTGACCATGAAGCCACACACCGATGTGACCGTGCAGCCACACAGGGATGTGACCATGAAGCCACACACCGATGTGACCGTGCAGCCACGCATCGATGTGACCGTGCAGCCACACAGTGACGTGACAGTGAAGCCACACCCCGATGTGACAGTGCAGCCACACNCACCGACGTGACCGTGAAGCCACACACCGACGTGACCGTGCAGCCACGCATCGATGTGACCGTGCAGCCACACAGCGATGTGACAGTGCAGCCACACACCGATGTGACCGTGCAGCCACACACCGATGTGACCGTGCAGCCACACAGGGATGTGACAGTGCAGCCACACACCGATGTGGCAGTGCAGCCACACACCGATGTGACAGTGCAGCCGCACGGGTCCCTCCGGCAGCTCCGTGCGTGTGTCAGGCAGGAGAAACGAGAGGGCCCCACGGTGCTCCTCAGGTCAGGGCCTGGGAGCGGAGGGGCGGGTGCCCTCTGTGACCCCCTGCTCTATCTCTTCTTGAGAAACTACCTCGGTTTGGCTTTAAAAAGGGCCAGAACCAGCTGAACAAATGTATGGCTATTTGGTGTAACATTTCCGTGCAGTTCAGGTTAATAGTTCACTTACAGTGCAAGGACTAAATCTGTGTTGTCCAGATCGTATAGACTCTACCGCAAAAGAAATAACAATAAAAATAATGATGACCATAACAATAATACTTCTTTAACTTTTACATTATTAAAAAAAAACGGCATCTAGAAGAAAATTGTCAGCAGAAGAGGTGAGGGAAGAACAAGCAAGCATGCAGAAGCATGTACTGATGTGCAGTTCATGGCTCATAAAGCCCTGCAAGGGCAGGTTTCACTCTGGGCTTTGTGGTGACCCTTTGTATCACGGTATGAAGCTGCAATTAAAGCGAGGGAAGCGTTGCCGTGCCCGGGCTCCCCGCGCCGCCGCTGCCAAGGGGCTGTGCCGCCCCGGGACCGCCGCTCCGGGCCGGCGGGAGGCGGCAGAGCTCGAGCTCGGGCCCGGCCCCGATCCCGGCCCCGATCCCGGCCCCGATCCCGGGCCCGGCCCGCCAGGACCCCGCGCTTCAAGGGACGAGGCAACATCCCCGGGAGCAGGCGGCAGTGGGACTCCCGCAGAGGTTGGTGGTTAGGGAGGGCTGCAGTGTGTACATGCGTGTAGGAGAGGAGTATTGGAATATATCCAGAGCCCAAATCCTTGAGTCTTAGCAGCTGAAAGATGTCAAACGCTCTCCTTAGGCTGAAAAGCGTTTGGCACGCTCCCGGAGTGTGTTAGGACAAGACTGGCATCGTGGTGCTCCAGGGACCACGAGGAAAACCTTAGGGTTACAGCTGTAACTTGGCCGGTTCCTCAGTTACCGCCTCCAGTTTCAAACCTCTCAACCCATCTGAAACGGAGCGATGTCCCAGCATGACGCACTTAGCACATCTGATTGCTTAATTATTGTCTGCCTTTCCACACAGCCAGAATCACAGCTTCACCTGCTCATGTGGCACCCACATGTGCTGCCCTGAACATCAATGTGTGAGCGGCTTGGGATCACTGCCACTCTGGTATCTTCTTCTTCTGCCTTTGCTAAAGCCCCTCATTCCAACTGCAGCTTCTGCACACTCCCCTAGGTATGGAAACACAAATTCATTCACGAAATAACTGTGCAACTAGCAGAACCTTTGTTAACTGCTTTGAAAGTGAAAAGTGCCTTCCAAATAGAACAGTTCAAAAGAATCTCTGCACAATAAACATTTGCCAAGCAAACTAAATACAGTGTTTAAATTTTAGAGTTTTTTTATAAGCTTCTCATCATTTAAAGCCACATGGACTTTAATTAAGTGCTGTCATGATGGCTAGTAAATGAATGTTAGTAAACACAACAGCATAAGTGTTCTCTCAGAAATATATTTTTATTCTGAAAAAAATCCAAGTGTTTTTGTTTTCATTATGCAAATAATAAATCCCCTGTCCTCATACTATGCTATTTTTATGCTATATATGCTATATATTAGGTGTCTATCTGCATTTCCAGTATAAAATTATTGATCTGAAAGAGGCCACAAGACAGAGTCAGAGACAGGAAGATGTAGGCAGAAAAGAGTTTTGAGAAAAGCTGCCAGTAAAATTATGTCCAGCAAAAGAGTGCAGGTAAGAAGAAAAGGGAAGTGGGAAACATAGACTTCCAGGAATCAGGCACTAGCTGTGTGAACTAATTACATCAACCTGCTCCTTGTCCTGTTCTTGCAGAAAAGAACATAAGCAATGTTCTTGGGGTGCAGGCTCTGTGTTTGATGCTGTGGCTCTGCGTTCATGCTTTAATTCAGTCATTCGAGGTGAGGGGGCCAGAGGGCAGATAAGCTTTTTTCCAAGCAGCTGTTAACAGGGTTTGCAATGTGTGCTTAAGATGCTACCTGAGCAGAGGCAGAGTGATTTAATAAACTGAGAGCTGTCTTGGGACTTTGCATCCTTTCCCATCTCTGCCACTGCTTTCCTGCTGAATTATGTTTTTAGCCTAATGTCTGTTTCTTATTCTGTAAAATGGACACAGCAAGCATTGCAGAAGCAATCAGTAATTTATTTTTTCTTTCTGGACATAAAATGCGACATATAATAACTGGAAATTACTTTTATCTGGGATGTTTTAGAAGAGAGAGCAGGTTTTATGTGTTCCCATTGCCTCCTCTCATCCTTGCATTACTATAAGGATGGTGCCAGTATAGGTTTTTTTATGACTTCTGCTTGGTTGTTTCAATTAATTCAGAATAAATGTGCATCTATGTCCTTTTGGGCCAATTTAGAATGTTTTTTTTCTTAATATTCTCTCAAAGAACTTGAAGATATATATGAAGTGAATCCCCTGTCCTGGCAGAGAAATCTGACAGTCAGGCAGCAAAATCTGGCAGTAGAGCAACAAAATTAAAGGTAGGGAGTAGAAAAGAAATGTTAAGAGTCACTGTTTGGGAGAGGCTTAGATATGCAGAAGAAAGAAGGTGTTTAGAAAGCATTCTAAAATGCTTTAATCTATGACAGAGATATTTCTTTTAGAAAAATACATTTTAAAATTAGTAGGCTGTTCTCTACCAATAGTGTGTTCAGCATTTTCAAGTGATTGCATTCAAGAACATCACAAGTGTCCGCCCACTGTCTAATTGTGCTGACAAGTGATTTCTAATCTGATAATAAGCAGTGAATTGGTTAACAGTGTTGGTACTTAAGTGTGCATGTTTTGCTTCAAGGTTGACACCCTGGCAAGATGAATGGGGGAAGTTAACTTGCTTGATGCTATTGTTTTAGCTGGTGAGGATGAGGACTCAACAAGATGAAAGTATGTTGGTTTACATTGTCAAGGCTATCTTCACAACCAGAAGCTAGAAACTTCCTTTATTAGGAGAAAACAAACACATAAATTCTGGGAAATAGAATAAAACACTCCATTAATCTGCATGAAAGCCTTAAATCATCCAGATTCATAGATTTGCTACCTGTGGTAATTTTTTTCTTCTGCATTTGGAATAAGAGCTTGTTGGGATCAGGCAGCATCATTGCTTGCTTCCACTGATGGTCTAAGAAATTACTAGTAACTACAGATACAGTGGACATCTTTTCTTAGAAATATAGCTTTTTAGAAATGGTGCAGAAACAGAAAGAAAGTCTAATAAAATGCTACCCTGTTCCATTGAAATCTGTTCAGAAAAACAAATGAGGTTCTATTTTTGGCTTGCTTTGCCTTGTTGAAGAGTATAGGGTAGCTCATTTGATCCAGCTCTGCACCAGCTTCTCAACTGTGAAACAAGAATGAGTGAGTTGTGCATATTTTCTAAAATGTTGAGGAAATACAGATGAAAAATTATTATGTAATCCCTATGCACCAGATTGGGTGACCTTTATTCATATTGAAATAATGAGAACTATTTACAGAGTAGCCTACTGTTCACTGTGAGTAAGGGTGAGAGAATCCAGGCTGGTTTTGTCTTGGCCCTTGGAACACTTCTGGAACTGCTGTTTTCATTTGGTTTTACAGTTCCATTTTCATAAGATTAAAGGGACCTGAAAATGAATGAAATTGCATGTTAGTGAATGATACTGTATGTTTGAATATATCCACACTCTAATGATCTTTGACTATATCTTCAATTACCAGTATCTCAGTTGTAATATCACTGCTGGGATTTTCAGAAAAATAGCATGTAATGTCAACTCTGTACTGAAACTGTAACCAACAAACCCTGGGGAGCTATCAAGTTATCAGTCTTTAGTACTGAAAGCATAACACCAGGTTTAAGTATAGCTACTCTAAATGGGTCAAGTTACAGCTGGGTTGTGTTTTAGTGAACTAAAATTAATAAGGTGTTTTTAGCCAAGCAGAAAAATTTGTAAGTGTAGATACTGGTAATCAAGTTCCTCGTTCTATAAATTAATTTTTATTTAATATGTGAAAATTAGGTGTACACACACATACATACACACAAACCACCTGTGAACTGAAGTTCTCAGTATTCTGTTGCCCATAACCTCAAGCTGGAATGGAATCTCTAGCAATTCAGCATTCAAAATCTGGATCAGATGCTAAAGTCTAAGATGTTTGGGTTTGAACTTGGTGTACTTTAGAAGTAGATTGTACATATTCTGATCTCAATTGAAAGAAGTGGTAATTGGTAGGAAATAAGAAAAAATTGAAATGTTTGTATATAAGATGTATCCACAAATATTCTCTCTTTGTAAAGGAAAAATATTTAGAGATCATGATGTAAGACTTAAATATGAGCAAGTCACTTCTGAAGCAGCAGTGGAGGAAACGTCTTCACTGGCCTGAGCAAAACAATTAATCCTTGTCCCATGTGCTCTTTAATTAAATGTGTAAAGACCAATTTGCTTCTCAGATCAGATACAAAATGAGAAATTGCAGGCTCATAACACTTCCATGTTTCACATTTGCATTGACTATTTTCCTATGGTTCTGTAAAGATCTCTCTTTTCTCTCCAGTTCCACTGGTAAATCTCCAAGAGACAGTGTCAGTATGGCCTCAAGTGATTAGTAATTTTTGTCAAAGCACATAAATTATTACTGGGCTGTTAGTTCAGAGTGAATCTAATCTCAGGTCACTATTGCTTTTGAAGGAACTGAGTTCTGTTCTTCAGCCTATTCAGCAAGACTGTCACCTGCTGCCTATAGGAACTCTTTGACACATACTTCAGCTCAAGACTCAGACAAGACACACTAAGCTTGCTTTTTGTGCCATTCACTGAAAAGTCAAAAAATCTACAGATGCCTCAATGAATTGCCATGCTACTATTACAACCTTTAGAAAAACCATAGAAGGTATTAATCGATTTTTTCCTAATTTGAGATTTTTCATACAGAAGGAAAGGAAATTTAAAAAAATATACTTAATACTATTGGCTTTATGTATGTGTATGCAATATTGAATTTCAAAATTAAGAAGTTCAGAATTTCTGAAGTGGAACAGAGACACAATTGCCCTTTCCAAATTGTACTTATAAAATGTAAATAGCAAAGGAACACTAAATACAGTTTTAGGATGGTTCTGCATTTAGTTTTACGATGGATCCATTAAGGGTTGTGTTTTTTAATCAGAGATACTTATATGCTTTCTCAGCATACTTTTCTGGGCATCACATAATTTTGTGCATATGTACATAATATCTGTCTATATTAGAAAACTGTTATTTCAGTTTTCCTGTTGGGAAACTGAGGCACAAAGAGTCTAAGGGACTTTTTGCAGATCCTAGAGGACGTGAATTAGAGCAGGCTAAAAGATCTAGAATTTCTGGTGAACTTCTAAAGCACTCTATAGCTTTCCTTTGGATAAATCAGTGCCAGCAATGAATTAAACTGTTAAATGTTTATTTAAAAATCAAGACAAACATGATTAATTTAATTTGGTAAGTAAAAGAAACCCCAACAATGTAGAGTATTTCTGGAATTAGCTTTATTTTGATGTGTATTTTGTGGAAAGGAAGAGCAAGATTGTTATTTTTTTCCCATCAGAAACATCTGTGTACTTTGCCAATATCTGCCTTGGCAGTACTTTACTAGTAATGTATATATTTTGTCTTTTAGAAAACTGTTTTCCCAAGGCTGAGAAAAACTGTGAGCAAAAATTATGTGTCAGGAAACATTTAAACATGAAAATATGAAATATAATTCAGATTTGATAAATTCAGTGTGAAAAAACACACTACTTAGCTATTCTTAACAGACATCTTTAGCCTAAAAATGGTTGAGGGGAAAATGAAGGCAGAAATAAAGTTCACACAACTAAAAACAAGAGTAATAGCAATGAGTTTAAACTGACTCTGGGGAAATATGGACAATTGATACAGGAAGCTGAAAATATCTTTGAAAAACTCTGTAGAGGATGGAGGGAAATAAGAAACAATACACGAAGTATATAAAGAAAAAGTGAGATCTTTGTAATGGTTTATATCCTGTTCTCAGCAAGGATAGTAAAAACATGGATCACAATGTGCAAAAGGCAGATTTGCTCATTCATATCTGTTTTGTCAGAAAAGGCAGGAAGATCTATTTCTACCTTAATCAAAAGTATTTTATATCTCATCAGTAGCTCGAAATAATGGTGAACATTTTTTTTCTTCAAATGGGCAGGATTGGACAATAGATTTGTTGCAAGCTAAGGTAGTTTGTTTCAGTGTACTAATTTTTTTTTAATTACAGAATGCTGGGGAAATTGCAGAAAACTTAATGCAAAGATTTTAAATTAAAAATCTGTTAAAAATCATCCAAAGACTGGCTAAAATGAAGGTAGTAAAGAAATAAGTATAGATGAGATATATTCATGGAGGGAAAAATATTTTTAGCAAGGTCCCGTGGAGATCTGTTCTTTCTCCAATGCCATACTGTATCTTTAGCAAAGTCTGGAAAATGGGAGATTGTCAATAGAAAAACTTACAAGTGACAAAATCATTTGATGAACAATTAATGATGATGAAAGAAGAATGAGCTAATCTGGAGTGATCATTACAATAAATTCATTAAAACACAATATTTTTATGTGGTCAAAACTGAGGCCAGAGGAAAAAAGAATTTACATAGCAATTATTATTGGGAAACAGAATCTTCTAGGACAGTCTTAAATAATAATTCAAAGGTAAGCTAAGACAATACAGCTATGATTAAAATGTAAGATGCAATCCTTTCATGTCTCACCAATGGCATAAGGATGAAGATAGTGATACTCCATCATTAGTGAGAACATTCCTGGAATACTCTGTCCAGTTCTAGCATTTATGCTTTGACAAGGACCTTTACAAACCAGAAGGGGCTCAGAAGAAAACTGCAAGAAAGGTATGAGGTCTGGGAAATGTGCTTTATCTTGAGACACCAATGAAACCCAGTTTACTCTAGGCTAGAAGGAGACTTAGTCACAGTCTGTAAGGCTTTTCATGGAAATTATGTTCTTGACCAGTTCTCTTACAAATGAAGTCTAATAAGGTATTTTAAATTAATTTTTAATATTTTAGTTATTGTCATAACTTGATCATAATCCAATTAATGTTACAGATGGAACTACTGGAAATTTAATTTTGACAATTCTGAGCTGGAAACAGAACACAAATATCAAGTGATAGTAGTTAATGTTTGGAACAAACTCTTACATAGCAATGTGCTGAATTTTCCATCTGTTGCAGTTCTTTAACTGAGCTGAAACGTATCTCCCAGAAAGACACCCAGAGTAGAACAGATAGTACAGCTGATGCAGAAATTGCTGTGTCTTGGTCTATAGTTTGTATAGCAGGCCAAGTTAGCAGACCAAAAGCTATCTCATGGGTATAAAATCAGTCAGGACAAAGTAACTAGGGTATACACGGGGGTGAAAAAGAAAACACTCATGTACTATAAATACCAGTATCACAATAAAAAATACAATGGAGTGGGTAAATTAAATAACAGAGGAAAGTATCACTGGTTTTAATGCTTTGCTAAAAATTAAAAGGCTGTATGTCTGATACTTAGCATGCCCTTAACTTCCTTACTCTGTACAATTCAAGTAATTTTTGCCAAGTGCAGTACTGTCTAATTTGCTTTTGCGAATTGTACTGATGAGTTTGAATTAAGTTTAAAGTAATTAAATCAAACACAGTGAACACTGCAAAAATTACTGAATTTTATATATGGTTGTATACACCAAGGAGGCACAGAGAGTTTTTCTTCAGCTATCCTAAAAAGACATGGAGTGCAGATGAGTCTGACAGAAAAAAACTTATACAAATGTATCACATATGTGTTTATGGTCTTCTGTCCTTCTAACACAGGTTCTCCGCAGGCACTCCAGTCTCCTCCATTGCTAAATGGGTATATTAACAGCTAAAACACAGCAAGGACAGACTACAGGTATTAAGATTTTGAGGTTAGTTTTTCTTATTTTGGTTGGTTGGTGAGTTTTAGGTTTTGGGTTTGGAATTTTTGGTTGGTTGGTTGGTTTGGTTTTGTTGGTTTGTTTTTTTTCCCAAACAGAAAGAATTTAGGTCTGTGATGAGAAAGTGCCTTATAGCAGCAATGGCACATGTATTCATTTAAGAAACATAAATCCTCTAGTGTCATCTAGCAATCTTTGGGAAGGCCCATAGATTCAAATGTGCATTATATTTTGTGCTCCATACATATGGGCCAAAATGCAACCATGTTGACTCAAATCTGTATATAATGTTACCTAATGCATTGTCTTCATCTGTACTGAAACAGGCAGGCTTCTCTCTGGTGACCAAAACCATATATGGCTTTATGCTCTGCTTCATTTTGAGGAAACGCCCCTGTTTATATTTCAAGCCCACTTATTAAAACACATATGTGCTTCTTGGAATGATTACAAAAATGACTGCTTGACAATCCTCGTTACAGACACGTTATGACTTCAACAATAACATAGTGTTAAAATTGAAGGCTTCTTCAAGTAGGCAGCCATTTCACAATACTTTACCTGAGAGCTTTTGCCATTTACATCGCTTGGTCTTTTCTCTGTTTCCTCTTATGCTTCTTCTGCCAGTGCTTGGTATTTGTTAAACTTTCTCTTCTACTTAGAATATTTTTTGAGCCTGGAAACCTTCCAAGTGGAAAAAAAGGGGTTTTGTGAGCTTTGATAAATTATTTTATTAATATTGAAAATTTGCTGATTTTAGTTCTAAATACAGGGACTATGTGATTTTGTTTATTTGTTTGCTTGCTCTGTTTTTACATCCTTATAAATTGTTCTGCACAGGTTTTGCTCATTTTTACAAAGTTTTAGCCTCATGCAGGAAATCTTTATGGATTTCATCTATATCATTAGAAAATAGTGGGGGTGAGAACATCTGGAAATAAACTGTATGACCCACTTTAGCATACTTTGCACTGTGAAAGCTTGTATATTATTTCAATGGCCCCTGGAGCTGCTGTTCTGGACAGTTTTGCTCAGCCTGCACCTCAAAACGACTTACCTCTTCTATCCCTTGCTCCCCCAAAATAAACTCAAAATACTGGGGATGTGAGGGAGGATTGTGAGCATAATAATGTAGAGGTTACATTTGGTTAAAGATTACTTTTCCCATTACTGTATTCGTCCATGTCAAGGCTCCCAGTGCAACCAGGAAGAAATTGCTTCCCTGCCTCACCAGGAGAATCACGATGGCAAGCATCTTGCTTGTTCCTGCTGTGTGGTGCATTAAAGGCATCTGTATTGAATCATTCATTGGTACAGCAGTTTGCACAGAGCCTAGTGAATGAAGCAGTGAGCTAATGAATGAACATTCCTACTTAAAACAGACATATATATCTTTCAAGTTGTATTCCTTCATCTTGGTGGCATAGCTCAGCCCATTGGTTCAGTCCAAAGTAAATCCATAACATGTCATAGCTGGACAGACCTCTGATGAGATTCTTTTCAACAAGTTAGCATACTGTTAAGCCATTATTTCCAAGGTCTCTAACACAGAAGTCCCTTGTTGAACAACTTTGCTTTATTTGGCCAACTGTGTGAAGGCACGTTTGAGTGGTATTTTAAATTCCCAATTCATGAATATTACTCCAACAAAAATGTAAATCTTTGCAAGCATTAAACTACTGCTGTGCATTCTAATAACATATGGAAGATAATATTGTGCCCATTCTTAATCACTTAATTAAAGTAATTTCTGCAACAGCTTTATATTGCAACATATAATTGTTTGGGGTTTTTTATAAGTTTGTGTTTTTAGAATAAGTCAAGGGGAGGGATTTTTACTGACATGTCAGTAGTGGTGAGTCTTAAAGCAATAACTTTAGTAACAAGACACTATATTCATTCCCAGTTGGACAGAGTCTTGAAGAGGACAGTGAGGCAGTGGTGTGAGCTGCTGGCAGGACATGTCTGGGGATCTCCTGGCTCTGCTGTGGAGAGGAAACCAAGGAGAGTGTTGGTTGGCTCACTGAGCCTCCTGGCTAAATCTAACCTGTCATATTTTTAAAACACCCAAGCAACTGCGGGTGTCTTTTGGAGGAAGTAATTGCTGTTAGCATTCTTTTCCTATTGCTTTCTGATCATCTCAATACTTTCTTAAAGGTGTTGCCTTAACAGGAATGTGAACTGTATGTAGGCCTGAAGAAAATTAACAGTGACTCAGAAAATGAAATTTATCTGGAAAAACTACATTCCTCAGGAATACAGTATCATGGAGACTTGATTATTTCTTCTTGTGGAAGGGGCCAAGGTGTTTTATGATACCATACAGTTGTAGCTGAGATTGGCCTGTAGCCCAATCAACTAGTCATTCCTTTCTGGTATATTTCTGTATTGGACTTGTGCTGAAATGCCCACAGGAGATTTGGGTAACTCTCTACAAATGCTTTTGCAGGTAGTGAGTGTTAATATAATTTAAAAAATCTGTTGTTTTCCCACCCTTCTCCTTCTCTTCACCTCTCTTTGTGAAAAGGGTAAATCATTCAGGGGTTGCTTTCAGCATATGCCATTTTGTTGAATTTACAGGAAGGGCTGCAGTTCCTCTGTGCACATGATGCTTTCTAATACACCACAGACTTCTAAAATAAAACTATAAAAGATATATATGAAACAAACAAACAAAAAATGCTTTCCTATCAAAATACCCAAACAGGAAAGTGCTGTGTAGCTGAGCATGCTAGACAACTCTACCAGTAACGTGTGGACCAGATTATGCTTACTGAATTGTGAATTCTTTTAAAAAATGAGGGCATAAGACTCCTTCTTTCTTCTACCAGCACAAGTTGAAAAACCTAGACATATTTAGCCGTCAGCTGCCTAAGGAAATGTCACTTACCAATGTCTAGGATGATAGATTGCATCCTTTAGATGTGCCATTCTCTCTCCTTCCTCTCTAAGGAGATCCATTCTCAATTTTTTACCCTTAAAACCTAAAAGAATCATAACAAAAGCTTCTCACTTAATTCATCACTTCCACTTCCTCCATTTTGGGAGCATTTACATAGCATAAAATGTGGTGCTTGTGGCACTCTGCTACTTGCCCGCATATGAGCTTAGAATAAGCTATGCTGCTCAGAAAAACAGAACTGCTTTATAAAAAAATATTAAAATCCTGTCTCAACTGCTCTTAGAAATACCTGTATGAAAAGACTTTGTCTCTTTCTCCCACATAAAAATTTACTTCTGAAGTGTTGAAACAACTTTTGGGTTATCAGCATTCAAAGGTAAATGACACCAGGAAAAAGGAGAAGTCTGAATCACCAACTTCCCATAATCCCACATCAGAAGGTCTGAAATATTCAAAATTATTCACAAATACATAATGAATATTGGGAATCATATAATGACCAAGATTGACAGGATAGCTGTAAAAACAGCCCAAACATATCTTGACCAGTTTTGAGTAATGGAAAAAAAAGCCTGAGACTGAGGTTCCCCCCGGGAAGCTTTTCCCAGTGTCCTGTACTGCTGGGGGCAGTCCCTGCTCTGAGTTAGAGCACCAGCCCTGGGGTATTCCTTGCTATGTGCAGTGCCACTATTTGGAAGTTGAGCCTTTCAAGGCCTTCAGTTTTACAGCACTACTCTCTCCACTGCAATGGCAGCTAGACTCAGTGTATTTACATTTCTTTTTTATAGTTTATGAGTATCATCCACAGTAAGAAATATGCCTTTGAGCCATCTGAGCTGGGTCAGAGTAGCTCTGGGGGTGCAGCATTATGGAAATGAGCTCACATTCCTTCTGGATTTAAAGCAGCCATACAAGTGATACAGATCACGGAATATTCTGAGTTAGAAAGGACTCACAAGGATCATCAAGTCCAACTCTTCAGTGAACAGCCCATACAGGGATTGAATTTACTACCTTGGATTTATAAACACCATGCTCTAACAAATTGAGCTAATCCCTACTCTACCATATCAGTGTTCACCTGTGATGTACCTGGACTAATTACTTAACTCTGCCTGAGAGATATGCAGTACCCTTTCTGCCCTGTGAGAAACAGTACTGGATCCTAGCAGAGATTCTGGAGGTCAATAACACACCACTGCAAATGGACAGCAAGAGACAGAAGTTCAAGAAGAAGGGAAGAAAAAACACCAAATGAACACATTTGTTATTTTAAAAAACTGCTCAGACTCCAATAGTGTGGCTCAGGAACCCTTTCATTCACAGCACTGTCTCATGTCTAACAGTCACTGGTTATAGACAGGAGTTTAGCTGGTGACCTTGGCAAACTTCTAGCATCCAACAGTTTCTGTTGTTCCACTTGTATGAAGAGCTACCACTCTCAGGTCATTTGGAAGCTGATACCTATTCCCTTTATTTGATTCTCACCAGTTCCTAAACTGGAGGAGAAAATGTCGTTACTTATTTACTCTCAAGACATCACTCATCTTTCCACAGATATTTATTGTACTACTTTGTTCTAGGACCTCCTTTTAGTTTCAGAATTAGCCATTTAACTGTCTTGTCTCTTCAACCAATTAAGATATGAAGACCTTGTTTCTTATCACAAGCTGTTTAATTTTTTTAAGAGATTTAGTGAAAGATCTTGTAAAGAAACAAGTAAGCTCCCTCTGTTTATTTTAGTTTATTTATCCACTAACTTTACCGTTTATTTTAGCTTTTATTCATTTTCTTCAGAGCCAATGTATTGACCTGCATAGATCCATAGATCTCTTATTTCTAGGCATTTGGTATCAATTTATCTGCCTTGTTGTCCATCAGCACAAAAGAATTTTTAAGAGGAGGCGTTAAACTGGGCTAATACAGTTTTATGTCCTATAAACATGAAGAGAAGGGAGCTTCTCGCCTGGCATGAATTGCAGCCCTGATTCTGCATAAGAGTGTGGGTTTTCACTTTTGTGAATCATACCTCTTGTTTCTTTAGCATTCTTTTACATATGCATGAAAATATGCTATTTTTCTTCAATGCTAGGTACATTGCTTTGCATTTTAAAAGTATTTTGATTCAAATAGAATTAATCGTGTTTTTGTGTGTGTGAGAATTTTCTGCTTTGTCTTGAAAAATAAAATCTCTATTTGGACAGAGTAGGTACTTTCCAGGAAACAGCTTATGATATTTTATTTTGCTCTGAATATGTATTTGACTTTTTTTCCTGTAAATTCAATACAATGTCTCAGTTCATACATCTGCGAGATCAAAAATGAACCGTTCCAAAGCACTGGGTAGGAAATGTATAAAAAAATGCAGGTGTCTGAGCAACAGTTTGACAAGCAGAAAGACAAAAGGAACACAAGGAAAGGAACAGTGTCAGAGAAGTGTGAAGACAAAGGGTCTGGAGGCAAGGTTCGTGCTCAGTGTCATAGGGGAAATAGAAACTCTGCCGGTGTCAGCTTTCTCTCTATAATGCATCTCTGTCTCAATTCATGCTAAATAGATTGGCATGTACTGCTGACAGCCTATTATTTTATAAGCCATGTGTTTTTTAAATACATATATAGATGATACTACACTTTAGTCCCTTAGCTAGATTATCAATAGGGCGTAATGACAATCCACATATTTATAGATTTGGTTTATTGTAGTGTAAGACTGAGAGAAGTGTTTTCTGTTCTGGGGGTTCTGGTGGCTCCTCTAATGGAGCGGAAAGAAATGGTGTCTTAGTTGTCCTCTCTTTCAGCTACCAAGAGCTGTTGGGAGATTGAGTCACAGGAGCTTAGAGAATGGCTCAATCTTATACAAAGCAGGCATCTGCTATAAGGCAGATGAGCTGTGCTTGCAAGTACTGCTTCTTCCAACTGTAAGTTTTCATTTTGTCTTTAGGCTACAAATGGTTTAGGTTACACAGGTGAATCTCAGTTCAGGATGACAAATCTTTTTACCACTAATGCTGCTGTATTACTTAGCCAGCACAACGATATCCAGTTCTGCTTCTGGAAATATAAATATTTCACGGTAAAATTAATAAAATTTTATTTACAGTTCGTCTAGTTTCTTTAATATTGTTTTAATTAGTTTTAAGACAGAGGAAGTTGGCAAGCTTTGTATCTAGCCCCTGTAACAGCAGTTATCAGGAGAGGACAACAGCAAAGCTGGTCCATCCATGTCGTCACGTGCACTGTCTCACTTTCAAACACCACTGTACACCACTCCCCACATATCAAGAGTGGCACATCAGGAATATTCACATATGGGGGCACACGTAGGTAACAGGTGTCATCTGAGACTTGCTTGCTCTGGGTTGTATATTTCACAATATGAAGGAGATGCTGCTAATAGCTTGTGCATGTGTGCATTTTCTGCCATAGAGGGCGGTCTGCCAATCCCTAGGCCTTGTTTAATACATTATCTTTCTGTCTCACAGTGTTTTTTCCCCCCTGTAAATTCTTTGTACTGGTCCAGAAATGCCTCCTTACCTACAGCCAGGCAAGCAGGCAGAGAGGCAGGTGGCAGCTGCAGACGTCACCTGTTGAACAGTGATCACTGTTTCAGTGGTTTTTTGGACAGAGTGATGCAGGAGCAGAGTTCCCTCAGGGCTGAGTTCCCTCAGGGCTGAGGTTCAGCCCCACTGGGGTGACAGGGCCTTGCCCTACCAGTCCGAATGTCCTTGATTTTTAAATAGGTTTTTATCAAACGAATATAAATCCTGGTCTCTGGAGCCTGCATACAGTTTCAGTGAGTTGTTTTGCTTAAACTAATCAACAGGAACTGCACTGAAATAAATATGGGTTTAGCAAAACTCAAAATGTGTCCAAAAAACTGTTTTCTGTTTGTTTGGTTTAAAATCAGCTTAATTAAATAAATTTGCATTTATACCTGATAAAAGCAAGCTATAATTTCTATGCCTTATAAAAATAAAGTAAATTCATGTCTTAAGATTATGAAAATAATATTAAAAATACAATTTATGGTTAAAGTTTACCAACGTGTCTATATCCAGATGTTGAGAAATGCTAAAAACTTAGTACGCCAAAGCCTTAAGGATACCCTCATTCCATGTCTGCTCTTTTTGACCATACTTTTTTTCCAAGATGCAGTATAATTCCACATTTTAGCCAAAGACTCCAGTCTCATGCTATATAGGCTGTCAGTTGATTCTTTGTCTTCCTGCTTTTCTGCAGCATGCCAACACTATTTCTTGCTCTCCAGCTTTCTTTTGGAGAGCAATTTAATTGCATTTGAATGCCTGGTCCCTGGACTGCTCTGTGGAGCCAGGTAGCTGATGATCAGGGAGCCAATCTTTGGAGTCCAAGACTGCAGCTGGAAGCTGCTGGAACAGACTAAACGAATAGGAACTGTTAAAAAACAGAGCAGAGGCTGATACTCTTGAGCAGTAAAAGATTGTTTTCAAATTCCCTCTCCTGGAGAAGGAAGCTCAACCGTTGCTTTCTGGAAAATCTTGTGAGACCTCAGATCTACAGGGATTTTTTTTTTTTAATTAAAAATAAAATATAGTTGCTTGTGGCATCTGAGTGCTCCCCCATACATGACAGTATGTGGGGCTTCTTTACAGTGTTTCTTTTGCTCCTACTGAAATCAGCAGGAAATCACAGTTGATTTGGGTGGAAACAGAATCTACACAAAGTTCAACTGGCTTTTCAGCTGAAAGCTCACAAGGATTTTATCACTGGTCAAAGCCTCCTTCCTGTCTTTTGCAGAATTTTCTATTAACCATAAAAGCTGTATTTTTCCACGCTATCATATGTTCACAGAAATATTAGAACTGCCATACCTAATCAAACCAGTGGTCCATCTAGGCTAGTATCCTTGGCTCCAGATGCCCCAGAGGAAGGTGCAGGAAAATTCATAATATCATATCTCAGGGGAAGTATCTTCCTAATCTTTGGTAGTTTTTGACTAGCTATTGCCCTGACCATGAGTGCTCATAATGGTTATACCCTTTTATCCTATCTAAGGGTTATCTATCATGTATGTTCTATTGTTTGAACTATTCCCTACAGGTTTAGGCATAAAGGTCACAATAGGACAGAGGTCATGAGTCACAGTAGATCAAAAGCCAAAGTGTGTCAAACGTTGTAATATAATTCATACTCATGTATACAGCACATATATAAAGTGATAGTTCATGCTAAGGCATTGCCTCACATTGCTCTTACAGCTATAGCTCCCCTAAGAGTGTTATAATATGCTATTGACTTTCTTGTGGATTCATCGTGCTGTGAATTATTTCTGGCCAGTGGAATGCATGGAGTTACCTTTTGGGTATTACTTAAGCAGGCGTCTTGTGATTGTGCCAGAGATCTTTTTTGCAGGAGTCAAGGTGTGTATTGTTTCCCTAGATTTTTATTCTTTTTAAGGGAAAAAAAAATAGGAAGGAGAAGAAACTGAAGATTTACACTTTGGCTTAAAGATATACTGGGTATATGAAAACAGCTCTTTTTTTCACTCCCATAAAAGAACTGATCCCATGGTCTCAGCAGGAATATGAACGTGAAACCATATTCAATAAACCTTAGGTGTCACAATTTTTTCTGTTTTCTTTTAAACTGAAGAATAGACAACCGCCACCTATGGTTTTGTCCCCATCATTCAATTTTTTTAATTTCCTACATGTAGTTATTCACTTTCCCCTCCTCCTCCCCCTCATTCTTTGTTCTGTTCCTCTTCGAATAAAAAAAGATAGGAAATAAGACAAAAAACCTGTAAATGATCCTCTTCCTAAGGACGCTTTACTCCTTCTAACAGTTTGACTTTTCACCTTTTGGGTGCTTAGTGGAAAAGCCATTACTTGCTTGCTGAGGAAAAAGCATTTAATGAATCACAAAATCATTCAATTATTCTTAAAAACACTTCACATCACACATCTTTTTCCAAGTAAAGTGTGCATTTTTCACATTTAAATGGTGCATAACTGCCTAGTAGAATGTGTCCCTAGAGTTAGAGACATTTTAACAGAAAGGTTCCAGGAGTATACAGAACAGTTTGATATATATAAGCATTAAAAACCTTGCATTAAAGATGCAGAATTTCCTCTTCTCTCTTCACTGTCTTTCAACAACGTTTATGCAAAGTTGCCTTTCACAAAGTTGCTGTTGTGAATTGTCTAGCTTTGTGCCGAGCTGAGATCCACAGGCTTTGCCTACTTCAGCTTGCTGCAGTACCACACGAGAAAAATGAAGTAATAGAAAAACTAATATGGGGCAGCAAAGCATCTAGAATATTTGAGGGGTTTGTAAATAAAATTACATTTTCTCTAGGAAGGGTAGTAAGATATTTTTTCAGAAAAGTATAATATTTACAGTCGTTTAGTCTGATGCTGATCTCTCACCACTTTTTCTCTGCTTTTATAAGAGAAGTGCCTTCTGCAGACTGCAGTAGCTGCCATTTCCTATACGTTTTCTTTTAAGTTTTTTTTCCTTTGAGCGTTTTTGGTTTTTTAATGGACTTACATTGTAAAACTTTCTTTTCTGTATTTTATGAAAACGTGTGTTCTTTGCCCAACAGAATCAGGTGGATGACTAGGTTTGCAAAACCAGCTTGAAGGTTGCACTTTTGGCAGGGCAAATGGGAGTCAGCCTGTTTATTTGAATGCTGGTATATGAGTCGTACCAGCTAAGGAGCTGGCCTTGAATTTGTAAACTTTCCTGTGCTTTTATATCCCTGTACTTTAAACAAGTAATTTTTTCCATAGCAATAATTTTTTCCTTTTCTTTTTTCTTTTTACATTTAATAGGAAAGAGTGGTATTTATACAACAGCTTTAGGCTAACTTAGATATCTGACTTAGGCAGGGTCTTAAGAACTAAACCTAGGTGTTTGTACTTCCCTGAGTAGCTGGCAGGGAGACAGAGGTGCCGGGGGGCTGTGGGCGAGGGGGGAACGGCTGCAATTCAAAGGACCTAAATCAGATGCCTGAAGTAGACAGTGTGAATAACCCTCTAGATGGCTGGAATTATTGGACCACATTAGAGAGAGAAGAAAAAAGTGAGGCTGGCATATGGTGAGTGTCCTACATATGGTATGTTGTTTATATGTGTTTTTTCCGTTAGCATTTCTCTTTCCTTTGTTGCTCCACCTCCTCCTGCAGTCTCTCCTAACAACAAAGTTAATTCAAAAACTTCTGCGGTCGAAGGAAAGTTTTCGGACCTGCGCTGCTCTCAAAAGCACAAATACCAGGCAAAATGAGTTAGCTCTCCCTCCCATACTCTGCCTTGCTTAAACAGTGCACTGTGCATAATCTTCTATTTCCTTTTATTTCTTTGGAGCCGATAAGGTGTGCGCACGTGTTAAAATCACTTGTCATAAAATTTACCATAATTCACCTCCCCAAACTGTGCTTTATACTCACTCAAATATCAATATTTTTTGCAATAACTAGAAAGGATAGGTGTCAATATGATAGACACACGCTCTTCATACTGTATTAATTCCTTTGGTCCAGTCAAATCCTAGTCTTATCCAATGTAGCTTCAGGGGGAAGCTCCCTTGTGCTGCAAAAAGCAGGCTCCACCTGGTTCCGATTAAGTTTGCACTGGTTGGATCTGCCCAGTGATGGCGTAAGAAAATACGAAGCAGAGAAGCCTGCAATTGAAGCTGTAGATTCATGGCCTATAAAACTAAAAGGCTATTATGGTCATCTACTCAGTCTGCTCCCCTGAGAAAGGGGCACCAGAACTTTTCTGATTTACTGGTTTTTGTTTGTGTGTGTGTGTGTGATTTTAACAGAAAAAAAAAAATCATACACCTTGATTTAAGCCTGCCAGTGTGTGTGTCTCCAACTACATCTTCTTACCACTGCTTCTGTTACACCTTTGTCACTAGACTGAAAACTCTAGTGTTATCAAATTTCTGTTTCTCACATAGTTATTTATAAGCTGTGATCAAGTAGCCTTTTAAATGTCTCTCTGATAACCTAAATAGATTGAGCTCCTTGCGTCTTTCATTACAAGGAATGTTTTCCACCCCTTTCATCATTCTTGTTGCTTGCCTCTGAACCTTTTCCAATTTTTCAACAACCTCTCTTGAATTGTGGACACAGTGTTTCCAGAACAGGTTGCATCTGTGCCAAGGACAGAGGTAACACAACCATATTGTATGTTTGTCTGATGATGTGCTCTTCGGTTGTTTCAGGTTCGTGTCTACCCTCTTGCACTCACAGCTCGTTGCACTGATTATCTGCTCCCCAGGCTTTTTCAGTCTGTGGGCAGGGGCTTTGCCTTGCAGCAGTGGCACAGTCTTTGTTACTAGAGCAGTGCCTTACATTTCTCTGGATCGAAATTTACCATTTGTTTAAATGCGGCCAGTTTCCTGAGCAACCCGAGTTCACAGTGACTTGGCTCACTCTTTATTCACTGATCTTCCAATAATTTCAAATGCAAACTTTCTAAATATATTTTTTTTATAACTGATAGAAGTCACCAATAAAAAAAAAAATTATAGGGTCATGCATCTGTGGATCATCGTTAAAATAACCACCACTGATTACTTTTCCCCACTTGCTACATGCTTGAGACTGAGATTTGATTCGATTTAATGACTACAATATTGATTTTAATATTTTTATCAAAATATTATTATTAAAAACTGAAAGACTTTCCAATATTCCTCTACATGTTTAATAGTACTAAAATTGCCTTTATCCTACCAAATTTATACTTCTGTTAAATGATATTGAGTTAGCTTTGGCAAGATGATTTTCCAGAAAATTCTGTTCTAGCTTCTTTGATTAAAATGAACTAATATTTTTAGAAGCTGTTCCTTATTTTGCTTGAGATCAATGTGTGGTTGAAATGCTTACAGACATTTAGGTCATCACATTTATTCTTTTTAACTATTCACAAAAATTTTTGCATAGTTCTCTTGAACGTCCCTAGTTCTCCAAGACATACTAAAAATCCTCACTAACAATGCAGACTTCTCTGCCAAATGTATTAAAATACCTCCATGAAAATTATTCAGGTCTACTGATTTTAAAAATGTCTAGTTTTATTAGCTGCTATTTAACATTTTCCTGTCCAACTACTGAAACAGAGCTTCATCATACTCATCTGATATGAATATATCATTTGACTTTTCCCCAAAATACAGGAGAAAAGTATTTGAGAGTGGCTTTTTTCTTTAAATGTTCTTACAAATAGTCCTAGTAATTTCTACTTAATACGGGAGCAGAATAATTTTTTAGGGGTTTTTGTTCATAATAAAATTTTGAAATATCTTCATATTGTCCTTTTCTCCATTTTCTCTTTGTAATATTTGGCTTTAAAAATACTCTATAATTCCCAGCTTCTAATGTACATTAGTTATTACATTTCCCCTGCACCTCCCTTTTTATTGTTTGGGGTCTTTTTAGTAGCTGCATTCAAGTACAATGTAATTTTATTATTTTCAATAAAAAAGTAGAAGGTTTTTCCTTCATTGTGACTCTTTATGACATGTCCTTTACAATGCATTTAGCAGACTGAAGTTGTCAGTCAAGTATGTCCTTTAATAATTTCTTCAAATAACTGTTTCACATTCACTGTCAAATTTGTAAAAGCTGATTGTCTTATATAAAAAATATAAATATTAGATTTAAATTAATTTTCTCAATAATCAAGTTTTAACTATGTGCACATAAGCAATTAATTTTATGTTCTCTGTTTCCTCTGTCACTAGACTGAGGTCTATTAGAGAATTCCTCTAGATGCAGTTAGAGAAATTGTCATTTTTGATTTGTTTAATGTGTTTTGTTATGGACACTCTGAGGTTTCCAGTTTATGTTAATACTATTCCATACCTCATAAGCACTTTCCCTGTTAAGATATTTCATGACCGAAAGACAGACTTTTAAAATCATTATTTAATTTTGACAGCAATGAGAATCTTTGAAATGAGGCATATAAAGCAAGATATAAAATGTCAGCCTGATTCAACTACAGTTTGGATCATTCCTTCAAAATAAAGTGTGGTTTTGAAAATATTGACATGGTTACTGAGAGGTGTGAAAGATTTAACGCACAGAAGCCATTTGGGATTTTTTTGTTAGGAGTAAAGTGTTAACTTGGAGTCACAGAGTTCTCTCATAGCCTCTGTTTATTTACAGCAACATATGCAGATTGCTCCCTTCGATGCTTTAAGCAGAAATACAAAACATACTGAAAATGCAGCTACAATTATAACAAATTATAAAATTCTGGAAATGGGGTCTGAGGTTCCAGGCTCTTTGAAGTCAGTAGCGCTCAAACTGTTAGACTTCCAGTAGTTTTCTTCATAAAACGCTGCTACATGTTACAATGATTTAACTTGCCACTAGCCTCATGCTAAAGTTCGCTAACTGGACCATAACACCCAATTATCTCACCCTGATTTAATCCCATTCTTAAAGAGGGTGAAACCTATTAAAAGTGGCATTAAATAAGAATGCTTTCAGGGAATGCATCTCCTAATTCTTTCTGCGTGATTCCGCAGAAACATTTTTAAAAATAAATACTGCATTTCTATTTGAGCCGCAAGCACGCTATTCTTAACGACAGACCTGAGGTGAATGTCTACAGTAGACGTTTCTAATTTTAAATATAGCTGCCTTATAATTATCTGATTTAATTCCTTGGGCCCTTTATCTTGCCTCTTTAGATGAAAAGCTCTCCTGTTCAGTGCACATCACCTGACAAAAAAGGGCAAAGATCTCTATAGAAATCCTATTAAAATATTACTGATAATTCAACCAGTCACCATCAAAACTTATTTGGTGAGTTTTTACATATTTTATCAGCAAGAAAACAATATATTACCTGTTCTCAGCAATTTTTTTGCCAGTACCTTATGAATGTACAATACTGACTTTTTCAGTCACAGTATGTTGGTTCAGAAAGGAAACACCAAACATATTTGGAGAATAAAATCAGTATTAAATGGATTAACAATAGATTTGGCTTCAATGCAATAAATCCAGAGAGACTCTGCAAACACAGGAACTAGCTACATTTTCTACACAGATTTATTTCCTACTATTTAATGTACATAAAACACATGAATTTAATTTGTTATTGGTATTCTTTACCATGAGGAGAGTCAAGGAAAAAATCCATACAACTATGCATGAGTGTAATGCTAAATATGAGAAAATAGCGTATTGTACCAATCAGACAAGAATTCACACCAAAAGGGTTATTAGGGGATATTCACATTGATCTGGGGGAGGCCAAGGCTGACTAGACCTGGGGGCTAATACACCCTACCACGAGGAAGGAATAGTCCTTGAGGCTAGGTATCTGGGAAACTGGACTTTCTCTGCTCGTGCTCTTTCTGATCAGACTTGTCTTTTTCTGGCAGCTTTTGCCAGCAATCAGATTCACTGAAAACATAAAAGAGAAAATGACTGCTGGAGTTGTGCTGAACAAGCTCAGCGTTATCTTTCTTCTAGCTCTGTTTGCCCATATGCACAATGAAAGGAAGCTGGCGGAGGTCCTGGTCCAGGAAAAGAATTAGGGGCTTTATCATCAGACAATAAGTTGAGCAAATTGCAGGCCACAAAATACTTCTCTTCAGAATACCCCTGAAGGACTCGTGGCTGAACTCAGTGCCTCAGAGCTAAAGGGAGGAAGTACAGGGAGGTTGTAAAGATGAGTAGCCATACAATGAGGGATGATTGTGCAATGTCTACTGTTGAGCACTGGGCAAAGAACACATTAAAAAGTCTCAAATTCTAGAGCTTTGAAGTCCTGGTAATTTTAATTAATTTCAAAAGCTGCAAAAACCCATCAGACATTTTATTCCCAAATTTTTGCTTGTTCACATAATAATACCCCGAAGGAGTTCACATGGATTATCAAAGATACATAATGAAGCTGTTAACCAAGAAGGGGATTGTTTGTTTAATAATGGTTCCATTCAATAGGAATCAATGCAGGAGAATTTTAAAACCAGGGAGCTAAAAACCAAAAAGGCTTGCATGCCCAGCCCAGTGGAATAAAGTCTTTCTGCCCTTTGTTATCATACCATCCTTCATCAGATTCTGATTCAAGGTGTACAAGGGAGAGATTTTAGCACTATATCCTGTAAAATTAAAAATCACAAAGCAGGACTTCGACAGAGTGACTGAACCCCTTTGAGCTTTTGAGATGATTTTGGAAACTTGGAAGGAGTCCAGATTTTTGCTAAGTCTTTGTTTTCAATCCAAAATAATCTGGAAATAATACCTGTAACATGAACAATATTAATGTATACCTGTAAAAAGTGCATAAACTGGTGGAAACATGTCTCCTTAGTCTTCTCAAATAACGATATGAACTTCATCTTAACATGATCACCTCACACAAATCCTTTCAAACACCGAACCGTTTGGTGTTATTTAAAGGGTTTTCTTTCCCGTTATAAATTGACATGCACACAGAAAGTGATCTGAAAAATATTGAGCAAAAATCCAATCCACGAAAGATCTTTATGGATAAACTGTTTCCCTAGTAATCCCTCAATCTATAAACACCTCAATAAGACATCTAGAGAAAATTGTTTGAAATTCTTATAGACTCAGTTCCTCTGAAGATGCTGCAAAGCTGGTCTACTAACACTGGTTAACTAGTTACATAAGGAACTCGGGAATCATAAGCACTGCTCAATTTGCTGAAATAAGAGGCTTTCTTCTTTTCCCTGCCTCTAGCTTGAGGATCAAATTTTCCATACAAATTGGCATGGTGCGGTAGATTTTCCCTCTGCTATTCCATATCCTTGATATTCTCTGCGTGGGGAACTGCCACTAATGCCAAAGGGATGCTTGGCTGGTTGTGCTCTCCCGATAGCTACCTCAGAAATGCTGTTAGATTAAATAGCGAGGGACAGCAGCGTTTCAGTCGTGATCCATCAGGCGGATCTGAGAGGAGCCGTTTGCCCTGAGAGAGGATAGACTTTCGAGACATATGGTGCTATAATGGGGGGGTGGGGATTTTTCAATTCCAATCCACCCATTCCGGATGAGAGAGACTGAGCTAATACCCTCGTGTATGGTGCACTGCATCTAGCTACGGAAGTAGCGTTAGGGTGGAATTTATGGACTCTCTAAATTGTTTGCCAGGAAATGTTTACTGGCTATGCACAATAAACGACTGTGAAAGCGTATTCCTGTGTTTAATACGATACGGTTTTCCCCTTATATTTGGGTCATACTATTATGATACCAATAAAGGAAATTTAAAAAAAACAACAACAAGAAAGAAAAAAGCAGAAAACAAACAAGCAATGTATGTTCATGTTTATGGAATATTCATTTGGGGAAGTCTGATTGACTACAAATTGTATGGTGTAAACTTATTGCCAGGACCTCTGGACACATGCCATGCCTTCCATATTAGAAGTTAAATATATGACTTATTTTTGGATACAAATATTCTCATCATTAAGTCAAGGTATGTTTTAAAAAAAGCCTCATTACCACAGCTGCAGGGGATCATACGTAATGAAATTAGTGTACGTGTATAAGAGAAGTCTACCTACCAACTTACAAAATGGATACATAGATTCATAATTTAGAAATTAAACAGGCAGTTTTGGATCACAGGAGTCTTGGAATTTTGCTCTGGGATGTGACTCTGTCTTCCATGTAACGCACTGTTGTACCGGGGACTACTGTACAGTTTTATAGGGTGTGTTAGATTAGATACATTCCCAAACATTTTTCTCTGCTAGGAAGCAAAGTCAGAACTTTCTCTGGTAATCTGTGCAAAGAGTTTTTTCTGCTCCTTCATTTGGTTTAATGTGAGGCATCTATTTTAATATAATGCATCTAAGAACTCTCCCTGTTATTAAAAGACAGTGGGCACTAACTTAATTTGTTTTAATCGTACAGTAAGGGCTTGAGCCTGGAGGTAAGCTTGTACTTTTGCAGCTGAACACCCTCTTTCATCATGCACATATGTGTATTTATACATCCAGCATGCTGTTCATGATGGCATTTTCAAGTTTAGTACCTTTATAACAATGCAGTTTCACAGTTTCTACTTGTATTTTCTGCAAACAAGAGTAACTACAATAGACAGACATATCTTCCCTCTTGCTTGCTATGAATATAACACAGGAGATTAGCTGATAAAAATAAGAAGGAAAGAACATTTAAAATTAGACATCTCAGCTTCTATAGCAGATAATGTAACAGTTTTAGTGCAATAAAAAATTGAACATGCATTAGTAAAATATTTTATCCACCAGGCTTTATCCACCATTTCAAAATACAAATTTCAGAAGTGTTGGTTTTTTAATTTTTTTTTTTTTTTGTAATCACAAGGAATAGTGTCCAAGTTTTCCTGCACTTTTAAAAATTGCTGTTACAGTCTAACAATGAAGTTGATCCTGTGAGGTCGTTGGGGAAAAGAAAAGACTCAGCACTTCCTCAAAGTCAAGTATGAAGACAGTTCTTGTTTAAAACAGTTAAAGGGTGAATTGTTTCTTTAAAATATTTTCAGAATCTCTACCAAGCTGATCACAGTATTAAAAGTATATGAGGAATACATTATTTCTGATACTATTAGGGGTAAAATGCAGTAATAATAAAGAGACACTTCAAGTCATCTTAGTAACAGCGAAAGTTGTTTCGACAAATGGGAATGTGTAGATTTGGATGCACTAAGGACACGATTCATACCGTGGGATGTTAGTTTTGATTCAGAGTTCACTGGTTCAAGCAAAAGAGGTTTGTGTAAGAGGTTTTTTTCTTTTATATAATAAATATCTATCTCAGCTTAAACCTATTGCCTGCAATTAGTGAGACAAAAAAAAGCAAAATGCTTCAAAGGCAGTTTTACCTGGACAGTGTCTGGTTTATTAGTTTTAATCAGAGTTGCACTGGGTGTTGAGAGGGAAAAGGCACGACTTTCAGCGTAACACAGCCAAGGAGCTGACATGTCTCGTGCCTTTCTCTTCCATTAGAGACATGCTATGCCTCCAGATGCTGTAGTCTGGATTTAGGGGCATATACTGCTCTTGCACAAGTAAGAGTTGCATATGTTATGAGTTAATTTCGTTTTGTTGTGTTCTTTTGCACATGGCGTTTTTGAAACACTTAAATGGAAAATATTTTTAGTTTACCATCTTGTATTGAAATATACTTGGATTATTAAATAAAATCTAAATCCCTAAGTGATACGTTCTACAGCTCAAATGCACAAATGCTTAAAGTTCATGGACAAATTACCTATGAGGGAATTACACAAATCCAGACTGTCCCCACGTGCTGTACATTGCATTTGTGTCTCAGTCAGCTGAAAAGTATGCCAAATAATACACCTCTTCTTACAGCTGACCTTCACTAAACCCACAGTGCTAGACATTTTTCATTTGGGAAAAAAAAGCATACGAATAAATGGACTTCACACTTTTATTGTGGGCATCTAATTTAAATGAAATATATGAAAATGCATCAAAGAAGAGAGGAAGGTGGCTAGTTTAAGTGATTCAGTGCACCAGAGTCCACTGTGTAAACTTAGTTGATCTGAAAGTGCCTCAGATAGTCCCTTACTGGAACACTTTGTTGAACCCAACCTGAGATCTATCACATTGTATCAAAGGACACGAAAGTGAGATGCTTAATAAAGCCTGACAAGAACAAATATCTTGGAAAGGTTTATTTCAAGAAGTGCTATCACATAGTCACAGCTCATCAGTAGAGCTGCATTCTGGTTTGGGGAAATAAAACTGAAAAATAGTTTATGCAAACATGGCTTTGGAAGGTGTCATTCTCAAGGTATGTCACTCGGATGTTTCTTCATGACATTTAGGAACTTACCTATGATTTTTTAGTGTCACTGATGCCTTACAATAGTTTCCTGAATCTTTGAGACTTTATCTGCAAGTTAAGCATTTCTTGATATATGTTTTTAGGGAAGTCTAGCTTGCTAAAAAAAAAAAAATTCTCGTTCTTTCAGAAGACAAAATATCTGCATTAAAACCGCCCTCCGTTTAGTCTAAAATAATAATTTCAAACAAATGTTACTTCATATTTAATTTCTCCTGTCAAGTATCTGTTGTTAGCATTATCTGATATTAGATTTTGGGGTGCATGATGCTGCTATGCATTAGCAACTATTAGGTCTTTGTTTCCTACACCTATTATTAATTAATGTTGCAATCCTGAAAATGTTTCTAGTCAAGCAAATCACCATGAAGACTAATAGGACTCAGTAAAAACACAGGATTACTCCCATGTGAAACTGGCAAAATGAATAGACCCTGAGCTCTGCGGGGCAGTGAATATCTTTCTGTTCTGAATACTACCTAGTTAGGGGTTTCTGCTTCAAGTCTAGAGCTCATCACACTATAAATCATAGCAAACACACCTGCAAAGTAAATAGCATAATCCCAGCAGCTATTAAGACCTAGAGATTTTGTAATTATTTATTCTTGCTGCATAGATACATGCCTATGTGTCTTTTTCTCCCTCCAGAGCAAAGAAAATTAGGAACTACTAGAAACACACACTGTGAGAGTAGTATTATACCCATTAGCATGTAAAAGAAATGACAAAAATTAGTGACTTATCACTCTCCCAGTGATAGAGGCAGAATTATGAAATATGCCCCCTGCTGCTGGTCCTGCAAGGGCTTGGAAATGTCAGCCAGGAGACAATAAATATTTCACAGAGTGGTATGCTTTTGTCTCTATTTAGATCTTTTTAGTGTAAGTATACTGTGTATTTACCCAGTTAATGGATATAAGTCATGGTGTAAATCTTTTAATGCACAAAGTTTTCAATCATCTGTATTTTTTATTCTGGGTGACTCAGACTTGAAGTATAATCAGCACAATATTAATCTTGCAGCACAGTTAGAAGAAAGCATTGTTAAAAATACAGAATGATAAAAATGCCCTTCACCTTTCTTCCATGCATAGCAGTCTCTGTATTTTCAATGGGGACTTTTAAATACATATACAGATCAAAACCCACAATGTGAATTGTATCAAACAATAAAATGATTAAAGTGTAAAATACAAGCCTTTTTTTCCCTCTGTGATTAGTAATTTTATGAGGAAAATGAACTGAGTGTACCGTGTAATTGTCAAGATCTGGAGACAACAAAATAGAAAACATATTTTTCAGGCATTATTGACTTGCCTGCATATGCATTTTGAGTACATTTCTAAATACAAATGAAAGATATGTATTATTAAAGTGCCCTACAAAGCTTGTCATAGCTATTTTCTAGTTCAAATATTCTTAAGTGGAGATAATACTAGAAAGAGCAAAAATAATGTTAAATTGCTATGTGACGTGCAGATTGGGAAACGAATAGTATTGTGCAAAATGATTCAATTTACAAATAAATTATTTATTTAAAACAAACACACCCCAAAGTTTTGAATATGACTTCTAGGACTTTTGAGTATCTAATGTGAAATGCAAGTTTCCAATAGCTCAAATTCTAAAAGCATTCCTGAAATATCATAGTTCAGGTGTGAAGCTTCGAGTACATTCAGGATTTTAATCTTTCATCAGTTTATTTAAATTAAATAGGAAGCATAAGATATTTTACTAGTTACAGTGGGCTGGCAAGTCAAACAACTTTTAATGATGTAATGCAAACTTGTAAATCATTTTCAGTGAGGGCCTCATGGCTCAGCACAACTTTTCTGTAATATACTAAATTGCTGGCATAACTTTAAAATTTGTAATACTTGGAGATCGTGAAAATAAGAACAGAAGCCATATGTATGTGGGAGAAGTAGCTGAAAATATAGGTTCAGGATTAAAAGTTTTTACAGATCTGTAGCTGTCTATAAAGCAAAAATTGTGTCTGATAAGTGTTAAACCAAGCGCTCTAGAGAGTGAAATGGAAGTACACCACAGAAATGCAATGTTAAAATTATGTGGTACACATTGTGGTAGTGCAGTTTCTCAGAAAAAAAATGTTTTTTATGACAAAGTATTGTAAGGGTACTCGTATACCATAGGTTTAGCATGGTAGATGTGATTATTGTCAATTTTAACTAGGCAGGGATTCAGTATTTTTGACTAGTCAGTGAACAATTATTCATTTTCTGTGCTAGGATTTTCATTTAAGGCATTCAAGCATCTCTGAAATGATGCATAATCCCCAGGCTTTATTACTGCTTATATCTGTGGGTTTATATTGCAGCACAGGTACCAAGAGAAACGAATTAAATTGCTACAGTGGGAGTTAAACTGGCAAAAATTAGGGGAAAAAGAAAAGGCTGAAAATAAATATACATCTGTTGCGAATCTGGATTGACTCTAAGGTTAAATGATGCCTGCATTCACCAAATTGCCATGGAAAAATACGAACTGATCATAATTACAGTAGAATAAAACTTTGTCCTCTTGCTTTGGTAGGCTCTTGAGTACAATAAAAACGTTGGCTAAAAGAAACTGAATTCATATTTGTAAGCTTTCCCTTTGACAGTAAGGAAAATATTCTTATATGGTGTAAATTGCCATCCTTTCGCTGACTTCAGCAAAGTTATAACAATTTACATCACTCAAATGGTGGTCCCCAAATATGACTTATCTATCTGATTTTACTGTAATACGCATATTGCAAATATGCAAACCACACAGTAGAAAGAACTGACAAGAATCCTACTTACATTCTGATAAATATTCAGGAAGATGGTTCTTTCAGTCTCCAACGTAAAAAAATCAGAAAGACTACAAAAGTCCTGAAGAGGAGGAATTGCACACTGGTTCGTTCAGGTCAATTTTACATGATCGCCTTCCCCATAAATGGTAAGTTAAAAAACCAAAAACGACCCACCAGCAAAACCAAGAAACACAAAGTGAATGCAAATAGTAGCCCATACATGCAAATATAAATGATGTTCCAAACTGTGTTGGCTCCAGATGTTTTTATGAGTTAAACAGTTTACTGTTTTCACATATTTAAAACATTCTATTTTTTTCACTTGATGTTTATAAGCTTTGGGCAAACTTGCTGGCATTGATTTAAGTTATGCTTTTGTACCACATGTAGGTTAAACACACATTCTGAAAAGATACAACGCGAACAAGAATTCAATCATTAATATTGAGAGGTAGCAACTGCTTACAATTTTTCCAGTCATTATTCTGTTATTACTGAGAAGCTTTGCACTGAAGCTATAAGTAAAGTTATATTTTTTTTTACAAAAGATTCTATCATATAAGCCATAGGTATTTGATAACTGCACAGAAACTTTCTGAATCATTTCAGAAAGTGTTTGAAGCTGTTTATTTGCCTTAACATTCATTGACTATATTTGCATTCTGCTTACATAGTTTAAAATGAAAGCATAGAGCTCTGCAGTGAATTGCATTTCTACTTCATGAGTGCTTAAAACTGATTTTTAAAGAAGTAATAAGAACACTTGATGTAGGACTCGTGAATTTATTTGGGAACTCAGAAGCCCAGGAAAGCATGTTCCTGAAGAGTCAGATTTGGTTATGAAGCTATTGACAAACACGGATCTGTGCCACTACAGCTTTGCTATTGCATTCTTCTTTTTCTTCTTCACCTTTAGGAACCTCTTCTACCTCTTCCTACAAAGTCCTATTTGGCTTGACTCTTATTTCTCTTGGAAATCTTATCTTTCTCCCTCCCCTTCACACCCTCTCACTTTCTTCATTGTGCTTCACTTATTTCTTTTTTTTTTTTTTTTGGTCATGTGCGAGGAATCCTGCATGGCCATCCTCTAGAATTAAGAAAAGGCAGTTTTACACCGCCTTGGCTTCGGGACTTCCCCGACCCCTTCACAGCTGTGGCGGTGTGAGGGCTCCAGCGGCGGCGGCCCTGGAAGGAGGGGTCCTGGCTTTGCTGCCCCTCCGGCCCCGGCCCCCCCGACGGCGACTCGCCCCCGTGGCCGGGGCGGGCGGGCGGACAGCAGCAGGTTGGAGAGCGGCGGAGGGCAGCGCTGCGGCGCGGCGCGGTGCTGTGCGGTGCTGTGCCGTGCGGTGCGGTGCGGTG